>JADLZK010013234.1:0-359909 GCA_015847255.1 Hyparrhenia diplandra | reverse complement strand
ATCGCACTTGATTCATTTCTGACAATCGTATCAATTTCTCACAATAATGGGATCTTTGCGAAAGGACGTGATCATGATTACTGGAGTATTTACTACAGTCTGCAGGAGGAGAGGCGACTGCTATTACAGCGAGCTTTGGACAAGGTGCAGCCCCAACACAAAGTAGTACTACGTTTCTCTCCCTTCGTCCATCTCTTCTTTGCTTGCGCTCACTCAGCAGACACCGCCGGCGCACTCACAAGCAAATGGAGGATGGTGCGGGTGCTGCCACCGGCGGCGAGGGGCGGGACTGACCGTGACTATGCGTGGCGGCACAGCAACGAGGAGAGGAGGGCGCTCCGGTCGGATTACGCAGGCGTCAGGGCCATGATCCGCGACGGTACGTCCGCGCCGCGCTTCTCTTCTAATCTTTAAGGAATTTAGGAGTCTATTTACAAAATTTGAGGATCCAAATTTCTGTCCAACTCCAATGGTAGTCCTCAAATTAAAGCCTATGCCCACGCGCGAGCGCAATGCTGCCGGCGTCGCTCAGGCTGGGGCCTTCGCTCACGGCCTTCCCGCTTCCGCCGGAGGAGCCCAGATACCTTCGTCCACGGCCCTCAACAGCGAGGCCCTGGAGCTTGTCCGCGGCTGGCTGTCGGACCTCCGAGCAGTAATGCGCAGCACGCCCGAGGGCGCCGTGGTGAGACGCCGTTGGTGGACCGGTGGTTGTGGCCCAGGCTGGCCCGATCGCGTCGAGCCATGGCGAGGACCTAGAGCCGCGACACCGTAGGGACGAGCGCCGCCTCCGTACTCGTCCGTGCCGCACGGTGCTCGTACGGCGTCCTCAAGCTCACCGTCTCCTACTGCAGCAGCAGCAGCAGCAGCACACAGCAAGTCCAACTTTGCCAGGATTCTTGCAGACAGCGATGGGGAATCTGATTTTAATCGGTAGGCGGTCGGGTGGTGCTGGCCGTCGACGCGTCCATGACGCCTAACCTCGGCCAGGGTGCCTGCTGCGCGCTCGAAGACGCCAGCGTCCTGGACTCCTGGTGCGCCGCCGTCCTGCGCTGGTGCGGGCAGAACCCACGCCCAGGCTGCCATGCGCGTACGAGGCGGAGCGGTGGGCGCGTATGGCGCGCACAAGGCTGACGGGGGTGGGCACAAGGCTGATGGCGCGCACAAGGCTGACGGGGGTGGGCAAGGCTGATGGCGCGCACAAGGCTGACGGGGCTGGGCACAAGGCTGATGGCGCGCACAAGGCTGACGGGGTGGGCACAAGGCTGATGGCGCGCACAAGGCTGATGGTGTGCGAGATGCGCGGCGGGTGGCGGCGGCGGCCGCGGGCGCAGGGCGTCGGGAAGAGAAAGAGCGTTATTTTTTTATCAAGATAGGAGCCTCTAAAATTTGGGGAGACCTACAAGAATAGGAGCCTAGATAGAATCATAGAAGGTCCATTGGAGTTTATTTTTTTTTGTCGCAGCTCCTAAAATTTGAGATAGATTGCTTAGGGTGTCCACTGGAGATGTTTTGAGACCCCTCGCTCTCCATTGTTTACTACTACGAGTTTGTGACCGTGTCGTCTTGTGGTTGTGGCCGAGGTCGGTGGTCGGCGGCCGGGTGTGATTTCTTATGCGTGTTTGTGTGTGACTGCAGAGCTGAAGGACGACCCTACCCTCGTCTGGTTTGACGACGCGTTGAACAAGATTGAAAAGCTTCAAAGAAAAAGGTGATTGCTTTTTTCGCCACTGCTTCCCGTCCCTTGTCAATTCCCCGTTGTTTCCTCTTGAGTGCATATTTAACTAAACCCTGTGTTCATCAGTTCATAGCTTGGTTGAATTGAACATGTGTGGTCATATGGATGCCTGGCTTTATATTACTTAATACTTAATAATCCTGATAAGTGATAACTATAGCTTGTCGAAACCATTTATTTTTGTGATTTCTTTCTTTTCATCGATGCTTCTTGAGTTATTTTTCAAGCGGGGATTTTCGTCCTATGAGACAAGAAGCATGGACATTTGCTTTCTGTTTTTAGGATCCCTGATCTGTTCATGAGAAGAAGCATATGCAATAACGGGCAAAGATGTATCTTCTATTATGAGTTTTTTTGCTAAATTCAACATTATAATTACTTTTAACATACTGTTCTTCCAATGTTTTTAGTGGCTGTACCAATGACTGTACCTAAACGTTCAGTTTTGGCTTGAGTCTAGTGGAGTTACTCTTTGCTTTTCGTTCTTTTGAGGCACTACTAATTCAGACAACATATATTCCGTTCCTTGCAAAATTGATGCACATGCACCATAGCTGTGTTTTATCGCAGATTGTATGCTAAGATGATAAATGAACAGGCACCATACTTTTTCATGACTATTCCATGCTTGTGCTGTTTGGCTATTGTTCCATGCTTATGGTAATTACTGATGCCACTGAAACTGTTTCCTTAAAGCAATTCTTCTTTATTAGCAAAGATGAGCTGTGTCCCTATGTGTAGCTCGATGAGGTTCACGGGCTTCAAACTGTTATGCCACGTATGAGCTTAATATTACTTGGTTGCTGAGAAATATGTATTGAAAATGCTCCTTTCTCCCCAGCAATACTGCAACAGAGCTATTTTTTCTTGAGATATCTATTTCCAACTTGGCATTTCTAATCCCACTGCACAAGTAAATTACTACTACAATATAGTATCAAACAGAATTTATTTTCGTACTCATAATGATTTGTCAAACAAGAATACCTCCACATATTGATTTGCTTCCTGATGAACTGTCACTTGTCAGTGCAAAAGGCCAATGGAGCAAGTTGTTGATGCTGAGGCTCTGCTAGACCTTACCAATGCTCTGGTATCTTCTACCAAGATGGAAAACAGGGATGGTCGAACTCCATCGGAATTTATCACAGCTCTAATCAGCAAATTTGGTGCTAAAGCCTCCCCCTCGTTGATTCTGATGCATCGTTCTCCTGGTCAAGCCTTGGTCGCGCGGTATCAGGACTGTTCATGCCAGCCGCTGGTGCCAAACAATGTAAAAATCTTCCTACGCAAAAATTTTGTTACACTTATTTGTTTATTCACACACTGCAGTTTCAGATATATGAATTGTGCTCATGTTTGATGATAGGAATGGTCCTATGGGTCTCGGCCTTGCAGTCAGGAACGAAGGCACACTATTAGAAGACAATCTGGACACTTAGATAGTGAGCCTGCAGAGGTGAGTTCGATCCATACATCTTCTTCTGAAGTCATGGTGATCAGATTTCTCGGTAACTCGTAAGAACTCATCATAGATAAATTAAGGAGAATTGAACCGCACCCCTGCTAGAGAATCTTACTTTTTACACGCCTTAACAGATCAGCCGTGCATTTACTAAAAAAGATGTCCTCAAGAGTTTATTTATTTCAAATCATGAACCATTATATTTTATTTGTGTGGCTCATGCCATGTGTTTATTAATTGGCTGAAAATCATTATTAACATCTGATACTGATACTCACCCACTGAATGGCTATCTATTGACCACAGGATTCATTTTTTTTTTTTTTACTGTTGAGGTACTTATGTCTTCACAAATTTTCTATGCAAGATAAATTTCTGAATTTTGATGTGCACAGTTTTGTACTATCTGAATCAGTCGAACTACCACCTAAAAAAAGATGCATCCTTGACCAATAACTAATGAAGTGTTTACATAACTAGGAATTATTACACAGGTTCTTTATAAATCATTTGTGCTGATGCATTAATTTATTTCCTAAATTCTCATTAAACCCTGACATTCACACATTGATTGTCTATCTATTACCCATGGGGTTCCATTTTCTTACTGTTGAAGTACTTATTTGTCGAAGGGAATCATCTTGTTTAATTTTGTTTCCTCTGTCATGATTTGATAATGTAACTATTTTTTTTCAGCCTGCTGAATTGGGACCTGAACAAGATGAAAGGAATGACACTGATGAGAACATCGCTGTCATGTTCGACTGCTTAAGGAGTCACAGTGACAGAAATGTAAAGCTGGAACATCTCATCTTAAACAGGCAGTCTTTTGCACAAACCGTCGAGAACATATTTGCACTTTCATTTCTCGTGAAGGAAGGAAGAGCGGAGATAGCTGTGGCTGAGAATGGAGATCACTTGGTTGGTAAGTTCTGCTCCTGATCATCCATCCACTCACCAACTGTGTATACTGTTTGATGGAGTTTCTTTCTTATTGTAGCACCAAGGAATGCTCCTTCAGCTGAATCGATAGCCTCGAGGGAAGTGATCAACAACCAATTTGTCTTCCGGTTTTGATACCAAGGATTGGCAGGTAATTTAGTTGGTTACCACCTGAATTAGGCTACACTTCTTTATCTACTTTATTATGCTATCTCGTGCGGTCTGGTTGGTTACCTTTCGTGTTCCTATTTCATTTTAGTGTTTCTGTGTTTTTGTTGTTGCATTCCAGATAATGAAAGGTGTGGTCAATCCAGGGGAGGAACTAATGCCTCATAGGAGTAGCTATCATGGAGGTGAATACAAGACCACACAATCATTTTCTGTTGCTGATTGTTCTAAGCTGGCTAAAGATTCTGAGCGCCAAGAACAAGAGGAGTTCACAAAAGAAGCCGCCATGGAGTTAGACCTGGTCAAGTGCTTGTCTGGTGATAACAGTCTCAAACCTAAGAAGGGAAAAGGCGACATGTGGCTCGGAGGTTGTTCTGACTAGCTGACGAAGTAGGCTAATACCATTTTGGAAAAAAAGTGGATGAAAAGTAGTATTAAGGCAGAGTAGGTTCAGTAGCAACTTTAACAACACCATTTTGGAAAAAGCTTGACGGACGAAAAGTTCAGTAAGCATTGTTAGGTAGCTCTTGTTTGCACTTGGGTTCCCCTGGGAGGGACACACGACATTTCAGAGTTCAGACTGAAAAACGTGTGACTGAAATTAGTTGTAATGTAATGGCCTTTTGAACATCTGTGCTAAAGGCCTTTTAATCGATATCAACTTGGTTTCGGTCCGTTTTCTTTTGACAATCTGCATTGTAAACTTAGTTTCGCACCTTAAGCAGTGGTTCCCTATTTCTTTTCAGAACTAAACACACTCATGATGGAAATGAGAATCCAGATTATATAAGATGTATATGTTGTTTGTTACCAAGATTGGCATTTGGGAAGCATCTTCTCCTCTACAGACTGAAGTACTAGTTGGCTTCACCTGAAAAAAAAATACTAGTGGGCTTAGTGGCGCCAATGCAATGCACTAGTACACTGTACAGCACGACATCCTTGAGTTCATCACATCAGGCTGAAGTGAATGTTATCAAAATTGATTTATTTTTCTCACAGTGTCACAGATAATGGTCAGGAGCTTTTGCCATGCCGAGGGGAAGAGGCTTTCAATAGAAGTCGAACCCGGCCTCCCTCTGATGAGCGAGGTGTTAGAATTTAGATGGGCTTGGCCCAATAACAAATTCGGAAATTCCTAGAGAGATCTCAAAGGCCCATTTTATATTTGGTTTCTTGGCCCTCAAGTTGTAGAGTCCTGAACTGACTCTGAGTAGAGAGTCCTAAACCGATCGTGATCGCGACACGATGTTCGGGATATATAAGCAACCTACCGGCCACGCCAAAGAATATAGATCAGATATCTCATATTGGTTTAGAGAGGTGTCTCTTGAATAGACAACCTCTCTACTCTAGAGATTTGAAATAGAGTTTTCGCCTCTTCTTGTTATTGCGCCGCCGTAGCTACTCCGGCCCGATTACTTGCGTGCACTAGCGGCCGGGCGGCGGTCTCCGAAACCCCTCGTCTTTGCGATCTGCAAATGGAGAAGGCGAATAAGGTTTTTGGGAAGCGCTCGCTGGCCGCGCTCCCGATCTTCGTCACGGCTCGTCTACCGGGAAGGACACGCGGAGGATCGCCGTCCCCGCCGCGTCTTCATCGGCGGCTTCTTCGACTTCTTCAGCGGCGGCCGCCGATGAACGGCGGCAAAGAACTGGAGGATCTCGGCGTCGTTTTTCGCTGAACCTCTTCATTACGTTGTCCTCAACGCCGGCCCGGTATTCTCGAGATCCAATCTATCCGGAGTGCTAGTTGGTTTACACTGTTGCTATGATCATGCTACGTGATATCATGATCTGTCCCCGCTAGTATATGCGATATCTTGATCCGTCATGCTAGTATGCTTGACATGCTTTATCTAGTAGGTCTATTTGTCATGATTTATATTTTGGAATTAATCCGAAATTTGCCTAATATCCCAACAATCCAAAAAACCTTATTTTAGGCTTTTTTCTTGATTTAACTATGGCTGTTTTCAGCGACGTGCTGAGACTAGAAAAGTTTTCTAGTGCACATATAAAGAGGTGGCGAAGTTAAGGCCATGCTGCGTTAGAGGCTAAGATGTTCTGGGTTCTTGTTGGATCGCCTCGGGAAATATCTCTAGAGATAAGAGAAGATTCCAGGGAGACAACACTATCCTTAGAAGAACAATCCTAAACAGTCTTGCTAGTCATCTAGAAGATGCAAACTTGCACTTCCAAGATGAGAGGGCATTGTGGGATCAACTAAATGCAACCATTGGTACATCCGAGTTGTACATTATGGAGAGAGCTTCATGACTACAAGATGGTTGCTAACCGATCTATAGTCAAGCAAGCGCATGAGGTTGAACACATGGCAAGAGAACTTGAACTCCTTAAGTATATCATACCCGATGAATTTGTAGCCGGATGCATTATTGCTAGGTTGCCTTCTTCATGGAAGAGCTTTGGCACAATTCTAAAACACAAGAGACAAGTAAATATCGGTTGTAAACCCGATAGCATCTCTTGATGTTGAGGAAAAGATTCGGGTGAAGAATACTATTGAGAAGGGGAACAAGAGCCATTCTAGCACTAATATTGTGCAAGAAAACCCACATGGCAAGAACAAAGGGAATAAATCTTCCAATGCCAAGTTAGAAACTACCTTTGAGAAGAAGAAAAATAATGATGAGGTGCCTTGCTTCACTTATGGACAGCTTGGTCACTTTTTTCGAGAATAATAAGAATGTCAACCTCGTGACTATTAGCAATGCTGATGAAGAGTACAATAATGTTCCTACCTTTACTATCGGATTTTTCAATCACCAAGTTGGTGGGTTGATACAGTGCTAATATTCATGTGTGTGCCGACATCTCTTTATTTTCTTCTTATAAAGAGCTACAAGGTTCTTCTGTTCTAATGGGGAATGGGTCACATGCTTCTGTTCGAGGTGTTGGCACGGTAGATCTGAAGTTTACTTCGGGTAAGATCGTGCAACTGAAAAACGTGCAACATGTCCCTACTATTCGCAAGAACCTTATTAGTGTTTCCCTTCTTTTAAGAGATGGGTTTAAGGTAGTGATAGAGTCCAATAAAGTAGTTATGTCTAAGCATGGACAATTTATTGGTAAGGGTTACGACTTGTGGTGGCTTGTTCCGCTAAGTTTGGCGATTTATGCAATAAGTCGATGAATCATATTTGTGGCACAATAAATGATAGTTCAAGTGTTTGGCATTCTCGTTTATGTTATGTGAACTTTGGTTTGATGTCACATTTATCTAGCTTGAAGTTAATTCTAGATTTCACTATTGCCAAAGGTTCTAAGTGCCATAGTTGTGTGCAATCTAAGCAACCTCGAAAGCCTCACAAGGCAAATGGAGAAGAGACACTTGGCACCTCTAGAGCTCATACATTCTGATTTATGCGAGATGAATGGTGTGTTGACTAAAGGTGGAAAGAGATATTTCATGACATTGATTGATGATGCTTCTAGATATTGCTATATTTACATCTTTGAAAACTAAAGATGAGGCATTAGACTACTTTAAAATCTTTAAGGCTTGAAGTTGAAAATCAACTAGAGAGAAAGATTAAATGTCTAAGGTCGATCATGGTGGTGAATATTTTCCTATAATATTTGATGAGTTTTGTGCGGAACATGGTATTATTCACGAGAGGGGACGCCTCCCCATTAAGCCCGAATTCAACGGAATTGCGAGAGGAAAAACCGCCGCCCCGACTTGGTTAACGCCATGTTAGACACTGGCCGGTTTATCTAAGGCATGGTGGGGGGAAGCTATATTGACTGCGAGTCATGTCCTGAATAGAGTTCCAAAAAGCGAGAAATAAAGAGACAACACCATATGAGATGTGGGACGCCATATAAGATGTGGGTTGGTAGGAAACCATCATTTTCATACTTGCGCACGTGGGGATGCTTGGCGAAAGTCAATATTCTAATTAATAAGAAGCGTAAGCTTGGACCAAAAGACGGTAGATTGTATCTTTTAAGGATATGCTCACAACAAAGATTGCCTATCGATTTTTAGTAGTAAGATCTGAAGTTTCTGATATGCTTGTAGATACTGTTTTTGAATCTAGTGATGCTACATTTTTTTTTTTTGAGAATATGTTTCCTTTAAAATATATGCGTAGCAATGTTAGATTCTCTACTGGATTAGCTCCTGATGATACTATACCTATCGAATACCCTGTTGAGTCATTTGAACAACCACTTGAGAAGGATGACAATGAAGTTCCTGTGAGGAACAAGAGACAAAGGATTGCAAAATCTTTTGGTGATGATTTCATTGTGTACCTTGTGAATGATACTCCCACTTCTATCTCAGAGGCATATGCATCCCCAGATGTAGATGATTGGAAAGAAGCTGTTCATAGTGAGATGAACTTGATTCTTTCTAATAGAACTTGGGAGCTATCTGATCTACCATTCGGTTGTAAACTCAATTGGATGTAAGTGGGTGTTCAAGAAGAAGCTTAGACCTGATGGTACTATTGACAAGTACAAGGCTCGGCTTGTGGCGAAGGGTTATACTCAAAAGGAGGGCAAGGATTTGTTTGATACTTACTCACCTGTTGCTAGAATGACCACTATTCGAACACTACTATCCTTGGCTACCTCATATGGTCTGATCATTCATCAAATGGATGTAAAGACAGCTTTTCTGTATGAAGAGTTGGATGAGGAGATTTACATGGATCAGCCTGATGGATTTGTAGTAAAAAGGTGCAGAGCAAAAGGTGTGCAAGCTATTGAAATCTTTGTATGGCTTGAAACAAGCACCTAAACAACGGCATGAGAAGTTTGACACTATGTTAACTAGTGCCGGGTATGTTGTCAATGAAGCTGATAGGTGTGTGTATTATCGACATGGTGGGGGTGAATCTGTTATATTATGCTTATATGTTGATGATATCTTGATTTTTGGTTCCAACATTGATGAGATCAATGAAGTCAAGTCTTTCCCCGTCTAAGAGTTTTGACATGAAAGATCTAGGAGAGAGGGCGATGTAATTCTAAACATCAAGCTAATTAAGGAAGAGAGTGGGATTACATTGTTGCAATCTCACTATGTTGAGAAAGGTCCTGAACCGTTTTGGTTTTATGGATAGAAAGCCTTCTCCAACACCTTATGATCCTAGTGTGACATTCTTGGAAAAAATAAGAAGAGTACTAAAGATCGGTTGAAGTACTCTCGTTGTTGGTTCACTCATGTATTTAGCTAGCGCAACTAGACCCGATATCTCTTTTCTTTGTGAGCAAGTTGAGTAGGTACATGTCCAACCCGGGGTGATGATCATTGGCATGTACTAGAGAGGGTCTTGTGCTATCTTAGAGGTACAATGAGTTATGGCATACACTATTCCGGGTACCCAAATGCTAGAGGGATATAGTGATGCTAAACTGGATTTCTGATATTGATCAAATCTACGCTACTAGTGGGTATGTATTTACTCTTGGAGGTGGCGCAGTGTCATGGAGGTCTTGTAAACAGGACTATTTTGACTAAGTCAACCATGGAAGCGAAACTTCTTTGCTTTAGAAACAAAGATCTGCAGAGGCGAGTGGCTGCGTGAGCTCTTGTCGACTTGCCGGGTGGTTGAAAAACCGGTACCGCTATCCTTATGAACCGTGATAATCAAATAGTGATCACTAAAGTGAATAGTGCTGAGGATAATGCGAAGTCAACAAGACACGTTAAAAGACGTTTGAAGACTGTCGGGAAGTTGAGAAACTCCGGAGTAATAACGTGGCTTATGTCCAAACGGATAAAAAACACGGCAGATCCCTTTACTAAAGGGCTATCACGTAATGTGATAGAAATTGCATCAAGGGAGATGGGTATGAGACCCATATGAGTTTACATGAGTAGTAACCCAACCTTTTTGATCGGAGATCCCGTGACTAAGGATCCGGGAAAAACAAGCTATTGGTAAACCGAGGAGAGTATATTTATAACCCTCTCTAAGTGAAGATGCAATAACTCTCAAATGCGTTGAGGCATTTGTATGGCGGGTTGGCTAATGCCTTAATATGTTCTATTGGCTTTAACAAGCAAAGATGCGATCCTCTGAGCATTCTTGAAAGAACATACCTATATGAGTTTGACTTGTTAAACGTCGCAGTCTATGAGACTTGGGTGATCTCTAGTAAGCTCATGAAGAGACGGGGGAGTATGACGTATATGCTCCACCCACGGGGGTAAGGCTACTTGGCAGCCAGTACTAGTGTGGCTTTAAGTAAAGCTTGTTCGCACAAAACTTGCAATTCAAGGCGTAGTCCATTGTTCAAGTTGTGAATAAGTGTAGCTTAAAGACTTAGGCAAACTTGTTCAAAACTTGCAATTCAAGGCGTAGTCCATTGTTCAAGTTGTGAATAAAAATGTAACAAGGACCTAGGCGAAGTTCAACTTCACAGATCTCTGCCGAAATCTTGGTATATTAAAATGCGGCGAGAATTGGCAAAACTCTAAATGGGTATTTGAGATCTGGTGGGGATTGTTAGAATTTAGATGGGCTTGGCCCAATAACAAATTCGAAATTCCTAGAGAGATCTCAAAGGCCCATTTTATATTTGGTTTCTTGGCCCTCAAGTTGTAGAGTCCCGAATCGACTCTCGAGTAGAGAGTCCTAAACCGATCGTGATCGCGACACGATGTTCGGGATATATAAGCAACCTACCGCCACGCCAAAGAATATAGATCGATATATCTCATATTGGTTTAGAGGTGTCTCTTGAATAGACAACCTCTCTACTCTAGAGATTTGAAATAGAGTTTTAAGCCTCTTCTTGTTATTGCGCCGCCGTACTACTCGGCCGATTACTTGCGTGCACTAGCGACCGGGCGAGCAGGTCTCCTCCAAACCCTCGTCTTTGCGATCCTCGCGGCCGGAGAAGGCGAATAAGGTTTTTGGGAAGCGCTCTACGCCGGCGCTCCCGATCTTCGTCCGCGGCTCGTCTACCGGAAGGACACGCGAGGATCGTCCCCCGCGCCGTCTTCATCGGCAGCTTCTTCGACTTCTTGGCGGCGGCCGCCGATCGGCGGCAGCGGCGGCAACCCCGGAGGATCTCGGCGTCGTTTTGAACCTCTTCATTACGTTGTCCTCAACGTCGGCGGTATTCTCGAGATCCAATCTATCCGGAGTGCTAGTTGGATTTACACTGTTGCTATGATCATGCTACGTGATATCATGATCTGTCCCCGCTAGTATATGCGATATCTTGATCTGTCATGCTAGTATGCTTGACATGCTTTATCTAGTAGGTCTATTTGTCATGATTTATATTTTGGAATTAATCTGGAAATTTGCCTAATATCCCAACACGAGGATCGTGCAGACGGATTAGAGTATTGTTGAAGACTCGAGCCCCTTCAACCATGATGGATCTGGCGTCCGCAAGCGTCGAGCTCGAGCTCCATCGGCTGCAGCACGAATTTGAAGGGGCTCCACCTCGAGTCTGGCACCATGGCGTCGCACTACTCGAGGCAGCCATTTGGACGTGGACGTGGACGTGGAACAGGAATTGTACTGAGAGCCAGCCCATCTGTTCTGTTCAGTGATCTGTATGTTATCCTAAAACTGGGCACAAGAAAGCCCAGTCCAACGCTTGAGCCGGTTACCACATCCGGCCCATCCTGTATGGACTGCTTGCTTGAACCAAAGTTATAGTTTTTTTTCCTTTAGAATTACACAGGTCTGTCGTTTTTTTCCCTTTAGAATTACACAGTACGATGCATATTAGTGACAAAAGGAAAACACTGCACATTTTCCCCCTTCACTGGCTCCAAAGGTGGGCTTTGACATGGCTTCGACAAGGCCACCCAAAAAAACACTCATTTTCTTGAAGAAGCGTGGTGCCATACTATACTACTAGCGTAGCATGCACATTGCATACGACAGTTGAAATGATCTCTGGTACAGTTCCAATACAACCGAGTTCGCACAGTGACCGGCGCTGGTTTACCATGTAGTACTCGTACAGTAGGCGCTGCAGGCGGCGATGGAGCGACCGACAGACAGGTCAGTGGCCGGCCGGCCGGCCGGGGTTGATGGACAGGACCGACAGTTGGTAACAAGCCGAGGCCGGGGGCCGGCCACGCCACCCACATGCAAAGCGTTGGCCCTTGGCCGGCGCCACTGCCGGTGCCGGCCGGCCGCCGACAGCAATTTGACAAGAAGGCGAGGGATCGCCGATCGCCGATAGCGACGCGAGCATCGCATTCAATTCAATCGCCGTGCTCCTCGCTCCTCTCTCGTCTCGTTCGTCACCTGTTCATTGAAGCTCCTGAACTGCACTGCTGGTAAGCATGCAGGTGCTGGTTCAAACTGTAACACCGTGAAAGCCTGGTTAAAACTGTAACAAAGTGAGGTTAACACTTCCAACGTGAACCTCACTGTACGTTTTTCAACCAAGGACATATGTCACTTTAACGGTTCAACCAACTATAAATACACCTACCTAAAAACAACAGTCATTATGGTCAAATTCTCACAATCTCCACAGTCAAAATCTATACACCTTTCCCTAAAAAAATATATACACCTCTGGTTTGTTCTAGCTTTGCCCGTATGTGTGCATTCCTGCATTCTTAAAATATATTTCTTGTTAGTCACAATATATATATATATATATATATATATATATATATCTTGTTCTTTCCACAAGTCAAACATTATAAATTTCGATGAAATGTTTTAAAAAGATTCAAACATTTATAATACCAAATAAGTATGATTAGATTAATCATACAACTTATTTTTATAGTATACCTATTTAGAGTCATAAATATTATATATCATACCAAATTCTAACATTTATAATACCTATTTAGATTAATCATACATTTATAACATGTATAAGCTTAGCCAAAATTAAGAATAATAACAGAGCCTGTCTGCGGATGGAATCTTGCACACGTCAAGCCTAGCAAATATGTGAACCAAACAAACACCTGTTTTTTTTTCACCGACGGAGCCTGACTGAGGGCTCATGCAGGCAACCAAGCACCCCAAGTAACTCATCCTTTTCCTCGCTCAACGATGACTATATCTTCATCATTAACAGACCCAAGAATACCTTACTGACTTGGTTCACTTGTGTAGATCTACTTATATGGAGTCCAACAAAATTGGATTCTATTGTAGAACTACGATTTTTAATATGATATTTCAAAGATTCAGCCGAATTAAATAAAAAATAAAGAAGATAAAGCCGCCTTGGAAACCAATCATAACCAGGTATGCAAGGTTTCAATAGTTGAGGGATTTGTTTTATCCAGTTTTAGAGTTCAAGGATGAAAATCGGACTTTCACGAAAAGTCTTTTTTTTCCGAATGGCCGCAAAAAGGTTTTGCCGGAATTTTAAAGATGATAGAAAGAAAAAAAAAGTGTTACAAGATTACAACCTCAAACAAAACAACCCCAACTCTACTGAGAAAACCATATCAACTCTACTATTGTCTAAAGACAAAGAATATAAATAAAGGAGATAGGAAAAATTGAGACACTTCGCTAGCCACACTTTGCCACATTAGGCAACTTTGACGAAATTTGGCTAGTGTTTGGTTGGTGACAAAGCTTAGGCAAGATTTTTTTGGGCTCCACATGGCATAGAGTAGAAATATGTGGCAAGAATCCTTTAGGCAAAACAAAGTGTGGCAAACTTTGCCACACATTGCCACACTTACCTAAGGTTAGTTGTGGCAGGGTGTGGCTGGGACCAAACAGCCCCAAAATAAACACTACTAGTGAGCTTTGGCATTCTATCTTGTGGCCCCTCTTAATTGCTCGATCTCCTCTTTGCATTAGAATGTCTCCTCCATTGGTTGCAAGTTTTTGTTCTTGAATGTTCTTCAGTTTCTCTCCTTCCATATGTTACAGTAAAGATAGATCATGAAGCTATCAAAATTTCTCGTATGAGGTTTGTCTATACGCAGCCTACATTTACGCGTGCCAGTAGTCATGGAGTGATCCAATGTCACTCACTGCATTGATCGCTGATTCGCTGCAAGCCCAAACCAATTCTTGAGGAAAGACCATGTACTTGTTTGGAAAATAAACATTCCTTGCAGAAATGTGTGGGATTTTCTTCATCTACTCCGCATAGTTTGCATATGAAGTCATTTTGGCCAATTTTCCGTTTATCATCAGGTTGTTGGCCTGAGGATCTTCTTATGTAGTAACATCCATGCAGAAAATCTGCATTCCGGCTCAGGCTTGGCCTTCCATATTGGCATGACCCTTAGCTTGTTGTATGTATGACCCTTGAAATTGAATCTGGTATGCGCTTTAGAATGTGTACTCTCCACCTGCCTGCCGTCTATCGCTATACTATAGTGTCCTCCCTGCGTCAAACTGTACTCGCTGTATAGCCTCCCACAAACGAACATATTCATGGATTTCGACTCTTGACAGGATGGGAGTATGCCTTTTGTACCGTTACATTCTTCCTCTTGGTTTTCCAGAATAATGTTTGTGCAAAACACTTGGGCGCCATTCCTTGTACCACGATGAAGTCCAGCGGTATAAAGTCGGAAAAATGCACGGGCCGGGCTACTACGAGTGGTAGTGGAGCGGCTTGACTTTGGTGGCGAAGGGAGCGGCGGATGCAGGAGCAGAAGCAGGCAGAGATGCCGCCGCTGCCCGCTGCTTCCGAAAGGAGTAATCAATCCCGGGATGCCCGATTAGGGGTCACATCGGACTCGTCCCATCATCGCCTGATCCAGGAGCAGAGCACCACGTCATGATGCGTCCATGCTTTGCTCCTCCTGCACCTCGCACACCATCTCACTGCCCGGCCGGCTAGTGCTGGTGCTGGTGGTAATAGTAGAAGCAAATATTATTGCAACCCGTCAAATCATCCCCTCCTGCCCTGGCCGTCCTGGACGCGTCGCGGCGGCGGCCAACGACGAGCAGGCCTCGGCCATGGCCACCATCGCATGCACGCAGCCAGCGGCGCATCTGCACCAGCGTCTGCATGCTCTGCATCTCGTCGTCTCTCCTCGCTCTGCCTCTGATGACGGCCTGACCTCACCCAAATCACGTCGTCTCCATCCATCCATCACTCATCACATGCATCACACACTACTGCTACGGTAGCTCTTCCGATTCACACCACCTGGCCGGCGCCAACTCCAACTGCAAGGCATGCATGAAAGAACGAATAAATGGAGATTTCTGCATGTCCATACTCCATGGCAGATGTATACGCAGATCGATCAGGCTGGATGCATGCCGGAGCACAGCGGCACACGCACAAGCCCAGGCCTTGAGAGATCTCGGGCCAGAGACCAAATCCTCACCGCACTGTGCCAACAGTATCCTTGGTACATGCACTGTTCACGGCATATACTGAGCGCTCCTTTGCTACTGTGCTACAGAATGACTGAAGAAACAAATGCATACACAGTGGACTATACATTTTGATTTTTATTGGACGGACTAGTACGTAGACATGGGCTGGCTGGCTAGAGCCAAGCCAATAAATGTTTGAAGCAATTGGGATGCATACACGCATGACATGAGTGCACATAGAGATTGATCGAGAGAGAAACAACCAACAAGTGCAGTGGTCTACACTCTAGTACAGTGGAACATACAGAACATCCCAAGTTCACCAGCTTAGCCTTTTGTGACTAACAACAGAAAGCATCTGGAGAGTCATAAAGATCCTAACAGCACACAACTTTGCAAAATCTCACCTGACAGTCATCACTCACCTGTGTAAAGACTGTCCATGCATTCACCTCGCAAGCATGAGAAAAAAGTCTGTCCTATATGGACTCAATATAGTGAGAGGAGGGCAAAGACACCCCCCAAGGTCATACTGTTTCTATTGAAATTTTTAAAATTAACCTCAATTTTGAAGTAATTTGTATTGCTAACTTGCTACACCCCCCACCACCCCCAACACACACACACACACACACACAACCTTTGTCCAAAAACCCACATTTTGGCTCCGCCTTTAATTTGTATGGGCTTCTTAATTAGAAACTCCCGATTCTTCCATCTACATTTAGTGGAGGAGTAGTAGACCAAAGATGGATAAACATTAAGAAGAAATCTTAATGGGTTGGTAATTTATTTCTGGTGGAACATTTGGAACAAACTTAGCATAGGCCAATAGGGACCATGGCCACCCCTAAAATTATGTAAACTTCATTTAATGACTGGCCATGCGAGATTTAGCAATATTAGCTCTGCACTAACAATGCCTTCTTCATCAAAAAAATGGTATAGTGGAACAATTTCATTAATTTAGCCAAATTCGCCCAACTTAAAATGTGTGATCTCTTTTTTCAAATAAAAAAATCGCGGGCTATAGAATTTAGCGAGAGGTTAGCCAAAACGCTATTAGCGTGCTATTAGCGCGCTTATTTGGCGCTATAGCGTGCTATAGCGCTATTTGGCATTGCGACGGGTGTTTCTGGCCGCTATTAGCACGCTATTTCGACGCTTATAGCGCTATTTTTTTCATGGTTTGTATATTTTTCTCCCATATGTAGTTGTATTTACTATTTTTCAGGTGCCTGAAAAATAGTATTTGTTCGGCAGCGGTTGTGAGCCATGAGATGAAGATCTAAAGGATCATGTTGCATCAACTATCGCTCGAACCAAAACACAGATTTTAGGCATCTGCTTTTTTAGGAAAGTGAAAAGAAAGAAAAAAAACATGCTTGACGAGATGAAATTGGGACTAGGATATATCATTGCATGCTAAACAAACAGACATCTCGATACATTTTAGCTAGTACCATGCACACTTTGCATGTGGATGGATCACCACAGTACGTAGTACAATTAAGCTTCAAGCTAGGCACTGCTGACTGCTCTGATGATCCAAATTCATGCATGCAACTCATAAGCACACATGATTTCATAACAACAACTAATGATGCTACCGAATATAAGATCGATACTCTGTCTCATAACTACAAGTGCTTCTCGAAATATGACACTTGGAAACAAGTTGCTACTAGTAGTTAAGCTGCAACATTACCGGCCTGGCAAACCGATGGATCATCAGTATTCAGTAGGGTAACCCTAAGGAACCAACGGTCCGGATCATGCGCCCCTGGGCGCTGCAGTTGGGCCCATCTCATAAAGGAACCCACCACCACCGTGCTGCAGGTAGGCCTCCTGCAGCCAGGTAGGTGGCGGTGGCGGTGGCTCCTGTGGACCGGCGTTGACCCCGACCTGGGGCGGCGGAGCTGGGGCCGGCTTGCCGGCGACGATGGGGGTGAAGGGAGGGAACGGCGGCATGGGCAGCACAGTGCTGTTGCTGCCGTTTGCCGGCTCTTGCTGCATGCAGCAGCCCGCTGCCCCGGGGAAGACGACGACCTTGCCATGGTTGCTCGGCGTCGGCGGCAATGGAGGCGGCTGCATGCCGGGGTGGAAAGGGAGGCCGAGGCTCGGGCAGCCGCCGCTAGGGTTTGGGAGGAGAGGCGCGGTGGGGTCCTGCTGGAAGCAGAAGCTGGAGGGGTCCATTGCCATGGGGAGGTAGTAGGGGCTCTTCACCATCATCAGCTGCTTGCTGTACTGGTCGCCTGCCTTGTGCAGTATCCTGCAGATCACCCATTCCTCCTGCATGTATGAAAAGATTCAGCAAATCACCAGTCAGGAGTAGGAGTATAGACATATAGAGCTACTAGTATACTACTGAAAGATTATTCTGTCGATTGTGATGATCTACAGCAGAAGATTCATCAATATTCAATAGGAGTCTCTGAGAAGGTGATCTCTAGGCATGCAGCGCATAGATGTAGTACATCAGTGTATATAGTACTATATATATTTCTTCACGTTTAGTGTATATAAATGTCCTTCTGAATGAACAGCTTCTGCAGATGGCATAAAAATGGAGGCTCATGTTACAAGTTTATCTTGGGGACATTATATTCATCGTATGGCACGGAAGAGATTTGGAAAATTGGAAGGGAGGCAGGTCAGATATGCCAAGTATACATCCATGATGCACCCTGATGCCACACTCCGTATGGCAACAACACACAACACAGGAGGATAAAAACAAAAACAAAACACAGAAAGATCAATAGATGGCTGGCATGGATCCTGTGTGTCAGTGTAAATAGATTTCGAGCACAGATAGATGGAACTACTCCTGGCCATGCATGCATGCTGCGGCTGCTGAAGCTGGGCACAAGAAGGGAGCACTGTGGTTGTTGTACCAGTGCATTATCATGCTTACAACAGCTAGTGTATATAGTGCCATTGATGAATGCACAGAAGGAGTACTCGTACATAAAGCACACATCTATCAATCTGCATGCATATGTCACCCCAAAGCCCTCTCCTTGTACTGCTATGATGCCACATTCATTGCAGCCAGCATATCTGCAACTCCTACTTCTTGTCAATGATATCACATCTCTACTACTGTCACACTGTTGCGTTTCTACGGCATTCATTCAAAAGAAGAATCATTCAAACAGCACAGAAAACTGAAAAGATCTGCCCTGAAACCTTAAGGAATCCTTTCATATATGATGTAATCTACTAGGCTTATCTAGCTTCGTCGTTTTATTAATTTCAGAAACTAAAGAAATGAATCTGCCCTGGTGATCGAAGAAATCATGCATGTTACTGGTACTCCTACATACCTTGCAGGTGCGTCGATCGGCGGCGAACTCGCCGTCGAGGCGGTACTCGTGTAGGACCCACTTGGTCTTCTCTCCGCGAGGCGCGCGTCCCTTGTAGAAGACGAGGGTCTTCTTCATGCCGATGAGCGCACCGGTGGCGGCGTTGAGCACCTCGCGGTCCTTGCCGGTGGCCTTCCAGTATCCGGCGCCGGTGGCGCGGTTGGTGCGGAGTCCCGTCGGGTACTTGCGGTCGCGGAGGCTGAAGAAGTACCACTCGCGCTCCCCCATGCGCGCCGCGTCGGGGAGCTCCCATGGCTCGCACCGGTTCAGGTCCACCTCGGCGATGTCGATGCCGCAGCAGGCGCCGTTGAAAACCTTGGCGGCAAGGTAGAAGGTGACCAGCTCCTCGTCGGTGGGGTGGAACCGGAACCCGGGGGGAAGGCCGTGCTCGCCGCCGGATGCCGCCATCTCCTCCCCGAGCAAGTCCCACAGCGCGTCGCCCATGGCCTGGTGGTGGTGGTGCATACACAGTGCTAGCAGCTAGTAACTGATCGAGATCGATCTGATGCTGAGAACGAAGCAGGGAGGACAGAAGGATCTAAGGGGGAGAAAGAGATTTGCCCAAGAACCCTATACCCTCACTCTTTCTTTCTACAAGATGGATGATGAGGAGAAGCTAGCTGAATCTTAGCTGTGGTATGGTGTGGGGGAACAAGCCAATGCAAGGGGGGCTCTTTATAGTGGGGAGCTTGCTAGGTAGCACACCATGCTCCTACACACACACACAGACACCCACACACCCTCTTTCTTTGTCTCAGAGAGATCGAGAGTGAGATGGGGGGTATGAAATGGAAAGGTTAAAGGAGGGCGATGGACATGGTGGCACCTGGCACGGGCCCAATGAGGAAACTTGATGGAGCTTAACGGGAAACTGTTGCACACGTCGTACGTAGCAAACACCACCGGCTAGTTCCAAGCTATACTACCTACGAGTAGCTCTAGCTGCTGCTGTAAAGTCTCAGCGACGACGCCCGGTGTCTGTATCCACACATCCAGCATGTACGTTATGCGTGCATACATCAACATACATGCATGCATGCATTGACGCACCACAGCTTTTGAAGCCGTGACAAAAAAAAACACAAGAAGGACGACGAGGAAAAAAAACGTACATGCACCATGCACGTTCATTCATCGACGTGCAGTATACGTACAAGTACGTGCATCTGTAATACACGTAAAGTACGTACAGCCAGCCGTCGTGCTTGAACGGGGAGCGTCGTGTACCGGCATATATCTGCGCATACATGTACACGTGTGCTTGCAAGCATGCATTCGTATAGCCAGACAGCGACGTAGTATGTATATGTTCCGGATATTGAGGGATGCAGTACAGTAGGGTGACGAACATGCATGTACGCAAACTGTTTCCGTGTACTGTGTACTTCTTTCAGTTCAGGGTACTATGTAGTGTCCACTACTGCTTGACATGTCGATACTAATCCTCCAAATCACGCTCGATTGGGGCATCATGCAGAGTTGCATAATAAGTATTTAGTCCGGACGGCTTCGGTTCTTGTTTCTCGATCTACGCTCTACTGCTTATGCATGTCGACGAAGCCCATCTTGTTGAAGACTTAGCTCGATTGGGCATGTTGGGATATTGCTATATATCTATAAATCAGCTAAAATTTGCTCTAGTGCTTCTAAATACGACTAATAAGTGGACTATTTGTTAGCCAAAATTATCAGCTACTCCCTCATCCTAGTGTATTAAGGTTTAATAATTTTTTTTACTAAAGTCCATAATACAACGTGTTATCTCCACATGAGCATACACATCGATGCAATGATATCAGTGTTTTGAGAGATTCACTACTGGAAGTGTCGCCTATACCGAGCGCCACAAAGGCTCAAGAAAGGGCTAATAGCGCGGAGAGACTCTACCGAGGGCCGCTTTAAGCGAAGCCCCTCGGTGAAACTTTGCACGGGGAAAAGGCTTTTACCGAGAGCTCAAACTGGGCTCCTCGATGCACCCTCTATCAAACTCTATCGAGGGCTAAGCCCCCTCTCGCTAAAGCTGGCCCGACGTCGACGACGCTTTGCCACCGTCGACATCAACTTCAGCGAGAGCCCCCCCACCCACTCGCCAAAGGTAGGTACTTCACCGATGGCCAGCTTAAGAAACCTCTCGGTGAAGTTTAATTTTAAAAAACTTTAAAACAATATCTACCGAGCGCCTTGTCGGTAGGGCGCTCGGTAGATTTTAATTTTATAAAAACAGGGACACCATCTTTACCGAGGGCCGCCTCAACCAAGCGCGCGGGGGAGCTATGGTCTTTTCACCGAGGGCCATGCCCGCGCTCGGTGAATCGACCATACTTTACCGAGCTACTTTCCCCCCGAGTGCTCCCCTGACACGTCTCTCGTACTTCTCGAATATGAAATTTGTCACAAATAATTGTATTTTAAGGTATCCTAGGCTATTTGCTCTCTATTTTTAAATTGTATATCTAGCTTTATGAAAGAAAAGAGTGCCCAACAACTTTTGTATCTAGCATTCTGAAATAGCAATCCATGGAGTTCTCACTTGCTAAATATAGCCGCCACGTGTTGCTTGCCATCGACCTTGTCGCATTTAAAGACGGATGGAGTTTTCATTTTTTTGTGTGTGTGTAGTGCGGGGGTATTGTGTAGTTTAGAGGTTGGTTACATGAGTTTATCAATCTTTTGTACCAACTCTCTTGAGTTGCTCTTATGTGTTGAAAATTACTTTCTTTTATAGAGGTAAATATATACTTTTACTGTTGCGTCGATCCTAAAAATACACTTCTGTTTTGACTGAAGGAGTACGTAACATACTAGCCTAGTAGTAGTAACAACATGCAAGCCTATAAAGGAGGGTGTTTGGTCTGTGAAATATTTTAGGTTCGACTACTATGAAGTTTTTTGTTTGCACCATAAAATTTTCTCACACCTCCACAATAACCCATCTCTGTCACACACACACGCTGTGGTGTCTTGGTGCGTTTGTCTGGTTGCGCATTTATTTTGGACTACCAGAAGAAGGAATGGCTGGTCAGGTCCTGCTCCTCCTGCATCGGGGTTTGGGGACGGTGGTGAAGCGAGTTTGCACGAGAGCCCTCCCTGAGCCTCTCCTGCTTCCGTACTGTACACCGGCCGTGGAATCCCAGTCCTTGCTTTTTCGATCAGGAACCCGGCCTCTGTGGCTGTCAAGGCTCAGGGAGGGCTCCATGCTCCGCCCTTTTTCACACAGCACAGGGCAGGGTAGCCAGTGCTGCTTGCATTGCACACAGCTAGCTGATGGATAGCGGCCGGAAAGGCCGGAAAGGAGGCATCAATGATCGGTTTGTTCTATGACAAACATGTTTTGCAGCGCTATCTTGCCCATAGAATCTCTCTATCCTTGAATGTTTAGTGGATTGGAGTGTTCATGGAATCATGACATGGCGGCCCATGTTCTTATTCTGTTTTTCTGATCGAATGCCCTGTTTACATGATGGAAAAAACAAGAAGTATGTGTAGTAGGCCACTGCATGAATGAATGACGAGAGAGAGAGAGGGAGAGGTTGCCAGCTTGGAATGGTGACAAAAAGGCCTATGCCCTACAATAGTGTAGTAACTAGTAAGTACTCTTCATGCTTACTTGTCCATACTATTGTGTTTCTATATAGTACCACTACACATTGTGTTTCTATAGGAGTAGATCCATGATCAGACGACGACGACGCTTGATGCTTGTATATTAGGAAAACTCAAGATCATGAGATGGATGCCCGGTTTTGCATGCAACAATGGCCCCAATGCAGGGGAAGAAAGGACGGAGGACTGGAGGAGGGAGGTACGCTCCAGCACAAGGGAAACTAGGGTGAGGCGCACTGCGACTCTGTGCCGGGCGGCCGGCGGCAGGGCCGTGTGCCAGTCCACAAAAGTTTGGCGCCCCCGAGGAAGAAGAAGACGACGACGACGACCCTGATACCAGTGCTGAGGTTGGAAGAAGCAGAGGGGAAAAGAAAGGTGGCCAGATATATCAGTTCCATGTGATTCAATTCTTTGGCCTCATTCAGGGCCGCCCGGCCGGCGGGCGCGACTTCCGAGACCGATCGAGAGAGGGTTTAACCTGAGTTCTAGGAGTAAGCTACGACGACATGCGTGCGTGCGTGCCTGCGTCCATTCCTGAACGGTGAATGATGTAAATATTTTAATGGCTTTAGCTAAGCTAGTAGGAGGCAATAATTTGCTAATGCTTGCCCCAATCATTGGCGCTTTGCCATTGGCCGTTGCATCGTCATGGTGAATGGACAAGGATATGTGTACGGAGTATAGCTATGACCTTCTCCGTAGCATAAACAAACCTAGTACGGTTACTAAAGAATTCAGTGTCCAACTGCGTGGCATTCCTCTAGTCTCTAGTCACTCCACTCCTAGTACGTGAGACAAATTTGCATTGGCATGCTGTACCTTTGTTTTTGGTATAATAAAACTTGCCATATATACTTGTGGTAGAACTTCTTGGCTCATAGTAAACCGGTTGTAACTTGTAACGATCTTTGGGCCACGACGATGTGTGTAGCATGTTGGTTCAACCAAGCTTGTCCTACCTTTTCACCCTATCGTCATTTGACTGAAAACTCGGATGACGTTGTGATCACACACAGGCTTGACTCCGTTGATTTAGGGATGAAACGAATAAGAACGTGTTTGGCGGAAGGAGCACTGGTTCCGGCTCGTACTCAGAGGTGTACTATAGCGGCAGGAGGAGGAGCCGGAGAAGCCTCGAAATCGTGACTACGGGGGGCTCCGGCGACCAGTAGTTCGTGTCAATGAGAGAAGGGAGAGTAGAGAGAGAAAAACAACCTCTCGTTAATAGTAATGCTACAGTGTTTGTCGTGAACTGTGCGGGGGGCCGGAGCCGGTGCTCCTTTCCGCCAAAGAGGCCCTAAACCGTAAGGGGAGGAGGGGCCTTTTTTTTTTTTGAAATTAAACCGGGGAGAGCTTCCCCACCATCTCATTGCATTTCAAAAAGCGCACGTGCCTAGACTTACTAGGCGCAGCCGCGAGGGTTACATGTTTGAAGTATTACAAGCTCGAAGGTGAGCACACCGGTCGTTAAGACCGTTTACAAGGTTGCGAGGAAGCCGCTTTCCTCCAAATGAACAGGTCATCGCACACTTTAGAAATGACTACATGTTGGCTAAAAATCTCATTACGGAAGACGTGGCCGTTACGAGCATCCCAAATACGCCAAAGAATGGTGAGAAAGATGAATGGCCGAGTCGGCTGTCCAAATCTCGGGGAGGTGGTGCATTCCAAACGGCTTCATCCGACATGGAGTCTACACTCTCCATTCCAACCATACTCCGGATGAGGGAGCTTCGGGCACCTCAAGAAAACGCGTGATCCCCGCCTTCATCTTGTTGAGAGCAGCGTCGCGACCGAGGTGTTTCGACGATGTGTTTTGCATGGAGATTTACTCTTTAATCGAGCCGGTCTTTGAAAAGAGCCAGCAAAGATCCCGACTTTGTTCGGTACCCTTGTTCGCCGAGATGCGCCGGCCATGAGTGTCATCAAGATCCCCCGCACAATCGAAAGAGCACCGCATATGCATCCCTAGTCTTGTACGGACGACCGGTATGCTTCAAAGAAATGCGACATCCCGCTCATCATTCAAAGTGATTCCCCGCAAAGTAGAGAGTAGGCTCGTCTAGCTCGAGACTAGCAAAGATTTGTTAGCCGTGGGCGTAAACGCAATTCAAAACCACATTGAAAGATACGCCGCACGTAAACGCTTTGGCATGGTGGTGTGAGAGAAGAGGGCTGGGTAGGTGTAATGGAGAGGCCCATCGTGGGAGCTAGTGGTCAAACCGTAAGGAGGTAGAAGCACCATTGTTGATGTGAACTATAGTGATGGTCCCAGGGTGTTTAGTTCATCGCCGACAATATGCCAAAGGAAGCCGAATTAGTGCTTGGTGTTGAGTCTATGGGGTTGGATGTTTGGAGAACCCACTCTTTCCAAAGACGGTTGGTCGTGAGAGAAGAGCTTATCAATGAATTTCATGAGCGCGGACCCGATTTTGTAGTTCTAGGTCTTTGATCCCGAGCCCCCTCTATCTTTAGGTGCCCGGACAGCTTCCCAAGCCACTAAACATTTGGACCCATGACGGGACGTCCTCTCCAAATCCAAAAAGAAGGCTCGCATACGTTTATCGATCCCTTTGATGATCGTTTTTGGAACACAAATAGCGATAAAATAGTGTAACGGGATGGAGCTGAGGACTGATGTGCACAAAGCAAGTCGCCCAGCTCGGTTTAGCAAGGACGCCGCCACCCGCATGGTACTTGTCACAGGCGGTATCAATGGAAGACAATCATTGACAGAGATCTTATAAGGAGAGAGAGGTAGTCCAAGGTATGTTTGTGGGAAGGAGGAGACTGTTGTGCCGGGTGCATGGCCAATGCCCGTGCTCGATCGGGATCCACCGCGATGGGTAGGAATGTAGTTTTGTGGAGAGGAGGGGCCTTCTTGAGTGGATCGGAGGTTGGAGGATGGGCAATACTGGCTTATACTATACTAGCTAGAAAGGTTGAAGACAACGCCCAATGGTTTGGCGATCAACAAGTCACCTAATGAAAAACGCTAAAAATCGAGCCAAACGTACCTAAGTGGTTTGGCGATCGACAAGTCACCTAATGAAAAACACTAAAATCGAGCCAAACGTACCATGTGTTTCGGATGACATGCTTGAGGTTGCTAGTTAAGAAACCGGAACAAACAACTGTTTGGTTTCTTTACCCGTATGCCTTGTTTCCTATGCAAGCAAGGTTTGCTAGTTTGTGACATCCAATTCAGCTTGCCTAGAAATTCAATGACCCAACCAAACAACCACTAGTTTAACGGATTAATTGTGTTTCTTCTAAACTATACTCCTATATAGCTAGAGAGGAACCGGTTGTTAAAGCATTCGTAAGCAAGCCGGCGACGAGGACAGTACGGTGGCTTGCAGCTTGTTCCTGTACAGCCGACCGTGCAAGGAGCAGCACGTACAGCTAGCGTCCGAACAGTGCGCGAGCGAAGAAAACCATGGGGCGGGCAAGCACACGGGTGACCACGACTGCACGAGAGCATGCAAGAAGATCGCAGGCGGCTTGGCCAGCCAGAGCCAGACGACGTACTCCTACTGCAGCAGGAGGATGCAGAGCGTGTGCAGTGTAAATCAGGCGCGCACTGTTGGCGCTAGCTGCTGGCCCGGCCCGGCCGGCGAAGGAGATGGACGGAAAGCCCGGCCGGCCATGGGGGCGAGGCCAGGCCGGCCGCGGAGTTTGTTGGGTGCACAGTGCAGGGAAGCCTTTAATCCGCCGCGGCATCGCAGGCGCCAACAGCATGGCCCCCATGGGCAGGCCTAGCAACTACTAGCTGCCCTCTGCTACTACGCCTCCTGCAGCAGGTTGATGGGCAGCAGGCATGGCCACGTGCGAGAGCGGCGGGCGGAGGTGACGAGTCGAGGGCTGCCCGCGGCCAGCAGCGGCAGCGCCAGGCCAGGCGACGGACGCTCGTGCGCGCGCGCACGCGATCGTCCAATCCACCCTGCTCCACTGCTGCCGCTCCAGCTTTCTCGCCATGCGCTGGCTGCCGCAGTGCATGCCGCGCGCGGCGTGCCGCAGCCCATCCCATCCGGCCACGGGCCATCCCGCTCGCTCGCTCGCCTGCCTCATCTACCTCTCTCTGCCCTGCACTGGGACCGTGGGCCGTCTGGGCGCGTACTACGTGCTCCCTGCTCCGCGCCTCCGTCCGTCCTACCGGCACTGCAGCAGGAGCATCCACGTCCACGCACACTTGCTCGAGCGAGGCGAGGCGAGCCTGCCGTGCCGCCTGGCCGGCCAGGGGTTGGACGGCAAGCAAGATCTCCGACTGCGAGTCACCCCGTTACTGTGTACCTGTACGTGTGTCTGCCGTCCTTAACCTGTAGCGCGCGGGCGGCCGGCAGTTCCGTGTTCGTGTGGCACCGCTCAGACCTTCTGCCTCATGGCCCCGGCCGCCGCCCAAACGCAGGCCGCGCCGTGCAGCCAGCCTCTGACGCGCCGAACCCCGGCCGGCCGGGCCGGCCGGCGAGCCCACCTCGAATGGCCAGCAAGCATCCCTGTCATCCTATGCCTTCTTCCTCCTCCTCTGTTTTCTTTCTATTAAATTAGTAAGAAAGTACTCATTCATGGACTGAAAGGATCGAGAACGGATTGGACGACGCCAAATCTTCGTCTTCTCCGTTCGTGTCTGTCGCCTGATCAAGTGATTGCAGTGCATGCCATTGCTATGCTAGGTTACGTTTACTGCCTGATCAAGTGATCATGCTGCTCCCAGCTAGCACTCTCCGAGACCGATCGAAATCGGAACCAACAACAACGGGAGGACCGGAGGAGGGGCGGCCAACGGGGTGCAGCATTCAGATCATCATCCAAGGCAGGGAGCAGAGACAGAGGGCTGTGTGCGTGGCACAGCCGCACAGCTCAGGTCCTGTCATGTTTGCATTCAAGGCTAGGAAGCCGTGTCTGGGTCTGGCCATGGATTGGGGGAGAGCACTGTACTGCAGGAAGCAGGGAGGCCGGAGACGTGCATAGTGTCTGCTACGCCTGTCAGCAACTGCAAAGTCTCAAGTTTCTTCTCCCATGCATGCATGCATGTTACGAAATTTACTACTGCTGCTAGTGATTAGGAGTGCTAGTGTACTCGTACTGGTAGTAGCATTATCGCAATATATTTACTTTCGTATTACTACAACTTTACCAGTCCCAGAAACCATGACCCAAAAAAAACTGAATATTTTATATCATCATTTTATAAGCTTCGGGCTGCCTGCAGTCTGCAGACAAATCTTCTGTTAATACACATTCAGCTAGACCTTGGATATTGTGAACACCTCTTTTTTATCCCACTTTTCAAATAGGTTGATCCCAAAGGACCCCTCGGTTATTATGGTTAAAATGTAATTCAAGGTGCCGTACGTCGGGCTGGAGAACGGTCTCTCTTCTATTTAAAACTTCTTTCTTCTTCATACAAAGATATGCAATGCTCTTGTGTATTCGCGAAAAAATGCAATATGGTGGAACTTGCCTTTTTGTTTCAATGCAAGTGGCTTGATATATGGTAGTAGAATCCTCCTTGAGTTTTATTTGACAAAAGACACCGTAGGACAATTTATAATTGATTTTTTTAATACAAGAAAAATAAGAATCAGTGTAGAAAAGGGCATGCCAAAAAATTAGAATGCAATCAAATTTAACAATACACAACATCTATCACAAATAGATGTTTGGCAAACAACAAATTATAAAGTCTGTTGTGAGTCTGTAACAAACAAAGCTAACTTTAATTAGTCTGTCCTTCTAACCTTTAATGATTATTGTTTTTTATAGCGGGGGCTTATGAGGAGTTCCCTGCTTTTGGCGTCTGCAGCGGGGGCTTCAACCTCAGAGTCTGGATTTAGAGTTTGAGAAATGTACTTTAGGGAAGTATTTTTTTTTTTTTTGAGACAAATGTACTTTAGGGAAGTAAAATGAGAATTCATTTTTGGACTATCAGTTGGGCCTGGATAAATTACAGTAGTGGGCCTATCTCCCGGCTTCGGCGAGGCTCGTCAAAACAACGGCCTATACTGGATTGTGAATTGTGGCCCGTGTCCTCAGCTCGGGCCGGCCCTTCCACTCCACCTGCGTGGCGTGGCTGGCCACGTCGGCGAGGTCGCGTCGCGTGCCACCTCAGCACTGACCGGGCAGGCAGTCGGGCGCCCAGTTGCTGTCTCACTCGGCACCGCCCACGACGGCACGGGGCAAGCAGGACGGTTCCGGCCGGACCGAGACGGGGGCCGGTGGTAGCTGTAGCCCCCTGTAGCTGCCATGTCGCGCTCCCGCCACTGCAGCGAAAGGGACACTGAAGCCGAACCAGATCTGAATCTGAACATGCACCTGCAACTGCTCTTCTCCTCACGAGAGGACGGATCGATGAGAGGAAGAAGAAGAATCTTCTCTGGCTCTGCTCTGCTCTCATCTCATCTGGTCTTCTCGATCGCGTCGGTGCTTCAGATCTCACAACTCCTTTGACCCGCGTCGGTGGAATTGCAGGTTCTTCATTCAAGAAGCAAGACTGAAGCAAAGACACGGCCAAAAACAACGAAAGAACACGCTCGCTCGCGGCAACGACCGATCATCTTTTCTTTTTTCCCGACGAAATCGACCGATGCCATCATACACAACACATCACCATAGTACTTGAATTTCGTACTATAATACTATATGGATTCCATATACACCACCACAAAAATCATCAATTGCTTTATTGCGGCAGCTCGATCGATCACGGCAGCAACAATGCCGTGAGTGGCGGATCCATCCGCCCGCCATAGCTTTCTTCAAGCCTTCCACCACCACCACCTCCTCCTCCTCGATGGCTCAACAAGATCACGCCTCGCCGTCGTCGAAGTTCTGCGCGTAGCTAACAGAATCATACCCGAAGTCCTGCGGCGCGGCGGCCTTGAGCGGCCGCCCGTCGCGTCCCAGCAGTCGGCGTGCCCCGGCGCGGAGCCTGACCAGGACGTGCCGCCACCCACCACCGGCACAGTGGCAGCCCCTCCGCCGAGCGGCCGCCGCGCCTCGTCGTCGTCGTCGTTGCCGGTCTCCATCCCGCGGGTCGCGCCCGTCACCCAGCCGAGGCCCCACTCCCACCACCGCCGCAGCGTGCCCGCCGCCGCCAGGGCCTTGACGGACGGCATCGACCTTGCGCGCCGGAACGCCGCCACCGACGACGACAGGGACAGCGACGGCGGTGGCTTGACGTGCACCGAGAACGAGGCCATGCGCCGTCGCAGCCCGATCCCGCCGCCCGACGCCTTGGTTGCCCCGGCGCCCGGCGTGGTCACCGGGAGCTGCTTGTCCTCGCTCCGCCGCGGCTTGATCGTCTCCAGGATCGCGTCGGTCGCCATTGCTCGCTCCCGTGGATGAGTGGATCGATCGGGGGACGGACAGGCCGGGGCGCGAGATCTTGGACGCGGAGGTTGGCCCTGGTTGGTAGGCGAACCAACTGGCGTTTGGGGTGAACTCCTTGCCTCCTCACCTCTGCTGATGCCTGGGATTGGGAATGAATATTGATCTGGTGACGGGAGCAGCTGTGTTGCTATCGTGGCTACTCCGTACTGGATATTAGTTATACCAAACTGCTCGTATGTTGCACTTTAGCACTAAACTTATGCTACTACACGTGTGTAGATATTTTCCGAGTATGAAACGGACTTTATTTGCATTAGAAAAGATGGGAAAGTAGAATATCTTTTGTCCTACAAAAGCAAGTTTACAATAATTCGATCAAATGCTCCATAAATCATAAATTGTAAGTCATTGTAAGAATCTTAGACAATCAAACGTTTCAAAGTTTGACCAAACTTAGATAACGAGCTTCATTAATTATTTTTCATAATATAACTATTTGATGTCGAAATATTTATATTTTTTTAAAAAAATTTGGTCAAACTTAAAATATTCGACACTCTAAGTCTAAGATTCTTGGAACGATTTGCCATTTGGAATGGGAACGGAGGAGGTAAGTGGTAACATGACGCTAAGCTAATCCGTATACACGCCAGAAAGCGTTTTTTTGAAATTAAACCGGGGGAGAGCTTCCCCACCATCTCATTGCATTTCAAAAGCGCACGTGCCTAGACTTACTAGGCAGCCAGCGAGGGTTACATGTTTGAAGTATTACAAGCTCGAAGGTGAGCACACCGGTCGTTAAGACCGTTTACAAGGTTGCGAGGAAGCCGCTTTCCTCCAAATGAACAGTCATCGCACACTTTAGAAATGACTACATGTTGGCTAAAAAACTCATTACGGAAGACGTGGCCGTTACGAGCATCCCAAATACGCCAAAGAATGGTGAGAAAGATGAATGGCCGAGTCGGGCCGTCCAAATTCCGGGCCGAGGTGGTGCATTCCAAACGGCTTCATCGACATGGAGTCTACACTCTCCATTCCAACCATACTCGGATGAGGGAGCTTCGAGGCGCACTGAAAAAAACGTGATCCCCGTCTTCATCTTGTTGAGAGCAGCGGCGTTACCGAGGTGTTTCGGCGATGTGTTTTGCATGGAGATTTACTCTTGTACTTGAGCCGGTCTTTGAAAAGAGCCGGGCAAAGATCCCGACTTTGTTCGGTACCCTTGTTCGCCGATGCGTCGGCCATGAGTGTCATCGGCATCCCCGCACAATCGAGCACCGCATATGCATCCCTAGTCTTGTACGGACGACCGGGTATGCTTCAGCGGCCGCACATCCCCGCTCATCATTCGCCAGTGATTCCCCTCGCAGAAGTAGAGAGTAGGTCGTCTAGCTCGAGACTAGCAAAGCATTTGTTAGCCGTGGGCGAAACGCAATTCAAAACCACTTTGAAAGATACGCCGCACGTAAAACGTTTGGCATGGTGGTGTGAGAGAAGAGGGTTGGGTAGGTGTCATGGAGAGGCCCATCGGGGAGCCGGTGGTCAAACCGGAAGGAGGTAGAAGCACCATTGTTGATGTGAACTATAGTGATGGTCCTGTAGGTGTTTAGTTCATCGCCGACAATATGCCAAAGGAAGCCGAGTTAGTGCTTGGTGTTGAGTCTATGGGGTTGGATGTTTGGAGAACCCACTCTTTCCAAAGACGGTTGGTCGTGAGAGAAGAGCTTATCAATGAATTTCATGAGCGGAACACCGATTTTGTAGTTCTAGGTCTTTGATCCCGAGCCCCCCTCTATCTTTAGGTGCCTGGACAGCTTCCCAAGCCACTAAACATTTGGACCCATGACAGACGTCCTCTCGGTCAAAAGAAGGCTCGCATACGTTTATCGATCCCTTTGATGATCGTTTTGGAACACAAATAGCGGATAAATAGTGTAACGGGATGGAGCCGAGGGACCGATGTGCACAAAGCAAGTCGCCCGGCTTCGGTTTAGCAAGGACGCTCGCCACCCGCATGTGTACTTGTCACGTGTGCTTATCAATGGAAGACAATCATTGACAGAGATCTTATAAGGAGAGAGAGGTAGTCCAAGGTATGTTTGTGGGAAGGAGGAGACATTGTGCGGGTGCATGGCCAATGCCTCGTGCTCGATCGGGGATCCACCGCGATGGGTAGGAATGTAGTTTTGTGGAAGTTAATGGCTAGGCCGGTGGCCTTTTCAAAAAGTTGGAGGATGCGCTTTAGTAGCATCAATGGCCTGAGGTGTGCACCGTAGGAAGATTAAAGTATCATCCGCGTATTGTAGGGCGGGGCAGGGTGCACCATCCAGTACCGGTGTCGAATTTCGTGAGGCATAAGGATGGTATTGTAACAGATCTTCGTAGCACATCAGCTACTATGATAAATAGATAAGGTGAGAGTGGGTCGCCTTGCCTAAGCCCACGGCGACACTTGATCCAGCCGGGGCTCCCATTCGGAAGCACGGCGGTCTTGCCGGTGTTGAGAAGAGTTTGTATCCGTGTGCACCACTTATCGGTGAAACCACGGCGGTGCATAATTTCCATCGACTGTCCCGGGACACACAATCGAATGCCTTGTGAAAATCTAGCTTCAGGACTATCGTGGGACGGTTTAACTGCGGGCAACAGATTGAGGAGATCACCGCATAAACATAGTTGTCGGCAATGCATCTTCCTTGAACAAAGCCAGATTGATCCGGACCAATGAGAGAGGGGATGATTGGTTGTAGTCTCTTCATAAGTACTCTGGAAATACTTTTGACTGTTGTGTTTTGAAGCGCAATGGGCCTGAAGTCCTGTGGCCGTCGGGCACCATCCTTCTTGGGTAGCAGCACGAGGTAGGACTGATTGAGTCTTTCTAGGTCCACAGAGTGCTCATGGAATTTGCTGAAAAGATTAATAATCTGCGGCCTAACAGTTTGCCAAGCTTTTTTGAAAAACAGAGGTCCAAAACCGTCTGGCCCCGGGCTGGAGTTTGCTTGGAACAGCTCCTCGTTCTCCTGTGCCTGCGCAAGAGGGCCAAGGACAGCGCCCGTGCTGTGAGGAGGAGCCTGCGCCTGAAGGAGAAGGAAGAACCCGGCTTCGAGCTCCCGGAGGACAAGGCGGCGCGCGTCCAGCAGGCTAAGTTTGATTTCACTGGTGCGTCACGCCGTCTCCGTAATGCCCTCTCTCACTCTTATCTCACATCTGATCCCTACTTCTCTAATGATGACACCGAATCCCTATTGGACATTGCTGCAGCTTGTGGAGCTACTGAGGAGGAGGTTGAAGAGATCACTGGTGGGGCGGCGGGGCCGTCCAGCACCACCTAGATGAGTCCGTCCAGAGAGAGACTGCGCAAGGGCGTCTACTACTACGACAGCGAGCGTACCAGCTCCAATTTTGTACTAAGTAGTAGTAGTAGTAGTAGAGTAAGACCCTACACCACTGCTGTTAGTGGTGCCACTAGTATGTTGATGTGTGTTCCGATGCTTCTCCTTATCACACCTGCACCTGCACCTAGGGAATGTAGCGCTTGCTGCTACATGAATAATGTTAAGTGTGCGACGGCTGCCTCGATGCCCCGTCCTGTGTATGGTGACCCTATGCTTATCAATGAATAGAAGCATCAAAGTTTGCAGTTGGAATGTACGTGGTTTGAATGACTCTATAAAATGTGGCAATGTCTTATCTGAAATGCTCTCCTCTAATCCTGACATTGTTCTTCTGCAAGAAACCAAGCTGCAGACGATCTCCCCTTAAACTCCACTCGTTTGTGTGTTGCATCGTGCGTAACGGGGAGAAAATTGAAGGAAAAAGCCTAGGGCAGGCTAGCTGTTAACTACGCTAACTTGTGACAGAGTTTCTGAATAGTTAAACAAAGCTGTTGGCCGTTAGCTTGTGAAGAAGCAAGGTGAGGGAGGGAGCTCGAGAGTCTCGCATATGTCGCATTGAGGAGTGTCGGCGCCTGACGCGGAATACCGAGGACAGGAGGAGGAGCCCCGTGGGCCGTTGGTGGGTCGTTGTTGTCACGTGGGGAGCCGCGCCCGTGCCCGTGCGTGCGTGCCCAGCCGCACGTGCCGCCCACTTGGTCCATGTGATGTGGCCCATTCAGTCACGGCTTGATGCGTCCCGGCCGTGGTGTTGTAGGACTAGTAAACGTCCTAGGCGTTAATATACCTCCTCGCGTTCATATACCTCATACCTGGCGTTCATATACCTCCTCGCATTTCACATCGTTTAACGCTAGGGCGTACAGTACGGTACACTTTTATTTTTCAATTGAGATCACACTTTCAGTTTCACCGAGGAAACGAGGGCCTGTTTGGTTGAAATTTTGCCTTAGATTCACAAAAAAAAAAAAAAAACTGTTTTTAGCGTTATTACCAAACAAGTCCTAATGAAATAATAACTTTTCTCTAGAAATTTACTACCCAAGCTGAGCTGTACGAGAACGAAACCAATATAACGCAGAAATGGAGGGGAGACGTCTTTTCCCCTGTATTGGGCTGAACACACGAAGCGAAAAACTCACGGGCCATAAAGGTCCCCTATATTGGGCTGGACAGTGGTTTGTGGCCCAGGGTTTCTAATCACTTGCATTCCTTTTCCTTTTTTTTCTTCTCATTCATACTATGCCAGTATCAGTATTCTTAGAAAAGTTTCCCTAACTTCCGGCCCAAAATAATTTGAATTAGCAACATGGGTTGCGTAGAAAACCATTTCTGAAAAGATAGTCTCATTGAAAGATTTTTTTTTTCAAAGTGTCTCTAAAATTATATTGATGATTTTAGCAATTAATGGTCAAAATCTACCTTGTATAACTTTTCCTGTGATCAAATCTACCTCTATATGTAAATTAACTACCATGATCTATCTTGTCTCCAAATTTGTAAAACGTCTGATACTTGATTTCTCTAATTTCTGTGTGTGGCGGGACACACCGGTGATCTGCTTGCAAGCAATTTTCAGATTGACGAGATTAGGACTAGCCGGTCGAACGTATGGTACTTTGGTTTAATTTAATTAAGAGTTAAATGCATTTGTAGGTTCATGAACTTTGACAACCGTCTTAAAAATAGGTCCCATCAACTACAAAACCAGGTTATTTGACCCCCTCAAACTTGCGAAACCGCTCACTCTAGGTCCAAATACTAAAACCACCCCGGTTTTGCTGATGTGGCATTCCTGTCCCACGTCAGGTTTTCGCATTTAGACCCCTGAAAAAGCTTCAAGTTGAAGCACAAGTCCCTGATCGCGAAGTGGAAGAGCACATGCACATCGCACGTACTTAGGCACGGCGCGACGCGCACGAGAGTTGCCGAGCACCGCCACGGCATGCTCGCCTTGCTGCTCCAAGGCATCGCCTTGCACGCACCGAGATGACCCGGCACAACTGCACACGGCGAGGCCTTGGCCCTCCATCGGCTCCGTTTTGCCAACACACAAGCTCACTGCTGCACCGCCACACCATCCGAGAAACCTCTTGTCGTACGAGCTCGGCAACTTGACGCAGCGCCATGGCCACCAGCTCGCCTATGGCAGCGGTCGCCCCCGCGCCCAGAGCATGGCGTGTTGCCGGTGTAACCAATCGACATCTGCAGATGGCGCATGCGCGCGCGCCCGTTTGCGGCGATGTGCAACTCGGTGGCCGTGTTGTCTGTGCTGATCCGGCGAGCCTTGGTGATGCACTCCCACAGTTTTTGTACAAAGTTTCTCTTAATTTGCATATGTCTTTGTATTTGTGTGCTATATCGATCGAGAAGTTAGAAGAAGAAAATAAAATGTAATAATAACCTAGCAAGTGTATGAGCTCTCATGTGATACATACAGTCTCATGTATGAATATGAGCATCCACGTAACAACGTGTGCTAATAAAAAGCTTGCAAGCTAAGGGTGCATCAATGCAAAAGAAGCTAGCAAGCTAAACGCGTGCGTGCACGCGTGCATGTGCATCCATGCATGATACAGTACACCTGTGGTGCACACGTACATACGCAAGTGGAGTCCAACATTCGGAGATGATAAGCACGCACAAATATCCCGCCGCGACGCACCACGTCCCTCGGGGAACTCGGTTCCATGGCCCACGGTGCTCGAACTCAACACGAGGCGGGTCACTAGGGACGAAGGCGCACCGGGACAGGGTCGATAGCGCCGCCGCCAGGCATGGTCTGGCGCCAAGTGACGACGAAGCTACGCACAGCAGGGCCGTGGGGGCACCTAGTGATGCGCGCTGCGCGGTGGTGCTGGCAGCAAACGAACCGCACATGAACCGCGTGAACTGTTTCTCAAAAAAAAAAAAAAAAAAAACGTGAACTGGAGGAGTATCAGGTCCTCGGCGCCGTCGTCGTCCACACTCGGGTGTAGCAGGCTCTCGTGCAGCTTCCAGTTCGTGACCAGGGACTTGCTTCTTTTTCAGGGGTCTAAATGTGAAATCTAATGTGGGACAGGAACGCCACATCAGCAAAACCGGGGTGGTTTTGGTATCACGGGCCTCAGTGAAACGGGTTCGCAAAGTTTGAGCGGTCGAATAACCTGGTTTTGTAGTTGGTGGGCCTATTCACATTTGTATTGGTCGCAAGTTCAATGGGCCACGGTGAATTTCACTCTTTAATTAACTGCTTCTGTGTATGCAATTGTGCTTATGTGCAGTGCAGTAGATTTTGGGATGGCCATATCACCCCTAAATGGGCCTGTTACTGGGAAAAAAACGACAGCGATGGTGACTGAATGATTGAAAGCTGTCATGAAGCGACAGTTACCTGAAGCAGTATGGATTATGAATGGAACATGCATCATAATATGTGTGGTGGTGCTTGAAGACAGTTTAATGTGTCGGTGCTATAAAATTCTTGGTGTGAGATTTTTATTTAAAAAAAAACTTTAGCACTTAATATTTGAATCCAAGACTTATCATGTTTTATTTACTGCTTTCAATAATGAATTATGTGGCAAAATGTACAATTATCATAATATGGTAAATGAATTTTATTGAAACGCATTTTAAGTCAGTGTGGCATACCTACCTTTGGTGACCCGCCACTGACGAGTATGTACTACACGATGCAAAAGTCATCGCTCTGTCTCGATCGATCAACGTGTCGAGGTAGGCCGCAGGCGATGCAGGACTATAGCCAGGTGGAGATGCACGAGGCGTAAAAATGTTTTGAGTTGTGATATCAGTCTGCTCACTGCCGATTTAACAAACTCTGTTTCTTCTTCGTGATGAAATGACCAAGGGCAGTGAATGAACCTGCCGTTTGCATCAGACAAAAAAAGATTCAGTTTTTCCCCACCATGAACAAGCACGAGCGGAATATTTTCACATTCGATCAACGCCGAACAAATCCATATGGACACACAAATCCATATGGACACGAATAGAAAATTCTGAGGGATGCATCCGCGATCCATTCACTTTTCTAACACAGAAACAGTGATCAGTTAGCTACTGGATGGAGTCGGAACGAAGTCACCACAGCCGGTGTTCACGGTCGCGCCGCAGATGCTGGCAGTGGCGCGGGGAACGCGCCGCCGGGGCCGGCCCAGGACACGCCCTCGTCGGCCTTCCACGCGCCGTCGTCGAAGTTGCGCGCGTAGCTGTCGGAGTCGTACCCCGTCCCGTCCCCGTCCCCGTCCCTCCGGCGCCCGACGCCACGCCCCTCCTGCCGCCGCCCTTCCTCACCGGCGCGGTCACTGCCGCGGCGCCTCTTGCGCAGAGCCCCGCCCACGCCAGCCTCCGTGCGCGGCCCGCGCCGCCGCACCAGTACCGCCGCCTCGCCGCGCAGCTCAGCCGCACAGCCGCCCACCGCAGCAGCACCAACGCCCTCGCCCGCACGCCTCCGCCTGATCCGCCGCCGCCACGCGACCGCTGGCTGTCGCTCCCCCTGCGAGAGGAGCCTCTGGTACGTCGCTCCCATCGCGAGACGGCGAGAGCTTTGCACGCGCCGCGCTGCAGCTATCGCCGCGAAGTTGTGCTGAGACGGTGACGCGGCGCGCGAGATGGGAGGAGACGCAGACGCGGCCGCGCCACCTCGTATCGTAACGGCGGGCGAAGGTGGCCTGGTGGCTGTTTTGTTTGCGCGCGTGAAGAGCAGGGGCAGTTTGGGGGTTTCCGCGTGGTTGGGTGGTGGACCGCGCACCGCGAGACGGTTTGGGCCAGGCTGGTGGGCGATGGGCCCTTAGGCCTCAGCTGCGGGTGGGCGATGGGCCCTTAGGCTTCAGCTGCAGGTCCGTGCTTTCATCATCAACAGATGCACATCGGGGGCTCAGGGCCCACATCACCACCACAGATTGGCACCAACTATAATTTCTCCCAGGTCCACATCAATTTTCTTTTTAAAAAAAGTTATCCTGTTTTCATCTCAAAAGCTATACGGAGTACCTTATTTATTAGGTGTGGAACCATTTTAGCTTGGGACTAGCCTGAGGTCAGGGATGTCGACCTTCCCGGTGGCACTGAAGTTTGTGGCGACGAAGATGGGTTCACTACACACTCTTTGAGCCCGGTGCTCGTGCCGTCGATTGACGAGTTGGTGGCCGCTTGGCCATCCATACTATCCACGCCGGAGCTAACAGTGTATTCTTATATCAGAGGCAGAGCTCAGCTGAGGCCTTTAGGCCAAGGTAGGACATGGCACCCCTTGCCCAACTTAATCTTCACTGGTTAACAGTGATTTCGATACTGTTCATGGATGTTTAGACATCAATTACATGGACTAGGCCCCCTTAATTGTTCAGTCATATGTTACATAGGTAAACGTTCTGGTTACGAGAATTGCAAAGAAAAGGTCTTCATCTTGTTACCCTGGTGTACCTCTGCCCCTTCAAGTCGCAACCATGGCCGAGATGGATGAGATGAAGAACCATCTGACTTCTTTCCAGGATGCTGTTCTCATTCGTCAGGATGGGACTTTGCTTGTGTTAGAAGCTCTGTCAGGAATCAAGATTTCATTCATAATCCTGCAACTCATTGAGCAGGGACCACTGCCAGCCCACTCTCGATGGCACTGGCATGGCATGAGATTTGGTTATTGGAGTCTGCAAGGCTGCATCACGATCGAATCTGGAAATTATTCTGACCGTGACGATGTGTGAGGCCGGTCGGCGAAGTCTCAGCATCAATGATGCTGCAACTGCATCAGACATCATGCTGTAACGTCGCCATGCGAGGCTTCCTCTCCATCTCTCCTTCTCCTTGGAGCATGGTGGTGACAGCTAGCCGAGCTATCATGCATGCATGGAGCGGTTAGCAGCAGCTGGCATGCAAAGGCAAGGCTTGTAAGCTTCCATGTCGTCTTCTCCATGCAGATGTAGCCATCAGGGATTGTGATGAATAGTGGCTGCTGCTCCCTGGAAGAAAGCATGGTCAGCTGATTGGTTGTTGCATGTCCGTTTGGGGTGGGGTGGCCGTGTGATCACTGGCCGACCCAGTGCCAAGAGGCTTCCCACTCGAGTGGGGTCTGGGGAAGGATTTTAACGGGCAAGCCTTACCCCCGCAGAAATTCTGCGGAGAGGCCGCTCGAACCCGCGACCTGGCGACTCGGCGAGCAACGCTCTACCAACTGCACCAGGCCGGCCTTCCATAAAAATCAAATGCGGTGAGCGTGGCCGTGTGATCACTGATTGGCAAAATTGCATGGGTTCAGGATTAGACCCCAGCAGTCCCTTCAGATTGGTTGAAAGCTGCTTGGATGTATATGTTCCGGCTTCAGACACCCGAGGTATCACCGTATCCGATAGTAATTTCAGTTCAAACACAGGCATTCTGATTTATGCAAATTTGACAGTTATGCCAAGTGTCAGATTACACAAACACGGTGTCCTTACTCGTTAGTAACTCTTATCACCTTCTGATCACCCGAAAACCAATCCTCAACAAGTTAAATAAACATGTGTGCTTTTCTTGTTGGCCCAAAGTACATGATCAGATTGGATTGAAACTGGTATGGACCCTGTTAATAACAAATATAAACTGTTAATGCGCATTGAGAAAGTGACAAACACAAAAGATATACTAGCTGTTACGGACTTAAAAACAAGCGACACAAACAACCATCTGTTATCTTGCACTTTTTGGTTGTATCTTGACATTAAGAATACATGGCCAAATAAATACGAACAATTTGATCTTCAGAAGCAGATCATACAAGCAACAGTAATGGACTTAGTTTCCATGGACGCAACGAAGTACTTCTTCACAAACGAACAATTCATCTTAGTGGGATGGGTATTTGTTTATATATTAAGGAAAATTTGGCTACATTAATTCATCCCGGTATGTTGGCATAGATAGAAATTAAGCATAGAGCCATGCTTATAAAAAATCGTAAGTCCCGCTATTTTCTTCACTCCATATCCAATAGGACGGAGGATTCCAAGCTCTTATATGGTTAATGTCATTTTTAACATTTGTTAATATTATGGGGGTTTGTCCTGACCCCTCAAAATATGGATTAATCATGGCGGACAAGTAAAACCGCACACCATGGTTAATCCATTAAACAAGCTGGCGTTTGGGAGGCTACTTGGCAGGCCGGCCAGGCAAAACTGTGGTGGGCAAGCGGGGCGGCCGCCACATTCAGGTTTAGTGGGTGTGTCTTGCGTAATCAATAGTAGTGCACGCGACGATTCTTGTTTGAGTGACACAACTTTATTTTTTTTGACCAAAAATGTATGAGAGGTTCTGCAAAATTGTATTGCAAAAAAAGAGTTTTCTTATATCTTATAGGCGATAGAGCCTCAAAATAAATCCACATTTAATCATAGCCAATGAACAATGCAAAGTACATCGCTCCGGTTGTCTACCGAAGTTTTTTTTTTGACAATAGTTGTCTACCGAGCTTCAACCTGCCTTGAATTGAAATACCCTTGAATTTCTTCGAAGCCAAAGTTCCCAAACCACGAGTAAGATGAGGGAGCTTTGTTAGGCACACCATTTAGATTTGCCAATGCAATATAAACCACCAATTGTGTACTCTCTCCACCCCAAATTATAAATGCTTACAATTTCTTAGTGAGCCAAAGCACGGTAAGTTTGACTAAAATTATATAGAAAACTATAAAAATTAATGACATCGAATAGGTATACTATTAAATTATAATTAATGAAGAATATAATAATATATATTTGGTATGATAATATTATTTTATTAATAAGAATTTGGTTAAACTGAAAATGTTTGACTGTTCAATAAAACAATGACTCAACTATCCCACAATAACTTTTTTCATTGCAACTTTTGCAAAAGTGACAGCTTACAAGAGCTTTTGTAAAAGCCATAGCTCAATCAAACATGGGTATAATTTCGGATCGAGGGAGTACGTTGTTGGTGCCTTCCCAATTCTCTAGGAAAAACTGAGCTTCACGAAGTCCAGGAGGCAACGGGCATCCAAATGCGTTTAGTATATCGACATGTAGCTAGATGGTGATGCGCGGTAGAGGGCACAAAAACCTGGCTATGAGGCCATTCTTAGCGTGCTGATCTATTTGAGGTCCACTCTCTCTTTTATATTACCAAGTGAAGCAACTTGAGGAACGAGGAGGAAATTAAAAGAAAGTCATAATAGTGTTGGCCATCACAGATGTGGTCCACTTCAGGTACCACAAAAATTCTTACCATGTCCATGTGCCAATTAGTAGATTTGTAAGACCTCTCATCTCTGAATTCTCACTCCCTTGTAGTAATTCCCTCCAAACAAAACGAACATACTATAGATTTGCAAACCCCTACTATGTGACCCGTCACCCGAAATGTGGACGACGTGGCCCGGGACCGGGAGTTCATTACGTTGCCCCAGCGTTAGGGTTCGGGGTTAGAGGATCCAATCAGCGGCAGCTGTAGAAACGGGTTTTGGAGGCTCGCGACCAGTGGCGAATCTAGAAAAGATGATTATCGGGGTCTTGTCTATAAATAGATGGAGCCATTAAGGACTTTTAGCACCATATGCACTAATTTTTCATTGAAACTGCCAAACTCCGTCTAGGTTAGCGGACTGCGATGAGAGGATGTAGATCCACCCCTGCTCGCAACATATGGTGGCAGCGGCGGCTGAGATGGCAGTAGGATGGCGGGGGGATGGGGGCATCGCGGCACGAATATATATCAATGGCCCTGTGGTTAGGGAAGGGCAGGGTCGAGAGATGGTGGTAGGAGGCCAGGAGGGTGGGAGCCACCGGCTTCCGGTGGAGATAGTGGAAGTGCGACGAAGGGGCTGCCGAGGCACCGGGAAGGAAGACGAGTTGCGCGCAACGTACTGGCTTAAGTGCGTCCTTCTAGGCTTCTAGCAGATTACTACTTGTCGGCTGAATGTGAAATGCAGTGCCATGCGGTGCAGAAGTCTTCTCAGGACTCAAGAAACGTCCATTGACCCAAGTCTTCGACAGCTATTACAAATGAAATAGCATAGCGACAATCCAAAATACTAGTAAAGGTCAGTCCACGCTTGGCGTATTGCATCCGTCCTCCTGAAATGAAATAGCGACAGTCCAAAATACTAGTAACTTAAGGTCAGTCCACGCTTGGCGTATTCCATCCGTCACAATTCAGGTATGCCTGCCTCTATATAATATACGTCCTACATCTACATACATATAGCTACAACCTACACAGTAGCAAGCTAGGATCACCAACGCACGTCGCATGGAGTTGTCACGCCTTCTTCTCCTCAGTCTTCTCGTGACCGTGTGGGTGCTCATCCCCTCCGCCGCCGCCGCCGCCGCCGCAGACGTCCCGGTGTCATCGAGGCCCGGCTGCGCAACGAACGCGAGATGCGGCGACATCGACGTCCCGTACCCGTTCGTCATAGACGAGCAGTGCGAGATCCGCCCTGGCTTCTACCTCAACTGCACCACCACCAAGGGCGGCACCACGAAGCTGTTTCGTTCTTATCCTAACTTTGAGGTGACCAAGATCTCCGTGCAGGAAAACAAGGTCTGGTTCAAGACCTTTATCTCTCGGCAGTGCTACAACGAATCCACCAACAGCATGATGTACAACGACGCGATGCTCAACGTCACCAACCTGCCCTACGTGCTATCGGCAGATGATAACAAAATCATCGTTCTCGGCTGCAACAGTCTTGCCTACATGCTCAGCGACACTGTAAGTAATCCCTAATGAAGTGTTTGGTTTGGCGAATCAACTTGTTCGTCTAGATGGAGTGATGCATCATAAGTCTGTTTCTCATGTGACTGAGATTAGAAGTTTGCACGGAGTGGTTAGTTTGCACTAGCTAGATATGTTCCCTTCTTAAATTTAGTTAAATGGTTTTGTTCCTCATACTAGTACTAATTAGGACATTAGTTTATGAGGAATAGGATGGTGATGGCTCAACTTATTCCACTCGACGACGACCCCACACACACACACACAAACTGAAGACTGACTGAGAGATGATGGATTATTAATATATTCCACAAGCCAAAAACTTTGTAACTCCAAAGTTCATTCTCTAGACATACTACCGAGGCGGTGGCAATAGATTAGCATCGAAATCCATATGGAGAGCTACAATTAAAAATGTAAGCAAAAATATCCAAGTCCAAACCTACCCTATACACAATGATTAATGTGCAATCCAATCTAATCCTATTTCTTTTAAGTCCAAATCGACCAAATAGTTCTATGCCAAAAAAGCTATTATAAGTATTTATTAATTGAAAACCTTGTGCTCGAACTTTACAATTTTTGTGAATTTGATTAATCTCGATTAGAGACGAAGCTACTTTTATGCAGATCGATGTGATTAGATATATACATGGGCTCCACTTCAAAAGCAGGCCCACGTCGTCGAAAGCCTTAATTAACACCTCACCTTAAGAATTTAGCGAATGCGATTAAAATTTGTTCAGGATGATTTAGTATGATTGTAGTGTGGTTATATACATATGTACACCCAACGTCAACTCGCTTTGTGGCTCCCCAACATTTGCAGTACGCAATCGGCTGCTTGTCCACATGCAAGGATACAATCCCTAAGGTAAATGGCTCATGCTCTGGTACGGCGGGGTGCTGCCAGGTGGACCTCCCGAGGGGTGTGCAATATTACAATGGATACTTCAACCCATTATACAACACCACTCAAATATGGAGGACAAATCCTTGCAATTATATCACAGTGATGGAAAGCGCCGCCTTCAACTTTAGCACCACTTACCTCACCTCAAGTGTGTTCTATGATAGAGACCAACAGAGGACACCGGTTGTCATGGAATGGGCAATTGCACCAAATACTACATGTGAAGAAGCCAAAATCAATCAGACATCTTATGCGTGTGTTAGCAACAATAGCTATTGTTCCACGAATGATGCAGGATATGTTTGTAAGTGCTCAGATGGATACCAAGGAAATCCTTACATCATAGATGGATGCACAGGTTTATCTCTCCCTACATGTCTATTATTTTCATTTTATTTTTTCCTTCCCAAGCAAGGATATATAGAAGACATGCATATGTTTAATTTCAACCTAGTAACAAGTGGTTCCTAAAAAATCCAATAATATTAACCTATAGTCTTTTGTAATTTCAGATATTAATGAATGCATCGCTCCAAATCAGTGTCCTGCTGGAAATTGCATAAATACACTAGGGAGTTTCACTTGTTTATGCCCACGAGGACAAAGCATGATCGGTGATGTTTGCATGAAAAATCAGAAGTCAACGTGGATGGCGCCAGTGGTTGGTAGGTTGCTAAGAGCTCAAATAGATTATATATCTGTTGACTCGTGAGCCATTTTTAAAGTCCTGAGCTTGTATCTATAACCATTATTCAGGTGCAAGTATTGGGTTGTGGTTCTTGCGGTCGCCATCACTTGTGCATACTTGATCCTAGAAAGGCGAAAGCTTCACCACATCAAACAGAAGTATGTTCGACAAAGATGGCGACCCTACTGCTGTTCCAAGAGATGAAGTCGCAACAGGGGACTTCCATTCGAAATATTCTCTGAAGAAGCATTGCAGCAAGCTACAGACAGGTTTATTGAAACAACAAGTCATTGGCCATGGAGGCCATGGTAAAGTTTATAAGGGACTTATGAAGGGAAATATGGAAGTTGCCGTGAAAAGATGCATGACAATTGATGAACAACAAAAGAAAAGAATTTGGTAAGGAGATGCTAATCCTATCCCAGATCAACCATAGAAATATTGTAAAGCTCCTTGGTTGTTGCTTGGAAGTTGAAGTCCCCATGTTGGTGTATGAGTTCATCCCAAATGGCACATTGTTCCATCTCATCCATGGCAACCATAACCAGCACATCTCCTTGGACACTCGCCTAAGGATCGCTTATGAGTCCTGCAGATGCCTTAGCCTATCTTCATTCATGTGCATCCCCGCCTATCCTCCATGGAGATGTGAAGTCTACCAACATCCTTTGAATGGTGACTTAACAGCAAAAGTATCTGATTTTGGCTCATCCATTTTAGCACCAAGCAATGAGTCACAATTTGTAACGCTTGTCCAAGGAACTTGTGGCTACCTTGATCCAGAATATATGCGGGCGTGCCAATTAACGGATAAGAGTGATGTTTACAGCTTTGGAGTTGTTCTCCTAGAGTTGCTCACACGCAAGAAGGCGTTCAATCTCCAAGGACCTGAGCACGAGAAGAGCCTATCTATGGTGTTTCTATGTGCAATGAAGGAGAACAAGCTAGAAGATATCCCGGACGATGAAATCAAGGATAACGAGAATTTGGAGATCCTCGAGGAGATTGCGAGTTAGCAAGACGATTAGCTTAGAGATGTGCGGTGCAAATAGACCATCAATGAAGGAAGTTGCGAGATAAACTTGATAGACTAAGGAAGGTCTTGCAACATCCATGGGCACCTAAGGATCCTGAAGAGTGGGACAACTTGCTTGGAGAGTCATCCTTGGTTAACTTCGGGAGCTCTTAGTACAGGGGAATTTCAGCATCACGAAGAGAGTTGCTATGGGCTTAGAATCGGGCGTTAAGTTAATACAAAAAGTACATTAGGTCCTATATATTACATATATCACTCCAAAGTAATGTAAATGTTTGATACATACTCTTTTACATACGTGTTCCTCCACAGAGATTTAACTTGTACTCTGTATTTGCCATAAGACAGTCGGCACGCAATCGTTGGGTCCTATTATATCACTACAAAAATGGATAGACCATACTCATATATTCACAGTTAGGAGTTATGACTTAGAAATTTGAGGATTTTTTTCCATCTAGGGTTCCAGGATTTAGGGAATTTCTTAGGATTTTCTCTAATTTGATCATGAAAAATATTAATTTTAAACCTTCAAAAGCTATGATCGATGACAAATACAGGTCAAATGACGATGCTTGGAAAGTATCTAAATTAATGGATTGAAAAGAATTGTTTTCTCATGTAATTTTTTTTAGCATACGTGCTCAAGTAAAATCCATTTTTTGATAAAGCCCACACACAAAAAAGTTACATTTGTTTTTCAGTATTAAATTTGAATGCATTGAAAACAACCTCAACATTTTTAGATGCATTATCTTCCACCAAATTTTCATGACCCATGTCCATTATCTTTATAATCCATAAAAAAACTAAGGTTGTTTACGATGCATTTAAAAGCATGTACTTCGTATTATATTATGGAACTTTGGGTTTTAGTTGATCATTTCTGTTAAGAAATTACATGATAAAACACAACTTTTCAAAACCATAATGTTAGATGGTTTTTTCCTAAATTATTAGATTTTTAGGCTAAATAACTTAATCGAGAAAACAAATATAGCATTTTAGATAAGATATGTCGTGCTTAAATTTTTCCATCTATTTGTAAGATTATAGTACTGAGTGAAAAAAATTTAAAGCCAACATACCTATGGAGCTACCGCAGTCTCAAGTGGTAGCTGCAACGTCAGCGGTCCGAGTGTTATTTGGAACTGGATTGTTAATCGTAGCTAGGTCTTTAGTCGTAACTGGCGCTAGGGACTGAGTGTTATTTTCCAGCGGTTTCTTCAAAATGTTCCTTTGCATTGACGATGACTCAAGAAAAGTCCAATGACCCCAAGTCTTTGAGAGCTACTGCATGCATGCAATGCATGGGCAGCCATGCATGCATGTGAACTCAAGCACGGAACGACCACGCGTAGCGTAGTTTTGACGCACCAAAAAGGAACCGTCGTGCACGAGAAGCCTTCTGAAGAAAATAAGAAAAAATGCAGAATAAAGTCAGTCCACGCGCTTGCCGTATGCCGTGCGTCAGGCATAGTAGTACGTTAGCGTTCGTCTGTCTGCACGCCTCGCTCTATATGTTGCCTGCTCTGTATGCATATAGCTACAACTCACTCTAGCTCACACTAGTGCTGAAAACCACATCCGATCGCAATAAGCAAATTAAACACGTACTACATCCCTATGGAGTTCTCACGGCTTCTTATTCTCCCATGCTGCCTTGTGGTGGCCGCGTGGGCGCACGACGTCCGGCAGCGGCACGGGCGCCTCGGAGTCCGCCGCCGGTGGCTGCCCAACGAGGTGCGGCGACATTGACGTCCCGTACCCGTTCGGCTTGGAACCACAGTGTGCGATCAACAGTGGCTTTCATCTCCACTGCAACACGACTGCGGCGGTCGGCAGCACCAAGCTGGTTATCAAGGGGCGTAAACGTGACCTGGAGGTGACCAAGATCTCTGTGCAGGACAACAAGGTCTGGGTCAAGACACACATCTCTCGACAGTGCTTCTTCAGCAACCAATCTATGAGGAATAACAACGGAGCCTCGGTGAATATTACCGGCACGCCCTTCGTCCTGTCGGCGGACGACAACAACGTCATTGTTCTCGGCTGCAAAACCCTTGCCTACATGCGAAGTGACACTGTGAGTTGAACAATCTTCTCATATTCCACTCTTCTCTGTCTCTCTCAACATATATCAACTTCAGGGTATAAGATATCTAATGTGAAATCTCATGTGGCTACACATACGCAGTATGCAATCGGTTGCATGACGACGTGCAATGAGCATATAAGCGCCATGGTTAATGGCGTATGCTCGGGTAGTGCTGGGTGCTGCCAGGTGGGCCTCCCCAAAGGGTGTGCAGTATTATCATGGCTACTTCAACCCATTATACAACACTAGTCAGATATGGAGCACAAATCCTTGCAGTTTTGTCACGGTGATGGAAAGTGCGGCCTTCAACTTCAGCACCATTTTCTCACCTCGACGGGCGTTTTTATGATAGAGACCACGCGCATGTACCGGTTGTGATGGAATGGGAATTGCATGGGATACAACATGTGAAGAAGCCATAATCAACAAGACGTCTTATGCGTGTGTTAGCAACAATAGCTATTGTAGCACAAATGATGCGGGCTACGTTTGTAAATGTTCGGATGGATATGAAGGCAACCCTTACGTCATCGACGGATGCAAAGGTATATCTTCTGATCTCTTCATGCGCAATATATTATTCTTTAGTTTTTTTCTGCTCATGCTAAGGCACTCTTTTGAAGTACCCTCTCTTTACCTCTTGGAAGAGGTAAGATAAGACCAAAATAACAATTACCTTATTTTAATTTATATATATACAAAAGAGTAAAACGCACGCGTGAGTGGTGCTTAAACTTGTCTCATGATGTTATCTAGGTCCCTAAACTTTGAAAACATATTTTTAGGTGCTCTTCGAACTTGTCTCAGGTTGTCATCGAAGCCTCTCTCTCAAAATTTCATTTTTTAGGTTGTCAAACTTGTGATGGTATTGAGTTGTCTAGGTTTAAACAAGCTCCAACAAGCCCACATGTTTGCCTCTAGACTCTAGCACTCCATTTACAACTTCTCTCTTCTAGTTGCTTTTCCATGCTCTCCCCCATCACAATCTCTTGTGGCATATCATCACTCTTGCCAACTCACCATCTCCACCCCATACCTTCATCCTCCACATCAAAGACCACAACATCATTACTAGTGGTGGCAGCAAGGCTAAAGCTCATGCTCATTGGGTTGAGGAGATACATAGGTGAACGGTTACTTTTCCATCAAGTTCCTAACCTTGCAATTCTGAGTTCTTATGTTCATTATACTTGCAAATTTCATACATGGCCCCGTAAACCTGTATTACTATACTATTTTGGCCTGACCCCTTAGCTCCCACGTTATTGTGCCAGCCCTCACCTCGTCGCATTAAAGCTTAATGAAATTGAGCAAGAAATTGCATGTATGAGGATCGGAATGACAACTTGGGACAAGTTTATGGAATTGGGTATGCAATTTGCATGTAGTGGGACTAGGGCGAGAACTAAGGGCACGTTAAAAGTTAAGGACCACCAATGAAATTTACTCTCTAAAGTAGAACTCCACATAATCAAGCACATTTATTTCATCATAAAGCATAATCAAATTAAACACAAGAAATATTTAAAGCATGAAACGCGTGGTTGAAAAAAGCAAAATAAATGAGGGTAGCAACCAAACTGTGCCCGATATGTTCTCCATTTTGATACATGTGGATCATGTCATCCATAGAAATGTAGATTAGCAAAATATAGATGAGTAGTTCTATCCAAGTTTATACCAATTGGATAAAGATTTGAATTACCTATATGGAATACTGCTTTAAAAAGATGATCAAATGAAAGAGTAAAGCAATTCCCATTACATGTGGATATGGACCCCAAATTTCTCGACTAATATATTCTAATTGTTCCTATATTTTAGAATGACTCTTAAAAGTGCTAGATCATATAGGGGCATGAACTGATGGATTAATACAATATCGATCAACCTTGTGTTGTAGTGAATAATGGCATGTTTTTTTTCTTCATGTATATTGTATAACTTTCATGACCATTCTTGCACTTATATATGTAGATATAAATGAGTGTATGAACCCCCATAGCACAATGTGGCAACACAACAAACTGCATAAATCTCGAGGAAGCTTTATTATCAAATGTTCTCATGGACTAACTTGGTAAACGGAGTGTGCATTAAGAAATCCTCAGGAGGTAATATGCCATTGGTTGCACTTATACCTTCTTTCAATACTTTTGTTAACAAATTTTCACTAACTATAAAGAATTAATTTAGTCATTCATAATCTTATTATTTGTTTCTTAGTATTTTTTTAGTTACGTGGTTATTTGAATTTGGTTTTGGTATTTTTCTAGGTTTGAGGATCGGGTTAGGAGTGGTTGGTGGCACAAGTCTATTTCTTCTAGCACTTGGTGGACCCTTCATAATACGTAAAAATCAGATTACAAAAGGCAAAGAAGATGAAACAAAAGTTTTCAAACAAAATCATGGGTTACTATTACAACAATTAATATCACGCCCAACACGACATTGGCGAAAGAATGATATTTACCTTAAGGGAGCTAGAGAGAGGCAAATGAACAATTTTGATAGCTCTCGTGTGGTTGGTGGTGGAGGGCATGGAGTTGTGTTTAAAGGAATTACGGATCTGCATGTTGTGGCAATCAAGAAAGCAAAGATAGTAGTACAAAGAGAAATCGATGAATTCATAAATGAAGTTGCTATCCTTTCTCAAGTGAACCATAGAAATGTGGTGAAGCTCTTAGGTTGTTGCCTTGAGATGGAAGTCCCATTGCTAGTTTATGAGTTCATTTCAAATGGAACCCTTTATAGTCATCTTCATGTTGAAGGACCAATATCACTACCATGGGTAGATAGAATAAGGATTGCACTCGAAGTTGCGAGCTTTGTCCTATTTACACTCATGCTGCTTCTATCTTGGATATTTCATAGAGATATTAAGTCATCCAATATACTTCTTGATGATAGTTTTACAGCAAAAGTATCGGACTTCGGGCTTCAAGGTACATTCTACTTGATCAAGCAGGGGGTATCAACTATTGTTCAAGGAACAACGGGATACTTAGACCCTATGTATCATTACACAGTCGACTAACGGACAAGAGTGATGTCTTTAGTTTTGGTGTTCTTCTTATAGAGTTGCTTACTAGAAAGAAACCGTTCATCTATAGATCGAATGATGGCGATAGTCTTGTTTCATATTTTGAGAAGATGCTTGCAATAAGCAACCTAGTAGATATAGTAGATCCTCAAGTCTTGGAGGAGGAAGATGGAGACCTCAAGGGAGTAGCCACACTTGCAATGATATGTACTAAATTAAGGGTAGAAGACCGACCTGCAATGAGGGAAGTGGAGATGACACTTGAAAACTTGTTATTGAAGAAAAAAGCTTGTCCCCTGCATTACAACACCAAGGATAAATAATGAGGACACGACTCAAATTCAGTACATGCCAATTGAATTAGTGACTAATGACCTAGGAAGACAATACATTATGGAAGAGGAAATACTATTATCATCAAGTTACCCTCGGTGAACTTGTGCGGTCATGAACAAAGGTGAGCTTCCTCAGTTTCTACAAAATTATTTTATAAATCGTTGGGCAGATGCATTTGTTGTAAATGTTCCTTGGATGAACACTATCAAGAGAGAATTGTGTGTTTACTTTTTTGCTAATAGAACTCAATTGTTCTTGATTTATGTTATTGTGTGATGGAGAAAGTTTGGTGAAGCATGTAGTTCACATCTTCTGGTACACTCGCTTGGCGTCAATCGAGATTCCTAGCAGATCCTGATGGGACTGCAGTGCACAAGACGTTGCGAGGACTTAGAAGCGTCTGACCCAAAGTCTTCGTTCGTGAAGCATGCATAGTTTGGTGCTGCAAAGTTTGGTGCCTGGTTTTAACACACCAATGAAATGTCCCTGCAGGAAGCCTCCCGGATGGAAAGAAAAAAAAAAAAAAAACAAAGATTAGTCCACCCTTTGGCGTATGCCGTGCGCTTAAGATTTTACTAGGGAAAGATGCCCTTATAAATGCTGCTAAAAAGTATGACATGTTGTCTTGACGGACTGAAAAGGTTCCTCACCACTGCACCTTTTCTCATTGGCCCAATCAATAGTGTGTCTGCTGCTAGATCCTGGTGACATTGAAGCAGAAGCTCCACCTACATTTTAGCGAGCTTAATTTCTTCTACATGTTTTTTACTTTCTATTTTTTGGGGGCTTTGATTAATTATTTTCATGATTCTTTATGACAATTATTGTCGTATCAATTTGCAATATGTGTATTTGGGTGAAAGGCCCGATCACGTAAATAAATATATGTGTATTCGATCAACTCTCTGGCCCCTGTCGCAATATGTAAAAGGAGCTTTGTGATGACCGCCGAGTAGCTGAAGCATTGCATGGCTCTGCCGTGGCTAGCGACGACATTGTTACTGATCGAGCTACAGGTGCAGCAACTAGATTTTGCAGACCCTTCAAATCTGAACTCCGAAGATGCAAGGCAGGTGCGTTCCAGAAAGGGTTTTTGTGTAATAGTGAACTACGGCTAGATGCAATACAATATTTTTGAGGAGCCATTGGATTGATTATATTTCAGATAGTGCAAATATTTAAAGAACACATGCATAGCTGGAACGATCAATTGTATAGACTTGTGGAAACAGAAGTCTGAATTGTTACAAAATTTGTATAATAACTAAAGACAAATACGAACATTTCAAGCGTTTGACATTTCAGTCTACGAGAGAACGATTTTGTAACTACTTGAATCCAGATAAGACGACATTTGTCAGCAGTGCTGGAGGTGTGGGGGAGGGTGACATCAGTGCGTCAAAGTCTTGTTTTGTTTACCAGGCAAGAAAGACACAAGAACATACTCTTATGGATATTGGTGAGTCCCAGCTGGAGAATAAAATTTACTTTTGCACATTGTTGGCCAATCGCGAGAGTAAAATTCACTGTTGCACTGCCGGCATTCCATGGATTTCCACGGAAGCGCCACACGTCGTTTTAGCGCGCCAACAAATTTAATTGTCTTTGGAATTGAAGCTCTCTGACGACGAATAGTCCACAGAGGCGTTCACAATATAAGTAGTTCACTGCAGCGCGTGGTAGTTAGTTAACCTAGTAACAGTAACTTCAACAACCCAGGCAAATCACCTATATACCATCAGCCATGGAGTTCTCACATCGTCTTCTTCTCTGCCTTCCGGTGGTGGTCGTCGTGTGGTGGGTGCTGGCCGCCGCGGCCGCGGCCGCCACCACAGACGACACGGTGGCGGCAGTGTCACCGGGCCCAACTGCACAACGACCACGAAGTGCGGCGACATTTACGTCCGTACCCGTTCAGCTTGCAACGTCGATGCGCAATCAACAACGACAAGCGCTTTCATCTTGACTGCAAGAAGACTGCAGGCATCACCAAGCTGCTTCATGGTAAGTTGGAGGTGACGAGGATCTCCGTGCAGGACAACAAGGCCTGGACCAGGAGTCCCATATCTCGGCAACGCTTCAACGAATCCGCGAATAAGGAGATGAGCTTGACGAACCATAGCGGGAAGATGATGGACATTACCGCCACGCCCTTCGTGTTTTTCGCGCCATGATAACAAAGTTATCGTTCTCGGCTGCAATACGACTGTTAGCTATAGCATCAACGACAATGTAAGTAAAATTAGTCTTCTTGATCTATATTTTTTTTTGACCGAAGTCAACAGGGAAAACCCTATTTTTTTTTAATTTTTAATAAGTTCTCTAAACATTATTTCCCGTCGCTACACCTGATTTTCCTGTCGTCATGTACCAACACAAATAAAATTCCAAATCTGACGAACTATAATTTTCCCATCGATGCTCTACAGATAATAAAAATGGTAAACCGACGCCGACAGAAAATGATATTCTCTATGGCTCTAGTCCTCTAGGATTTTTTCTATCGGTTTTTTCCTTTTTCTATCGTTTTTTACTGACAATGAAACTTCGAGTTTCTAGTAGTAACAACTAGCTGATCTGAAACATGCATTCCCAGTACAGGGTCGGCTGCAAGCCAACATGTGGGGAAAATCCCGTGAATGGCACATGCCGTCCTAATGCTGGGTGCTGCCAGGTGGACCTCCCCAGGGACATGAAATTTACTCAAGCCATGTTCGTCCAGTTGAAACACAACAATAATCAGACATGGAGGGAGTACCCATGGAATTATGTTACTGTGATAGACAAGAAACACTTCAATTTTAGCACCACTTATCTCACCTCGACGGCATTCTTTGACACAAATAATGAAGGGGTACCTGTTGCGATGGTATGGGGGATCACAAACAAGAAATGTATCACAAACAAGAAATGTAAAGATCCAAATATTCAGAACAATGGGTCCTATGCTTGTGTTAGCAATAATAGCGAATGCACCGACACTGATGCCGGGTACGCCTGTAAGTGCTCAATGGATACGAAGGCAACCCTTACCTCGTCAATGGCTGCAAAGGTTTGTCTTCATGTCTCACATTTTTTTTTCTCTACTTTTATGTTCAATGGTTCTTTGACTTTATAAAAGTATCCATCATAACTATTGGAAGATATGACAAACATTCTTTGATATGATAGAAAAGAGACAAGTCCTGGCTAACAATATGATACTCCCTCCGTTCCAAATTGTAGTTCACTTTGGCTTTTCTAGATACATCAATTTTGTTATGCACCTAGTTATACACTATGTCTAGATACATAGTAAAACAAATGGATCTAGAAAAGCCAAAGTGAACTACAATTTGAAACGGAGGGAGTAGTAAATTTCATGTCCCTACAATAGTTTTTTTCTTCCAAAATGGCATATGTGTGCTTACTTTTGAGTGTATTAGAATAATTGATAATTGAATGCTATCATTTAAATAGAGATTACATAGTATCTATATGACCGTATTAGAAAATGAATAATAAGGGAGGGCAAAGATAAGAAAATTTTACTGTCTTAAGTTATCCCTAGACTTAAAAATTTATGTCTCATAAGGTTCGTAATCATGCAAGAGCATGGGTTGATATACTAGTGCATTGTTAGTTTATCTTCTTCTCAACATACATAATTTTCTTCTTAATATATAATTTTCAATGTACATATATTTGTAGATGTCAACGAGTGTGATAACCGAGAACACTACTCATGCTATGGTGATTGCCGAAACACACCTGGGAGTTTCCAGTGCTGGTGTCCACATGGGACCTATGGAAGCCCTCTGACAGATGGAGGATGTGTCAAGGGTTCATTCACAGGTAACAAGCCACTATATCCACCGTTTTTACTCCTTTTGCTACAAAGCAATGGTTGTTTTAGTTTTACTCTAAGTAAATTTTATTTAGATTTTAATCAAGTCTATAGAAAAATGCACCAACATTATAATGTAAAATTAGTTCCATTAAATTAACAACGAATTATTTCTTGGTAGTCAATGTATCTAACATTATTTAAGATTTTAGTATATTTTTCTATAATTTTGGTCAAAGTTAGAGGACTTATTTAGGAAAAAAATTAAAACAACCAATACCTTGGAATGCAATCGATAATAATTTTTTGTAATTAATCTAACTTCAAGAATTTTGACCCATCACTTTACACTTTAGGTTTAAGCATCGGGCTTGGAGTTGGCAGTGGCATAGTTTTATTGGTTCTAGCACTCATCAGCCCCTCCATAACGCAGCGTAAGATGAAGACAAGAAAAAATTAAACAAAAAATTTTTCAAGCAAAATCATGGTTTATTGTTGCAGCAACTGATATCACGAAATGCAAACATCAGTGAGAGGATGATTATTACCTTAAGAGATTTGGAGAAAGCTACAAACAATTTTGACAAAGAGTGTGTGATTGGTGGTGGAGGCCATGGTACTGTGTTTAAAGGCAATCTAGATCTAAGTGTTGTGGCAATCAAGAAATCGAAGATTGTAGTACAAAGAGAAATCGATGAATTCATAAATGAAGTTGTCATTCTTTCTCAAGTGAACCATAGAAATGTGGTTAAGCTCTTAGGATGTTGCCTTGAGACAGAAGTTCCACTCCTGATTTATGAGTTCATTTCAAATGGAACCCTTTATCACCATCTTCATGTCGAAGGATCAATATCATTATCATGGGTTGATCGACTGAGAATTGCACTTGAAGTTGCTAGAGCACTATCCTACCTACATTCAGCTGCTTCAATGCCAATATTTCATAGAGATATTAAAACCACCAACATACTTCTTGATGACAATTTAACTGCAAAGGTATCAGATTTTGGTGCTTCAAGGTACATTAGAATTGATCAAACTGGAGTGACTACAACCATTCAAGGAACAATTGGTTACTTAGATCCCATGTACTATAAAACAAGTCGGTTAACAGATAAGAGTGATGTTTTTAGTTTTGGTGTAGTTCTCATAGAGTTGCTAACCAGAAAAAAACCATTTTTCTATAGGTCTGACAATGGTGATGACCTTGTTGCACATTTCACCACATTACTTATAGAAGGCAGACTAGATGACATAATAGATCCTCAAATTATGGAGGAGGGGATTGGAGAAATCCTAGAAGTAGCTACATTGGCGACATGGTGTACCAACTTGAGGGGAGAAGACCGGCCTCCAATGAGAGAAGTGGAGATGACATTGGAGAATTTATTTTTTAGGAAGAAGCAATTTCCTGTCATTAAAACGTCAAGGAGATATGGTCGCAATCAATCCAGGGATGACAAGTCGATTGAATTGGTTACCAATGAAGCAAGTAGACAATACACTATGGAAATGGAAATCTTATTGTCGGCAACATACCCAAGATGAACTTTCAAGTTTCAAGTTTGAATGTTTGAATATTTAAATGATCTTGTAATTAGTTTTGCCAGATTCCTCTGTTGTAGGTATGAAGCTAGATTTTTTTTTTGTTATCGGTGTCAGTGTAGAAATTAGTTGGGAACACATCATGTTCTGTAGATTATCATTTTACAAAACTTATGGTGTTGATTATGTTTGCTGCAACAACAACTTCTCAACTCGATCACCCGTTCAATTTTCATTTACTATGAATATGATGGTGTTGTACTAGATTCTTTCTCTGATTCAGCAAGTTTCTGACTACCAGTTTTGCTTTGGGATGCAAACTTCAAGAAACAGTATTTGAAAGAAATGTTCCTGCTCCGAAATAGCATATATGGCTTGATTTATATCTGATATGTTTTCCAATTTTGTGAGTGTCTTAATAATCACAATGGTACCAAATCAAGCCATAGGGAACCTGGTGCTAGATCCCGGTGACATGGAAGACCAAGTTCCTTCACCAACTGATTGGTGATCTTAATCTCTTCCCTATTTCTTTTCTTCTATTTTTTGTGGGTTTTTGTGATAAATTATTGTCGTGGCTATATATGTGTTATAAATGATGTGCTTCTGTGGCCCCGGTCGTGATGGAACTTTGTGATGGCACCAACAACTAGCTGAAGCAGTCGGTGACTGCCGTGGCTAGGGACATCATTGTTAAAGTAAAGTCGCAGCAACTGAATTCCGCATGTGACACCCCGCCCTCCAAAGCCGCACCGCACAGCCCTTCCGAGGGGCGTGCACGCGCATACATAGCACCTTGCTTACACTTTTCGTCCTCGCTTCGTGTAAAAGGGTTAACCCGAAGGTGATATGGCCGGAAGACAAAGGCTTATAAGTTGACTCCACCCCTTACTCAACCTAGCAAGGTGGTACTAAACATGTGCCAAGAAGCACTCATAGGCCCCTTACCGGGCCACATCCTTATTGGGCCGGGTGTCACATACACCCCCCCAAAAGGACTCGACGTCCTCGTCGAGCGCCAACTTAACGGGACCTCCCTCTTGGCACACGCAACCGCGCGCCCGGGGGCCGGCACATGTGCCATGCCGCGTGCACTCCGCAGAGCCTACACGCGCAATGAACCTCCATGTCCGCGCCTCGCGCCGCACGCCCGTGGCCACGAAGGTCGGCTTTGATACCACCTCGTGACACCCCGCCCTCCAAAGCCGCACCGCACGGCCCTTCCGAGGGGCGTGCACGCGCACACATAGCACCTTGCTTACACTTTGCGCCCTAAGCCGTGTAAAAGGGTTAACCCGAAGGTGATATGGCCGGAAGACAAAGGCTTATAAGTTGACTCCACCCTTTACTCAACTAGCAAGGTGGTACTAAACATGTGCGCCAAGAAGACTCATAGGCCCCTACTGGGCCACATCCTTATTGGGCCGGGTGTTACATACACCCCCCCTCAAAGGACTCGACGTCCTCGTCGAGCGCCAACTTAACCAGGACCTCCCCTCTTGGCACACGCAACCGTGCGCCCAGGGCCGGCACATGTGCCATGCCGTGCACTCCTTGAGCCTACACGCGCAATGAACCTCCATGTCCGCGCCTCTGGCCCGCACGCGCCCGTGGCCACGAAGGTCGGCTTTGATACCACCTGTGACACCCCGCCCTCCAAAGCCGCACCGCACAGCCCTTCCGAGGGGCGTGCACGCGTACACATAGCACCTTGCTTACACTTTCGTCCTCGCTTCGTGTAAAAGGGTTAACCCGAAGGTGATATGGCTGGAAGACAAAGGCTTATAAGTTGACTCCACCCTTACTCAACTAGCAAGGTGGTACTAAACATGTCTTGCGAAGCACTCATAGGCCCCCTCTTGGGCCACATCCCTTATTGGGCCGGGTGTCACACCGCAGATCCTTGAAATTTGGACTCAGGAGCTGCAAGCCAAGAATTCCGCAGATCCTTGAAATTTGGACTCAGGGCTGCAAGCCAAATGTTGTCTCGAGGTTTTGGTAACAGGGCACTACAGCTAGATGCAATACTAGTGAATGATAGATGATTTAATTTGGTAGGAGAGTATAATTCTTTTAGGGACACAACTGGAAAGTTTAAATGCAAGAAAGTCTACACAGTGCAGGAGTTTGCATATCATAAAAATACAAATATATTTAGGATGTGTATCTCCTTGTACATGCATCAATCATCTTCGACATTTTTTTTTCCTGGCACCGCACTGCCAGTGCCACATGCCGCTTCTTCCTCTCGCCTCCCCCCATGTCCCACCCAGCGACGAAGCTCGGCACAAGATCAGGGGGGACTTGACAAAACACAAATGAAATATGTTGATATAAATAGAACCATATATACTATAATATATTTAACTAGTCATATATCTAGTTCTCGAGTTACTCAGTCAGGCACCTCTACTCTGCTATTCTGCTCTCGTTGCTGGGTTGTGTAGCTATTCGGCTTTATAGGCTGAAGAATACTTAGCCATTTTGTTTTGGACAAGGGAGAGCCCAGTTTAGGTCCCATTAAACTCCGTCCGTCGTCCCACCGGCAACGCCCTTGCCCGCGTCGCAACCGGCGGCGGCCTAGCGGCCCGCAACCATCCCCCACCACGATGGCAGCCATGACATCTTCCCCCACCTTGACGGCAGTCACCCTCCCCATCCGTCCTTCGATCAAACCTCCGGTTCATCTCAACCACAACCATATAGAGACTTCCGGAGCCACATACATGAAACAACCATAACCACGCACTAGATAGTTGGCTCACAATAAAACAAAAAAAAAACAGGCGACTGCTAACACTTAAATCTGAATATTTCAACTGTTTTGACATCTGAGTCCATGAAGAGAACCTTTTTTGTAACTGCTTTAATTCAGACGAGGGACATTTGTCAGCGATGCTTGCTAGTAGAGAACCTTTTTTGTAACTGCTTTAATTCAGACGAGGGACATTTGTCAGCGATGCTTGCTAGTAGAGTGGGTGAGGGCGAGTGTAGTGGGTGACGGGGCGTACGTCAGTGTGTGTTTTTAAACAAGGTGGCGTCGAAGTGTTTGCCACCTGGCAAGGCACAGCGAGAAGTCCACAACATATGAACTAGCTTGCCTGAGACAATATTGTAGGCAAGTTGTGTGGTGTTTCTCAGGATAATAAAATTAACTTCCTCTGCACATTTAGGCCAATCGCGAAGGTCTTGAGACGATGCGTCAGTGTTGAGAAAATCGCCGGCCGGGACGGCCTGACCGGCGTCCCATTCCCATGGAAGGATCATGAAAAGAAATCCAAAAAGAGAAAAGGTCAGTCCACAGTCCACTCTTAGCTCATGTACTCAGGTCTTTATATTGTCAACAGGTACAGTCTAGTAGCCTACAGAACAACCAGATTCCAGATTACAGGTGTACCTCCATGAGCTTGTCACGCCGTCTTCTCCTCTGCCTTCAGGTGGTGCTCGCCGCCGCCGCTGCCGCCACAGATGTCCCGATGGCACCGAAGCCCGGCTGCCCAACGACCACGAAGTGCGGCGACATTGACGTCCCGTACCCTTTCAGCTTGCAACGTGGATGCGCAATCAACAACGACGAGCGGTTTCTTCTCAACTGCACGAAGACTGCGGGCGGCACCAAGCTGTTTCATGGTAAGTTGGAGGTGACAAAGATCTCCGTGCAGAACAACAAGGCCTGGATCAAGACTCCTATATCTCGGCAACGCTACAACGAATCCGCGAAGGAGCAGAAGACAACCCACGGGGCGACGATGAACATTACCGCCACGCCCTACATGCTTTCGCGCCAAGATAACAAAGTCATCGTTCTCGGCTGCAGTACCACTGTTAGCTCCATCATCAGCGACATCGTAAATAAAATTAGTCTTCTTGATATTCTATCTACAGCTCTCTAATAAACAGCTAGCTGATATGAATGAATACATTCGCAGTACAGGGTCGGCTGCAGGCCGACATGCGTGGTAAATCCCGTGAACGGCACGTGCCGTCCTATTGCTGGGTGCTGCCAGGTGGACCTCCCCAGGGACATGAAATTTACTAAAGCCATCTTCGTCCAGTTGAACAACAGTCAGAACAACAGTCAGACATGGAGGAAGTACCCATGGAATTATGTTACTGTGATGGAGAGCAAAGCCTTCAGATTCAGCACCACTTATCTCACCTCGACGGCGTTCTATGACACAAATAATGCAGGGGCACCTGTTGTGATGGAATGGGGGATCACAAACAACAAATGTAAAGATCCAAAAACTCACAAGAATGGGTCCTATGCCTGTGTTAGCAACAATAGCGAATGCACCGACACTGATGCCGGGTACGCCTGTAAGTGCTCTAAGGGATACGAAGGCAACCCTTACCTCTTCAACGGATGCAAAGGTTCATCTTCAAGTCCCACATTTTTCTCTACTTTTTTTTTTTTTTTTTTGAGATTATGTACTTTTCTGTGCAAAGGCTCTTTGGTCTTATAAATGTACCCATCGTTCCTATTGGAAGAGAAGACAAATTCTTTGTATAAATAATTAGAGTCTTCATTTATTAAAACATCTACATAAGTCCTCACGAGACATGATAGAAAAGAGATAAGTCCTAGAAATTCTAAAAATGATGTTGACTACCTTCAATAATATAATAAGGAATATATCCTAATTATCACTAACAACAATAACCATTTGATCTAATTGTCAATTAACCCGATCCCTTGCACAAACTACTATATATATTAACGACATAAATGTTAGAAGATCATCGATAAATTTTAACCTTTAGCTAATTAAAATTTCTTATCCTTTTTGTCTTTATAATGTATTCATAATCTATATGCAGTTCTCCTTAGGTACTTTCTAAACTTTATATAGATATAATTTAGTTATGAATTATTCTATATACTTTATTTACCATCCACACATCCATAGTTTTTCCTCTTGAATTTGCATCACATTTCTTTGTATATTATTTGACATGAAACTTAATATGATCATCGCCGTGCGTACATGTATATATAAATGGTGACACACATTATGCATGCACGGATTTTTTTTTTGCTATATTAACTATGACAAACGTGAGTAATTTAGAAGATTATATAAAAGTACATTGGTAGATGCAAATTTAGGGTTATTTATGTTACCATTAATAATGGTGGAGGTAAGTAATTTAGATACAAGCCAAGGGAATTCCCTACAATATTTTTTTTTGAATGGCATATGTGTGCTTACTTTTTGAGTGTATTAGAATAAATGACATTTGAAGGCTATAATTTAAATAGCAACATAGTATCTATATGAGTTTATTAGAAAATGAATAATAAGGGAAGGCAAAGATAAGAAAAATTTTATTGTCGACTTCGAAAATTTATGTCTCATAAGGTTCTTGCTCTTGCAAGAGCATTGGTTGATAGACTAGTGCATTGCTAGTTTATATCTTCTTCTCAACATACATAATTTTCTTCTCAATATATAATTTTCAATGTATATATATCTGTAGATGTCAACGAGTGTGAGAACCCAGAACACTACTCATGCTATGGTGACTGCCGAAACACACCTGGGAGTTTCCAGTGCTGGTGTCCACATGGGACCTATGGAAGCCCTCGGACAGATGGGGGATGTGTCAAGGTTTCATACTTAGGTAACATGCCACTATGACCATCGTTTTTACTACTTTTGCTACAAAGCAATGGTTGTTTTAGTTTTATTCTAAGTAGATTTTATTCAGATTTTAATCAAGTTTGTAGAAAAAATACACCAACATTATAATGTAAAGTTTGTTTCATTAAATCAACAATGAAATATGTCTTGGTAGTCAATATATCAAACATTATTTAAGATTTTAGTATAATTTTCTATAAACATGGTCCAAGTTAGACAAATTTTATTTAGGACAAAACTAAAACAAACAATACCTTGGAATGGAACGAATAATATTTTTTTTTTTTTCTAAACGAACTTCAAGAATTTGATCCATCATTTTACACTTTAGGTTTAAGCATCGGGCTTGGAGTATGCAGCGGCATAGGTTTATTGGTTTTCTAGCACTCGTCAGCCCCTCCATAATGCGTAAGATCAACACGATAAAAACTAAACAAATTTTTTTCAAGCAAAATCATGGTTTATTGTTGCAACAAATGATATCACGAAATGCAAACATCGGTGATAGGATGATTATTACCTTAAGGCAGTTGAAGAAAGCTATAAACAAATTCGACAAAGAGCGTGTGATTAGTGGTGTAGGGCATGGTACTATGTTTAAAGGGAATCTAGATCTAAATGTCATGGCAATCAAGACATCGAAGATTGTAGTACAAAGAGAAATCAATGAATTCATAAATGAAGTCGCCGTTCTTTCTCAAGTGAACCATAAAAATGTGATTAAGCTCTTAGGATGTTGCCTTGAGACAGAAGTTTCATTCCTGATTTATGAGTTCATTTGAAATGGAACCCTTTATCATCATCTTCATTTTGAAGGACCAATATCATAAATTCATTATCATGGGTTGATCGACTGAGAATTGCACTTGAAGTCGCTAGAGCACTATCGTACCTATGTTCATTTTGCTTGAATGCCAATATTTCATACAAATTATTTCCTTTCATTAAAATGCTAAGGGAGATATTTTTTCTAAAAACTTGATTAAACCTATAAAAGCTTGACTCTCAAGACTTAGAATTGTTCCTTTTGGATGAAGAGAGTAATTAGGGGTTGTTTGGCATTACTCCGCTTTCATTTTTTCAGCTTTTGCTCCACGAACTCCACCATAGAGTTTGTGGAGCAGTGGTAATGTTTGGCATAGTGCTCTGCTCTAACTCCAGAAATTGGTTGTTTACATGCAAATGGTCTATTGTGCCCTTGGTTGAAATTGCCCACGTTAACGGAGGCCATATTTTGAATACAAATAATTGTCCCATAAATTGTAAATAATAGAAAATTTAACAATCTCAATCTCAAATGGGTACCTCATCCTTTTTCTTTGCTGCATGCTATGATGCAAAAATACAAGTGCTTGGTTTCTTAACGGCTTATATGATGCAAAAATATTATAGTTGCAAATAATTTAACCAAAATAATTATAAAGGCCTCTTTTGCACATTTTTATTATATCGAAACAACATGTTTTTCTTTTGATGTCATTTGTTGCTTATGATGGTAGACGCTTATCTTATTCAAATAATATAATAAAAACATGTGTAGCAGCACGCAAGTGCATCACGTGAACAAGCAGGTGCAAGGGCAACGCATGGTCATGCAGGTCCAGCGAGCCCGACAGAGCGGCGTATTAATCAGTGGCAAACCTGAGTAATATTTAGCAACTCCACGAGGAAATACAAAAGTCTAAATCTTGGAGTACCCTCTGAGGTGCTCCATAAAACATGTGGGAGTTGGCTCGCAGCTCCACCATTTTCTTAGAGCAGAGTTCTTCGAGTTGATTGTGTTTGGCAATGCGGAGCTACAAAAACGGGGCGGCAGTCCCAAACACCCTCTAAATTTCTTCTTTTTTCATCTTCGAGCTTGCTAAAGTCAAGTCATGGACCATCGAATCATGTTCTCTTTGTTTTTCTCTCGGCTATAACTAAAGCTATACTATTAGCGGTACTATGCTGGGAGGCATAGTCCAATCAATCCGTCTCAACCACCACCGAACTATCTAGTGCTTATATTTCCAGTGGCGAAGCTAGATCAGGTTAGAGGGGGGGGTGCCTTTTTCTTGTACATGTGAAAAATTAATCTATAACCATGGTGAAAACTTGTTCCTAATAAGGATTTTTTTTTTAATTTTTTATGGGTGCCTGGCCACCCACAATCATAATGTAGCTTTGCCGCTGCTTATATGTTCTTGGTCCTGCCTATTCTGACTTGGTTTTTATCCATTGTTCATGTAGTATCTTCTTCTCTTTACATCCTTGGTAGTAGAATACCTATATATTTGACACACATGTTAAGTAATGACCATGTCGTCTCTTTAGTTGCCAAAATTACAATAATATGACCTAGGAGACCCATGTTCACTATGTTTGAATCAACAACTTGGCATTGAAAAAGAACAAGTGTTTAGTCAATAAAATGCACACATGAAGAAACATCCTAAGAAAATAACGAAAAACATTTGCACCTTCTAGGCCACATGGTGACAGAATTTTCTAGGCATAGAGAGGCGACAAAGCAAATATAACAGTAGGGATGCAAGTGAGGTGAGAATCTCCAAGAGTTTGCTATTTATAACTTGACAAATCTTGTGATTTGCTAACTCCCAAAAAGATTTGCCAAGCTAAAGAAAATCCCTCTCCAAGTGTTTACTCTTTTTAACTTACCAAATTGAAAAAAGAAGGCCCACAAGCTATTCTTCCTGCCGCATGCAACTGTTCGCGCTAGAAGAAGGTTGCCGCCGTGTCTTTACCTTCGTGCATGTTGTTTTGACAAGCTAGCGGAGTTTGCGCGTGGCAAGATGCTATTGATGCCAAGTTGTTTTGTCAAACTTTTGGAGGCAATTTTTTCTTGTTTTACCAAAATTATACGGATGCCAAGTTGAGATAGTAAACTCTTGGAGATGCTTTGATGGGCACCCCACTTATAAATCAAAATGCCTTATTTGCGAGGGACATGTTTAAAATGACCTGTTTTGTGGGGCTTGTGGGCGAACCCCCTTAAATCCCATAATGAGTCTGATGTACCAATTCGTTCAACGTCCAAGCATGTATATATTTGCCAATAGTTATATATGACAACACATATACGCTATATTTGTCAGTCCCCCTACTGGCTATATAGGTGATACTTCCTTGTAGTCGGCGCTTCTGTCCCAAATGCATGTAAAGGTATAAAATCATGAAAGCCTACTTGCAACACCTTCATCTCCAAGTGGAGCACTTGAATTATCATCATCTCCGCCATCTACTAGCCTTGCTTAATTCCATCATATGCACCTAGTTCAATATTTAAGTGTGGATTATGTGTAATCATTCTCAAACTAAATATTACTTATTAATATGTCCTATTTCCAAGGTCATTAATTTGATGGTGTATTTCTTTTCAGGTTTAAGCATTGCGTTAGGAGTGGGTTGTGCAACACTTTTGCTTCTAGGACTTGGAGGACCCCTCTTAGTAAGTAAAACCAAAATACTGAGGTTGAAGAAGATGAAACAAAAAATTTCGAACAAAATCATGGATTATTATTGCAACAATTAGTATCAAGCAACGCCGGACATTGGGGAAAGAATGATAATTTCCTAAGAGATCTAGAGAAGGGCTACAGACAATTTTGATAGCTCTCGTGTAGTTGGTGGTGGAGGCCACGGAGTTGTGTTTAAAGGAATTATAGATCTGCATGTTGTGGCAATCAAGAAATCAAAGATAGTAGTGCAAAGAGAAATCAAAGAATTCATAAATGAAGTTGTAGTTCTTTCTCAAATAAACCATAGAAATGTGGTGAAGCTCTTAGGATGTTGCCTTGAGACTGAAGTCCCGTTGTTAGTCTATGAGTTCATTTCAAATGGAACCCTTTATAACCATCTTCATGTTGAAGGACCAACATCACTATTGTGGGCTGATAGAATAAGGATTGCACTTGAAATTACTAGAGCTTTGTCCTATCTACATTCAGGCTCTTCTATACCGATATTTCATAGAGATATTAAGTCATCCAACATACTTCTTGATGATAGTTTGACAGCAAAAGTATCAGACTTTGGAGCTTCAAGGCACATCCCAATTGATCAAACAGGAGTAACAACTATTGTTCAAGGAACATTAGGATACTTAGATCCTATGTATCATTACACAGGCCGATTAACGGACAAGAGTGATGTCTTCAGCTTTGGTGTTCTTCTTATAGAATTGCTTACTAGAAAGAAACCATCCAGCTATATGTCCAGTGATGGAGACAATCTTGTTTTACAATTTGAGAAGATGCTCACAACAAGGAATCTAGCCAATATAGTAGATTCTCAAGTTATGGAGGAGGAAGATGGAGACCTCCAAGAAGTAGCCACCCTGGCAGTGATGTGTACTAAATTAAGGGGAGAAGATCGACCTAGAATGAGGGAAGTGGAGATTAGACTTGAAAACTTGCTATTGAAGAAAATGTTTATCCCATGTATTACAACAGCAAGGAGAAATAATGAGGATGAGGCACAGTTTCAGTACATGCCAATTGAACCGGTAACTAATGACACAAGCAGACAATACACTATGGAAGAGGAAATGGTATTATCGGCAAGTTACCCTCGATGAACTTGTGTAGTCATGACTTCTGAACAATGATTATCTTCCTTAGTTGTTTTGAATATTATTCAGTACAATTTTAGAGCAAATACATGTTGTAATGTAGATTTTGTATGTTTTTTACAAGAAACATTGAAGACAATAGTGATGCACTTACCTTTCTTAACTGAACATCAAACGTTCTTGATTTGTTTTCTAGTGTGTTGTAAGCTTTTTTTTTTTTTCGAACGTGCATTGCACGTAATTGTGTGTTGTAAGCTTGTCTAGTATTTAAAAGCAGAGTAACGGACAACTGTATTAGTTGGAGAATGCAGGTAAAAGTTTTCTCTCTAGGCGTATGGTTGCAATGATGTGATGCAGATAAAGAGCTGCGAACGCATTTTGGACACTGAAATGTGAGAACACAATCTGCAAGCAGTCAATGAAATACAGTTCGCCATGACGACTACAGGTCCATCTTCCTTTGGATTGAAAACAACATTCAGAATGGTGTTAGATGAGTTTAAACTGCAGAGAGAATAATATCCAACATACCTTGGAAAGATTGCTAGAGTTACTGCAACTACAAGATTCATTGACTAGTGTTGAGTAATCCACTGAAAGTTATCCTGAACTTGGGGTACCCACCTCACGTTGAGTAGTCCACTGAAAGTTATTCTGAACTTGGTGTACCCACCTCACGTAATTGTGGGTCTGAATGTGGATTGGAACTGAAGATCGATGACGCCATGCCTCTGAAATTCATGTTGTTCCTTTCCTTTCACAACATTAATTCATCCTACTAGCAACACCAAAGAGTCGAAGCTGCTTCTGGAGGCGAGACGGAATGCTCCCAGAACTTGACCCTGCACCAGACTTCCTGCTGAACACACATCCTACAAAGCAAGCGATTGATAGTTTCAGGCAGCTGAGAGCAAAGAGCGCATTCACAGGCCATGCTGTTTCCGCTGTGCCCCCGTCCAACAGCGTTTTTGGAGGAGCACCAACTAGAAGAAGAATATGACCCTTGGCGGCCCTGGAACGTCTGCTCCTGGCACGACAGAGAAGAGTGCAGTCGCAAAGCTGCTAAGAGTATATGCTTTTCAAAAAAAAAAAAACTGACAGAGTATAGAAACATAACATAGAGTAAGCACCTTCGACTTTGAGCAAGACCTAGTCAGTCAGCGCTTTGGGATTTTCTTCCAGGGGTAGACATTATTCTTGACGCCAGGCGCTGCGATCCAGGTGTTGAGGATCACACGGTGGAGGACATGAGTTATGTTTGGACATTTAGGAAGGATAAATGGGAGTACCATGGATGGTGAACCTGAAATTTTTAAATTCCTCGTTCAGCATATCCAAGATGGCATACGCAGAGGTGAAATCTATCTATCTATCTATCTATCTATCTATACCTTCTATATAGACAAACCCCACTAGAGGAATTCTCTGCGATCTCGTGAAGCCACGTCATCAGCGGGTCCCGCAGCTCACGTCATCCACTAATCCATATCCACTCCAAGCAATTGATGCACCGCCGTTTGTATCATTCCCCGCATGTCCATGCCTTGTCGTTTCTCCTCCCCACAATCCTTCCCTGCATGCACAAGTAGCAAGCTTGCCTAAGCCCACTGATCCCCAAGCCGCACAAAGGCCATGCATCCATTCGGTTCCTTGCCATGCAGGCCAGCCATATACCGTCATGTTATTTACTGGTCTCCATCAAATTCCACCGAACAAGTCACTTCCTACCTCTATTACTCATCAGTTATCAATTTGGTTTTGCCTTCCTGTAGTCTCTACTATCATGCATGTGATAAATACTTAAACAACTACAATCAATAGGCACCACCGTCTCCCTGAATCTCTTCTTTATCTTCTATATGTACCTGCTTTGGTCCTACGGCTTCCCTGTAGTACAAGCGAACCAGCTACAATTTGTAATCAGATAATTCTTTAAATCCCTGATGAGACCCATGCGCTACCCAATGCCTCCCGCCTCTATACGTCCATTCCACAAGCATAGCAGATCGAGCACGATTGAGTCAAATAACATAATGGTAGGTTCTACCCACCACCTTTTTTTCTAAATCCTTATTTGTTTGTTCACAGATTTTCATGAAGATCCAGTCCTTTCATTGTACCAAGTCTTAATGTTGTGAGACTCTGGACGAAATCTTTGTTCTGTATCTGCCCTATATGCTCCAAAATATATAATCTTCTTTTTTTCCCCTCAGGGGATTTATTTACACAAATCACATGGATTTCTTAATCTGATTGCATACTTCTGTTTTTTTTACGCTTGGGTACCATAGGATTAATTATTAGTTTACCTCATACCTTTATGCAATATATCTACTAACATGGTGTATCTTCGGGCCTGTTTGCTTTACACCCGCAGATTTTGTGGCGGCGTGGGCGCCGCCAAATCTTCGACGATCAAAATGGCCGCCTAACCTTTGGCGTATTTTACAACAGTAAAAAAGCTGTGGCAGCCACGTCCAAACACCAAACCAAACACCTGCCATTTGGTCACCGATCATCCACATATACCGAGGCCCCGAACCATTCATCTCCTCCTCTCCAAGCTCTCCCTGCACATGTCGATCATGGCGACTCAGATGCAGTGCCGAGCGACGCACTTACTCGCTTTCAATGAGAATTGGTATTTTTCTGATATTTTAGGTATTGTTCGTGCAATTATGGAGTATTTTATACCTAGCAAATGATTTGAACCAATATATATAGCACATCTGTCAATATCAAGGTAAATCTCTTTCTATTCTACTTAAACTTATTCTCTTTGCAATCAAAATTCTATAGAAATACCACAAGAACGCTACGGAGAGTCCTCCTAGTAAACTAAATCTTCTTACAACGATTCCAGGCCGATTCAGAGGGCCAGGATCGGGCCACATCACCAGAATTCGATCGGACGGCCGAGATTGTGCCAGCCCCAGCCATTTTGCAACAAAGCCCTTGATGTTTAGCGAAATCGTTTCTAGCAAAAAAGCGAGCCGGACAGCGTGCCAGAATCGGCCTCGCCGCCCTGAGGTCGTCGTTGTCGACCACCGCGCCAGCCTCTCCGGTCCTGGGGCAGCGACAACCCGACCTTGGGTTTCGGCCCTTCCTCGGCAGCCGGGCCACGACGGCGGTGCAGCGGCCTCTAGCGCGGCAGCCGGTGCGGAACCCGGCTGGGGAGCGCGGGAGCCCAACCACGACGGCGGCGTGGCGCCGTACGGTGTGGAGTCTCCTCCACACGCGCGCGCCCTCTATCTTTCTCGCCTCCGTCGCTCCTCCGTCCCCCTCTCTGGCCGGCGCAGGCGAGCCGCCGTCAACGGGGGCACGGGAAGGCCCCGGTGCGCCAGCCCCGGCGACGATGGCCTGGACGCGGCAGCCTTGCCGCTGGTGGCCCCCGACGCGGAGGCCCTGGCGTGGGTGCCCGCCAACGCGGTGGCTTGGTCTCAACGGGCTGGGCGGCACTAGCGGCCCTGGCGAGGGCGAGGGCCCCGGCCGCCCCGAATCCCGGCGTGACCGCACGGCGCAGCGGTCTCAGCCATCTTGGTGCGTGTGGGGGCGCAGGCGTCGCGACCTCGGCCACCTCGCAACGGGTGAGGAGCGCGGCCACGGTGGCTCCGGCCACCACGGCGAGTGTTAGGGGCTCGGGCGCAACGACGTTCACGGCGAGCCTGTCCTCCGCCTCCAGCCTCTCCACTGCAGGCCCTTTAAGACGAACCGTTGAGTCACCTGCCTGGCCACCGGGCGTTCGGCTGCAGCATGCTGCGCTCTAGCAGACCTGCCGTGTGCCTGGCCGAGCTGCTGCCTTGGGCACCCACATGCATGCGTCGCATGCCCACCGTTCGACATAATGCCACGCCCAGCCCATGTTGAGTCCACGCTCATGCTTTGCAGTGTTCTACTGCTGCGTAGAAGTGGCACCTGGATCGGTTGGAGACCGCAGGGATTGGTGGCCTAAGCTCCCAGTGTACGCCTCCGGAGTCCGGATCCGCGGAGCCGGCGGTCGAAGCTCCCATGGTCTACTCTCCTGTACGTTGCTCGGCCGGGACCGGGCGAGAACTGGCGTCCTGCATCGGCAGGATTGGCATACGAGGGGAGCACTGAAATCCACGCTTCGTGCTCCAACAGATGCCATGTCTTGCTAGAGAGAGGTGAACTCCCCGCTGCCTTCTCCAGTTCAACAATGCCGTCTTTCCTTCGCATATATGTTGTTCATGTGTGCTGCTGCTGTTCTGAATCGTTGGTTCAGTTTCAATTGCATTTCCAAGTATATATGTTGTGTTCGGCTGCTGAATTCAAAGAGTTGTGGACGAACTTAGAGCTGCAAATTGAGTTCCTCTCACTTTTCGCACCATTTATTGCTCAAACCATTCAGGGTAGGCCCTTTGAGTTACATTCAGTGGTTGCCAGTTCCATATTGGTCACCCGTCATGGCTTTATACAATTTGCTCCATGTCTCAATCTATTCCCGAAAACAGGGTGAGAATTCTAATTTTAAGCTTTCTTTTGTTACTGCTGCTCTCAGAACTTAAACATAGCACAGATGTTAACACATTTCAGTTCACATTCGGAAGCTGTTATATAACATGTCCATTTATATTTATTTCCTTCTCTTGCTATTGGTATGCTGCAAATTGTTGTTTGGACTAACACTTTTCATGCCATCAACAGGTCCATTCATGATTTGGATCACTCATTTCTTGCTCAAGCCATGCAAGCTAGGCCCTTTGAGTTACATTTTCATATAGGGTGAGACTTCTAATTTTAATCTTTGTTTTGTTACTGCTACTGCGAGAACTTAATAACACATTTCAACTCACATATCCTGAAGCTGTTATATGACACGCCCATTTATGTGTTTTGCCTTTTGTCCATGGATTCTGTTGGTTGTTTTTTGAGAAAAATAACTAAAAATTGTCAAGAATTGCTCGGCTAGAACATCTAAATTTAGCCCTGAACAAAACTAATTATAGAGGAAAAAAGAGGTGGGGTAAAACCATTGGTAACTTCCGTACTACACAAGCAGCATTTTGATGTCATTTCCTCTGAATTGTTTTTTACAGCTGATTCCACTTATCTTTTATTACTATGTACAGTCATTCCAATCATATCCACACATCTGCACTCCGTGTTGCTGCTGCAGCCTCACAAATTCAATTCAATGTGTTGTTTTGTTCAAACAACACACACTCTAGCCTGTGTAGAATCACTACTCTTCTGAACAGAAACTACAACACTTCAAAGCAAAATGACCTACAATTCATTCATTACACATTTTGATTTCTCTTTTCTTACAGCAGAGCTCAAGTATGGTAGTAAGAATTTACTAAGTTATGTGAAACTGTGCCTCCGATCTCTCCGGGGTTGCTGCAGGACGGCCAGCAGATTGCTAAGAAGAAGCTTGCTGTGTTCCTGATCGAGGTACAGGACTCTTCTCGAGTCTTGACCACATTCTCATCACTTCATCAGTAAGAGCTCTGTCTTTTTTTTTTTTTTTATGTATTGCTCAGAATTGGTTGGCATCATTGCTATTGCTATAGATTCCTTATGTTGATGATCAGTGCCTATTCCTTGTAGTTCACCTTTTTTTTCCCTATTGGCAAGTTAGGATCACTATCTGATGTTATACGTGGGATCTTCATTTCTTTTTTGTTTTTATGCTATATGAAATCTATCCTCCCTTCTAATTTCAGTTTTTTTAAAATATACTAACAGAGCTCAAAGAATTTGGACTTCACCAAGTGTTTTATGCTATATGAAATCATTTCTGCCCATAGAGCAAGCAAAGATAGCAAAGTCAATACTTCACCTCAAAGTGTTCTATGCATGTATGAAAAGTCTCAAACAGGTTCAGAATTATGGATCTCTGAAGAAAAAATTGATACATATGTTTTCTCAGTTATTTGAAAGGACTATAAATACTACTTAGTCAACGGTAGAATCAATGAAAGCAGGTTTGGTATTTATAAAGTAATCTCTTGTACAAGGAATGATTAATTCAATGTTTCTCCAAAAAAATAGATGAAAATATGCATGACTGATCTATTTGGCTATCATATAAAGAGTTGATACTTTATTTATAAACTACACATTTCAGATAGGCTGGCACACTCCAAGAAGGGTGCGGCAAGGCCGCGCCGGGTTTTCTAGTGGATTCATCGAAGGCCAGATTTCTTGGAGATCTTTTCAGGCAGGCTTAAGCGCGTTACTCAGAATGGTGCTACAGCCCAGGGTACATGCGGCTGAATCCTGATGACATGGAAGAACAAGTTCCTCAAGATTGGTAAGGTTGACTATTTCTTCCCTGTTCTTTTTCTTTCTGTTTCTTGTAGGCTTTGAATAATTCCTGTCATCGTTTGTATATTTATTATATATACGAAACATATGAGTCCCCGTCATTTGTTTTGAAGCCATAGTGTACATGCGGCTCTGAAGCGTTCCACAAAACAGGAGTTTGAATGAATGATATAAATTCCGTAACAAAAAGACAAATAAGAATATTTCAACTGTTTAGACATTTGAGTCCACGAGACGAGGAAACTTTTATAACCACTAGAATCCAAATGGGAGACATTTGTCAGCACTCAGCAGTGCTGGCAGTGTGGGTGAGGGTGACAGACTGACAGTAGTATAGTACTGTACAGCAGTAGTATACTATGAACTTGTGTCAATGAATTGCTTTCTCTGCAAATGCAAGCCAATGCAATTGCGCGAATCTTGAGGTAACGCATCAAATTGTGCCGGCTTGGGACGGCCGAGAGCCATGCATCGTTTTAACGAACTGCTCCGCCAGGTAGCGTCATGAATGGAAAAAAAAATCCAAAATAGAAAGGGTCAGTCCACGTTTGGTGTATGCAAAGCGTTGACAATAGCTAACAAGTACGGAGTACCCTATATATACATAGCTGTCTGTGGTACTGTGTGCACAACTGGATCCCTTGCAACAAGCAACAAGCACCTACTACATCACATGGAGTTCTCACGCCTCTTTCTTGTCTGCCTTGTGGTGGTGTCCGTGTCGTCGGTTCTTGCCGCCGCCGACGTCCGGATGGCACGGAGTCCCGACTGCGCAACGAGGTGCGGCGACATCGACGTCCCGTACCCGTTCGGCTTGGAACCACAGTGCGCAATCCACAGCGGCTTTCTTCTCAACTGCACCAAGACTGGGGGCAGCACCTCCAAGTTGTTCCTGAATACGAATAATGATACCTTGGAGGTGACCAAGATCTCCGTGCCGCAGAACAAGGTCTGGATCATGACTTCTATCTCTCAGCAGTGCTACAACCAATCCGGGATTATGTATAAGAAAGAGGCGATGAACATCAGCGGCACGCCCTACGTGCTATCGCGAGCTAACAAGGTCATCGTTCTCGGCTGCCGAACTCTTGCCTACATGTTGGGCAAGCAACACTGTAAGTGATCTTATTCCTAATATATATTCCACAGCACTAAGATTATTTAATCCCCCCACCCCAACTGGTAGCTGATATGAAATATCCCATGCATATGTTGCTGCACAACGTACATTCGCAGTGCACAATCGGCTGCTTGTTGACATGCGAGGAAGCTCCCAAGAACGACGGCTCATGCTCCGCTACTGCTGGGTGCTGCCAGGTGAAACTCCCAAAGGGCGTACGGTCTACTCTAGGCTTTTTCAACCCGATCTACAACACCAGTGAGATATGGAGGGAGCATCCTTGCAATTATGTTACTGTAATGGAGAGCGGTGCCTTCATATTCAGCACAAGTTATCTGAACTCAACAGCATTCTACGATACAAACAAAGGAAGGGTGCCAGTTGTGATGGAATGGGGGATCACAGGAAAGAAATGTACAGATCCAAAAATTCTCAACAGTGGATCCTATGCCTGTGTTAGCAAAAATAGCGAATGCACCGACACTGATGCCGGCTACGCCTGTAAGTGCTCTAACGGATATGAAGGCAACCCTTACCTCGTCAACGGATGCACAGGTTCATCTTCATGTCCCATTTTTTTTTTTATATTAATTATATGTCCCGTATTTTTCTGTAAGCATTTTTATACTAATAAGAGACTTCACTTAAAGCCTTTCATTAGTCATAATGAGATATGACAGGAAACAGATAAGTCCTAAAAAATCTAAAAAAAATAATGTCCGCCTTCTATATAATAAATCATATTCTAATTATCACTAACAATAATAGCCTTTTGATCTAATGGTTATTGTTGTAAAAAAAAAAACCATTTGATCTACTTTGTCCATCAACCTGATCCCTTGCACAAACTACTATTTTAAGGGACAACTGTTAGCACTTCGTAGCTAAATATTAACCTTTAGCTAATCAAAAATTCTTATCATTGCTCTTTCTAATGTTTTCATATAAATGTGAATACTATATATTTTTTGAACTGCATTCTTTCCTGCAAGGAGGGATTTTGAAATTTGATGTGCAACTGTTTTTAGACACGGTACGCCTTGTAACATTCATGAAACTTCAGTTGTATTGGCCTAATCGAGCAAGTACACGTACCACATGCTGCCACACATATGCAGTAATTTTTTTTTTTGAAACGTACTGTAAGCTTTTTATTAAACCAGTAAATCTTGTTGACTACCAGAGATCACTACAGCCAAGGTTGCACCCCTAATGATTAACTGACGACGCCTACTAGCAGGTTTTCCATGAGGCTGAACATGAAATGGGGGATAAATTAGTACCAAAGTAGACAATATTCTTGGATAAAAAAACACAATTTTTTGGAGCAGCTGCATCACCAAACAGTGTGGCACCAAGATCTGGTAAAAACTGATGAAACAAGTGAGGTACACAACAGATCAGGGTAAACTAGGCCTTGGAGAGGAAATTGGACCATTAAGCAGTATGACGGTAAACCCTAACCATATCAACGAAATTGACTGCGACACCCATGGCCTGCGCCACCCAGATCCCCATGGCAAATCATCGACCAAAGCCCTAGGTTCAGCTACAAAATCGAACCAAAAGTAGACCACACAGTGTTGCAATCGAAAAGCAAGAGCAACCAAAGAGACAAGAGATGGAGAAGAGGGGAAGGAGGTCTCATACCAGTGGCCCCGAAGACCTTACCAAAGAACTGGCGGGAAACCGGCGACGGAGTCGGGGATGGAGGGAACAAAGGTGTGTGTGTGTGTGTGTGTGTGTGTGAGAGAGAGAGAGAGAGAGAGAGAGAGAGAGAGAGAGAGAGAGAGAGAGACGGGTGGGGAGTGAACAGTTATTGGGGCAAATCCTAGACGGCGGTGAGAGTTAGGTTTTATAAGGTGGCCACCGGGAGCCAAGAGGAGCCCATCACGACGGGCGCCCACGGAGCTGGCCCAAGCCTGCCCCCCGAAAAACACGGTCGGCGATCCATTTTTTTCTGGTCAGGCCACCTTAGTATGGTTGGCTACACCAGGCAACCCATAGGCAACCAAATACTAAAAAACTAGCCCAACCTGGCCTAGCTAGGCTTTAGCCAGCAAACCAAACACGTCCATAGACTTTAATTAGAACACACCTAGACTCTGCCTGACTAAGAGGCACACAACATAAAGGGAAGTGAAAAAGCAAATGTCATGGGGGGACGGCAGCACCGTCCCAGGGCTCGAGATGTGGCTGAAAGGGCCAGTTCGGTCTCCCAGGAGGTACCAGCTGTAGTCAGCAACAATTAAGGCTTATGGGGAAGGGATTAGAGTAATGAGAGAGTGATTAATGTTGAGAGAAACGAAGGGGCCAGAACCTGGACGCCCAGAGGGCTGGGATGTTCATAAGAGGGATAACTAGGCCTTATGCTTTGCCAAGAGTTGGAGAGATTGAGGGATGAGACTTAGAGGTAGCAGGGGATGAGATAGTGGACTGATAACTTCATACTTGTTGATTGCTTGATTCCTCTGGATTAGATTACATGGTATATATAGAGCATCCCAGCCCTCTGGGCGTCTAGGTTCTGGCCCCTTCGTTTCTCTCAACATTAATCACTCTCTCATTACTCTAATCCCTTTCCCATAAGCCTTAATTGTTGCTGACTACAGCTGGTACCTCCTGGGAGACCGAACTGGCCCTTTCAGCCACATCTCGAGCCCTGGGACGGTGCTGCTGTCCCCCCATGACAGCAAAACTAATGATAGCCAATCCTTACCCGTACACTAGATTGCCACTCAAAAAGTTTGGAAAAGAAGACCTTCGCCACCTACTTCAACTACTATTACCCTGCATATCCGACAGCGTAGCGACGATTATCCCAAGAATAGAGTCGATGGGTGCAAAGGAGATTTTTTTCTTTTGAAAAACAATGTCATTCTTGTGCATCCTTATAGACCAGGCAATCACTCTTGCTCCCAAAACAACTAAATACCTCAAGTCTTTCCTGACACCATACAACCAACTACCAAATCTATATGCAATGTATTTTGTGATTTTGCTAAATTCAACGCTATGTGAACACACTCAAAACGACAATTAATAAACAAGTGCAGAATTGTAAATCAACAAGTTTTGTTTCCTTGCCATTTGCGCTTAATTAAAATTATCCTGAATTAAAATTATCACAAGAAAATTGCAGTGGAAAGCCAAAATATAGATTGACAGAGTTATGCCATATGGATTTGTAACAAGGGATGGTATTGCTTAAGATTGACTAAACACAAAGTGAAGAAACTCGCAGGTGTGTTGCAAGGAAGGAAAAACTAAGAATATGGATGGAAAACATATAGAGGGAAATTGATAACTAAAGTTATCACTTAGATAGAGACTACAAAGTATCAAAATGAGTGTGTTAAAAACGAAAGAAAAGCCAAAGATAAGCATTTTGTTATTAGCCATTGGTCTTAATGTTATCCACAAACTTTTAAAATTTCCAGATTAAGTCCATGCAATGGCATGGGTTGAAGCATTGTTTGTATAGTTTATATTTGCTTTTGAACACAAGGATTCATATTCATAGTCTTTGACATACATCTATTACTTCTAGATATAGATGAGTGTAAGAAACCGAAGACTACTCGTGCTATGGTGACGCCTAAACTTCTTGGGAACTTGTAACACCCGGTTTTCAAAACAAAACCAGATGAAGCCATATGTGAGCCCCGAAGTCAAATCTCACATATAGTTTACAAATGAATGGTAATCAATTCACAATGCTTAAAATAAAACAAACCTAACAAGAAAGACATAACCTCGCCTAGCAAACAGCGAAAGACACTTTGATCTTCCTGTAGACTCCACAGGGAACGACCGACCGGTTGATCACAAGCCTAACTTCTTCCCGAGGTGTGGGGAATAGCAAGAGTGAGTCCATGTCGAACTCCGCAAATATAGCTAGGCAATATCTACCCCAAAAACCCATGATCATTATAACATAAATAATGAATAGCATGAAATGATAAATCATGAACAATTTAATAAGCATGTTTAGCCAACAGTTATATCATAAACAACATCAATAGAAAGTAAATCCTTCCCTCGGTTTTCCAGGCCGTTCATAACCGCGAACACGGCCGATATATCGCTTTTTAACTCTGCCAAGAGAGGTGTACACTTTCACTACGGGTCATGGTTTCCACCCGAGTAGGTTCATGACTCCCCAAACAAATGAAAACCATATAAAGTCGTTCAAAGGCCCTCCTAAAAATATTAAGGGCCAACAGAGCTACAACCCCGTTTCTCCCAATTACGGCAAACCACCAACAAAGTTAGGTAAAACCCTTGAACAACTAAAGTCGAGCCATGTGACCCCCATAGCCATGCGGTAAATCCCAGATTTTGCCAAAGGATAAGTCCTTATGGAGAGCTAAGAGCATCATAAATAATTAAACACAAGCTCTTTCGCCCTATGAAACATGTTATCAACAATTCATATTTAACGTTCAGTGCATAAACATTAAGCAAGTCATAAGATCATGGTTTAAAAATAGCATATCCCAAAACTATACTTGCCTTAAATATAGATCCTTCAAGTCCAATGCTTTCCCAAAAACACCTTCTTCATCAACTTCTTATAGATCACGGTCTTCTTCGAGATCAACAACATAAAGCTCACCCGATCTACTTTCGATTCCAATCAAGAACACACAAACACATGGATCCAATCATGCATGGCAACCAAGACTACCATTAGAACAGTACACCAATAATAGGAAAACAGTTTAAAAAGCCTATAAAACTATTCTACACGTTACTACGATCACACAGACGTAAAGATCACCGAAAACGGAGCTAAAACGAAGAAGATACGCATTTTACAAGATTTGCATGAAAAAAAATAATAAATTAAATACTTGATTTCGAAATAAAATAATTAAATTCTGGTTTGGATTCCTGAAAAGACCATGATGAGATACTGAAGGAGCTTAGGTTCTCTTTAGCAAAGTTTTGGACATAGATGAATAAAAGAATAATCAAGGATTAGCTAATTAGCTTGCTTGATAAAGATGTGTAATGGATGTACGTACTGTATATGACATACACCTGCTGGATAGAGTGGAGCACGCACGACATATAGTCGACATGGCAGGATGGCTGGAGCAGTACATGGTTCTGTTGCGGTTATGAACAAAAAGAAATTAACAAGGAGATGACAAGACATCGATCTATGAGCAAGAGATAGATTAACATAACCAATAGCAGTTTTGTAATTACCAGCATCATCTTTCTTGTGCGGATGGCAAAGAACGTGATGGCCTCTGTTGCCAAGGCTGGTCGAAGGGCGGATAGAGGAACAGGCAGGGGTGCCTTGCCAGCCATAGGCAGCCTGTACAAAGGCATGCTGTCAAGCAAGAGATGATGGATGATGATCGATGCATGAACAACGAGGTATGAGAGGTGCAGATCAAGATTTCATACTAGATTTCTCACTGACGGAGGCAAGACATCCACGGACAACTTGACCGTGAGATTGACGATGACTCTGGTTGAAACGCGATCGGGCGATGGCGACATCCTTGGATGATGCAACAGCCTTGTAGGAAGGTACATATTTATAGGAAGAAAAACTCTCCACGTTACATCAACTAGCAATATGGTGCTAATTGATGTTGTAGGCTCCACCTTACTAACGGGCCTAAATAATCATTAAGCCCATTGATAAATAAATCCATAGGCTTAGGGAAAGAATGAGATATTTTATTATTTTCGAAATTAATTAATTTCTTTGATAAAATAATTCTAGAAAAGTCTAGAATTATTATTTAAGCTGTGAAGAATACTCTGAAAGCTCCGAAGATTTAGGAAAAATTCTCGGAGACAAAATAGAACATGAGATTAAAACCCCTTTTTTAAATAATAATTTCAAAAGAATTTGAACTCCTTTTCAAAAGCTTCTCCAAATGAATTTGAATTTCTTTTTGCACAATTGATCAATTCCAAACAGTACAAAAATATCAATGCTGCTGCATGTATGCACAACCATGTTTCTAAATCCTATGATAAATTTTAATTTCACAAAAGTATTTATTTTCCTATATTTTATGAGCACAAAAATACTTAAATAAATCATTTTATTCTATTTTCAAAAGAGGCAAAATTTGGGGTGTTACAGAACTTTTTGGTGCCAATGTCCACATAGGACAGATGGAAACCCTAAGGTGAAAGGAGGATGTAAATCAACAAAGGACTCATCTATAGGTAACAAGCCACTATGTGCACATATTATATTTACTTGTTCTATTCCAAAGCTTAGATCATTTTAATTTTTTTTAGATGTCAAAATTATCTAGCTTAGACTAAGATTATACAAAAGTACATTACCATTATTACATTATATATAATAAATTGAAATAAATCTATAATTAAATATGTATTGCTAGTGCATTTATTTGCCATACTTGATGCTAATATATTACTCTATAGTTCTGGTGGAATTTTTCAGAGAAGTTTTACTTATGACAAAACAAATATTATTTATATTTTGGAAGGTAGGGAGGAGTACTAATATTTTTTCCACTCCAATTTCATGATTTTTATCCATCGTTACATTTCAGGGTTTAATTGTCGGGCTAGGGGTAGGTAGTGGCACTAGTATCTTATTACTTCTTGCACTGGTCGGTCCCTTCATATTGCGTAAGATCAAGATACAAAAAGCGAAAGAGAAATTTTTCAAGCAAAACCATGGTTTATTGTTGCAACATTGATATCACGAAATGCAAACATCGGTGAGAGGATGATTATTACCTTAAGGGAGCTAGAGAAAGCTACAAACAATTTTGACATAGGTTGTGTGGTTGGTGGTGGAGGGCATGGAGTTGTATATAAAGGAAATCTAGATCTAAATGTTGTGGCAATCAAGAAATCCAAGATTATAGTACAAAGAGAAATTGATGATTTCATCAATGAAGTTGTTGTTCTCTCTCAAGTGAACCATAGAAATGTGGTAAAGCTTTTAGGATGTTGCCTTGAGACGAAGTTCCACTCCTAATTTATGAGTTCATTTCAAATGGAACCCTTTATAACCATCTTCATGTTGAAGGACCAATATCATTGTCATGGGCTGATCGACTTAGAATTGCACTTGAAGTTGCTAGAGCATTGTCCTACCTCCATTCAGCTTTGCTTCAATGGCAATATTTCATAGAGACATTAAAACCACAAACATACTTCTTGATGACAATTTAACTGCAAAGGTATCAGATTTTGGTGCTTCAAGGTACGTTAGAATTGATCAAACCGGAGTGACTACAGCCATTCAAGGAACAATTGGTTATTTAGATCCCATGTACTATAATACAGGTCGGTTTACTGATAAGAGTGATGTCTTTAGTTTTGGTGTTGTTCTTATAGAATTGCTAACTAGAAGAAGACCATTTTTCTATCGGTCTAACAATGGTGATGATCTTGTTACACATTTTACATCACTACTCATAGAAGGCAGACCGCAGGACATAATAGATCCTCGGGTTATGGAGGAGGGGGATGAAGAAATCCTTGAAGTAGCTAGATTGGCGACATTGTGTACCAATTTGAGGGGAGATGACAGGCCTCAATGAGAGAAGTGGAGATCACACTAGAGAATTTATTTTTTAAGAAGAAGCAGATTCCTTTCATTGAAACATCAAGGAGAAATGGTCCTAATCAAACTAGGGATCACAACACGTCGATTGAACTGGTTACCAATGAAGCAAGCAGGCAATACACTATGGAAATGGAAATCTTGTTATCGGCAACGTACCCCCCAGATGAACGTTAAGTGTATGCTTATTTGAATTTAGAGTCCAGAAATCTTCTTGTAATAAGTGTAGCCTAGCTAATTCCTATGTTGTAGGGATGAAGGCATTTCTTTGTTATCCAAAAATGTAATTTTTGGGTGGAAGTGTAGAAATTAATTTGAGACGAGATGACCGGCCTCTGATGAGAGAAGTGGAGATGACATTTGAGAATTAAATTTTTAAAAAGAAGCATGTTCCTTTCATTGAAACATCAAGGAGAAATGGTCCTAATCAAACTAGGGATCACATCACGTCGATTGAACTGGTTACCAATGAAGCAAGCAGGCAATACACTATGGTGCCAAATTTAATTGGAATATTTTCCAATTTTGTGAGTGTATTAATCACAATGGTGCCAAATCCAAGCCATAAGGAACCTGCTGGTAGATCCTGGTGACATGCATGCTAGCGCAAAAACGAACACATATATAAATGTAATGTAATGTAATGGAACCTGCTGCTAGAGAGCAAGTTCCTTCACCAACTGATAGGTGATCTTAATCTCTTCCCTATTTCTTTTCTTCCACTTTTTGTGGGTTTTCTCGATAAATTATTGTCGTGGTCGTGATGGAACTTTGTGATGGCAACAACTATCTGAAGTAGTCCGTGACTCTGCCGTGGCCAGCTACATCATTTACTCAAGTAATAAAAGTGCCGCAGCTGGATTTTGCAGATCCTTGAAATGTGGATTCACGAACTGCAACTGCAAGCCAAGTGTTGTCTCGAGGGTTTTTGTACTAGTGCACTACGGCTAGATGCAATACCAAAATACTACATTTTTTTAGGAGTGATTGATAGACAGGAGTTTGGATATTATAAAAGTTTGAAACAAAAAGACAAATACGAATATAAATTTTAACTGTTTTGACGTTGAATTTGAGTCCACGAGATAACATTTCGTAACCACTTGAATACATGTGAGAGGCATTTGTCAGCAGGCAATGTGGGTGAGGGTTACAGTGCGTCGAAGTGTTTTTTCCAAAGGTGGCGTCAGCCAAAGTGTGTTTCCTGCAGGCAAGACATAACAACTGTATAGTATATATATACTGTACTGACTTGTGCGAGACAAAAATCAGGAGAAGGAAATTTACTTTACCTGAAAATGTAATAAGCCAATCGCGTGAATCTTGAGGCGACGCGTCAAATTGCCGGCTCGGGGCGGCAGAGCCGGCGCACCGCTACAGTGAAAACACAGCGTCGTTTTGGCTCACTAGTAACGAACTGTTCCTGGCAGCGCCATAGAACAGGTCAGTCCATACTTGCATATATATGCAGTACCAGTGCGATGGCAATAGTCAAGTGTCTCTACGTCTAATCCTCTCTATAAGAGATATACCCTATAAATTTGGTACTGTGAACAACCAGACCCCAGGCAAATTAAAGCACCTAGCTACTGCGTTCCATGGAGTTCTCGCGGCGGCGGCTTCTTCTCGTCTGCATTCTGCTGTCCATGTCGGTGCTCGCCGCCGCGGACGTCCCGGTGGCACCGAGCCCCCCCTGCGCAGCGGAGCGGTGCGGCGACATTGATGTCCCGTACCCATTCGGCTTGGAACCACAGTGCGCAATCAGCAACAAGTTTCGTCTCACCTGCACGACGACGACTGCGGGCGGCACCAAGCTGTTTCATGATGATGGTCATGGTCACCAGGTGGAGGTGATCAGCATCAACGTGACAGATAACAAGGTCCGGCTCAAGAATCCTATCTCTCGGCGGTGCTACAACCAATCCACCAAGACGATGATACCCGAAGAAGCGTGGATCAACATTACCGGCATGCCTTACGCGCTATCACACAAGGATAACACAGTCATCGTTCTCGGGTGCCCAACTTCTGCTGCGTACATGACAGGCCGCCCTGTAAGTAATACAGTACTAATCTTTAATATTTCACGACACTCTATAAACATATACGTGCTCCATATATAATAATATAAGAGTACTCACTCCTCTGCTAACTGATATGAAATTTCTGTCATCGCTGCGCAACATTCGCAGTACATAACCGGCTGCCAAACGACATGCGAGGATCCTTTGAAGAACGGGAACGGCTCATGCTCCCCTACTGCTGGGTGCTGCCAGGTGTTCTTCCCGAAGAAAGTGCAAGTCGTTGGAGTTTCTTTTGGTAACCTATTGCAAAACACCAGTCAGAAGGAGAGCCCGAGTGAGCAGTACCACCCTTGCAATTATGCCACTGTGATGGAGAACAAAGCCTTCAAATTCAGCACCACTTACCTCACCTCGACGGCATTCTATGACTCATACAACGCTAATGTGCCTGTTGTGATGGAATGGGGATCACAACGAAGAAATGCAAAGATCAAAAAAGCTCAAGAATGAGTCCTATGCGTGTGTTAGCAACAATAGCAAATGCGACGACACTGATGCGGGCTATGCCTGTAGGTGCTCCAAAGGATACAAAGGCAACCCTTACCTCCGCGGCGGATGCGCAGGTTCATCTTCATCTCCAATATTTTCCTATAGTTTTTCTCTGAAAATGCCCTTTTTATATTTTAGTGAAATACTTTTCTTTCCTACTAAAGTTAAGACTAAAAATTGTTCTATTACTTGGAGGCTTTGTTTGGAGCTTACGCATTAACGGTTTGTTGTGGGAATTTAAAGGGTAGTTTTAGATGTATATTCTCTATGAAGAAATGGTTTTAGAAATCCAAAAAATGCAAAGAGAAGTGAAACCTTAAAAAATAGAGCAGATTTTAATTGCTTCAAATTATATTCTAAAAATGACGATATATATTTTTTGAAGTATTTAAACAATGTTCCCACTGACCTTGTATGTTGGTCATATATATAAATTTGATAGTCGAGCTAATGTAACCCATGTATACAAAATGCATCAATATCTACTCTAAGTGACCATTAATATGAAATCGACGGCTAGATGACACAAAAGGCACATGATCTAAGGGCATATGTTTAGGAATTTTAGGACTTATCAGTTTTTCTATTGCGTCGCACCAAAATTAATATGGAGGTTTCAAAAGGGCTCACCAATTAATAACTGTAAATTATATTAAAGAATACCCACAATGCCATTATAAAAATATTATAAAGTAACCACTAAATATAACTATCTAAATTAAACCACCTCAACCATTTTTAAATATGAAGTAATAAGTAACTGCCTAAATTTGCGTTTAAACCAACCATATGTCGTAGTGAAACAGTCTAAATCAAATCCCTAAGTTTTTTGTATACATTAATCTCACGGGCCATGACTAAATTAATTAAAGTTTTCTAAATCAAAATTACCGACACACGATGTTACAAAAATACTAAAAGGACCCCCTATTATGATTCTAAAATGCATACTACGTACATACGTGATCTAAAATATATGTTTGGCAGTTAGCAATCATGAAAACGTTTACAAAATGAATAAGATATGTGATACTAATCATAAACTCTGATTTCCCTTAATGTAGCACGTGCACAATGCACGCTTTCGAAAAAAAAAGATATGTGATACTAACAAGGTATTTTAAATTATATTAGTACTCATTTTCAAAACTATAAATTTAATTGAAACGTTATATACATTATGGAAAATGATCTCTACTCCCTGGTGTAGTAGAAGAAATCTAACATCATGAGCACTAGGTTTAGGCTGAAATGGTAGTTTTTGCACATGATTTGGTAACTAAGAATTCAGTAACTAGAATCCATATTTTTATTAAAAATAATAGTTTGAATATACAGAATAGACACTAAGGTTCAGCTTAACATGTGGATAAATAAAAATCTATGATTAATAAGATCAAAATTGCATTGAAAATCCAAAATCTAAATTCACAAGTTATGACATATGGACTGCAGCAAGAATTAGCATAATATATAAGTGGTTTAGCTAAACACATAGTAAAGACACATGGAGGTAGTCTGATGTAAGGGACTGAGAAAAAAATTAAGAATATATGTATACGAAAATATATAGAGAGTAATTGATAATCGAAGTTTACCACTGAAATAGAGATTGCATAGTATCTATGTGTTAAATGAACAAAGGGAGACGGCAAAGATAAGAAATTTGGATAGCTATAGGTAATAAATTTATCCATGAATATTTGTGTCTCAAATATATTCTAGTCCAGACAAGAGCACATGTGATGGACTAGTGCATTTACATTTGCTTATCAACGTATGGAATTTTTATATCAATATGGATTTTGAATTGAAGTTCATATTTTTTTTCTAGACATAGATGAGTGTGAGAACCCAAAAGCCAAGTCATGCTATGGTCACTGCCTAAACACCCCTGGGGGTTTCAACTGCTGGTGTCCAAAAGGGACCTACGGAGATCCTTGGACGAAAGAGGGATGTACCAAGAACTCATTCATAGGTACATGACACTGTGCGCAGTTATTATATTTACTCCTATTCGGAAGCATATAGGTCTCTTTAGTTTTGTTCCAAGTATTGTTTATCTGATTCTTATATTGGAAAATACACCGGCATTACAATATGAAATTAATTTAATGCATTCACACAGAAATATATTTTGGTAGTACATTTGTTTTCTATTACATATGTTAATCTAGTGCTCTATTTTTTCTCCCCACTAATTATTGGGAACATTGAATTCTTCTCTCGTCTTTTTGTAGTGTTGAATAGTTAGGTCAGATCATTTTTCTACTCACCGTACCATCTACTGCATGCTCACTCGTCCCTCCATTAAAAAGTACAATTCTCACATCTTAAAGAGTTAAATAATTTTTAAGTTTGGCCAAATATATATGAAAAACTTATAAATATTTATGTTACCAAAATTTATTTATTTGATTGAATATGAAATATTTTTCTATAGTAAATCTAATCTAAGACATAAATATTAATTTTTTTTGAAAATTTGGGCACATCCTAAGAGTTTGATCTAGACTTTTTCAAAAGCTATAATTATTTTCTTTTTGATACAAAAGGAGTAGATTCCTTCTCTTTTCATCGTTAACAAAATCAATTCATGGATCACCTGTGGATATTGTGTTAGCTATAGAGACCCAACAATATGAGAGAGAGTAAGCAATTATGATTACCTATGGACCCCCACAATTTATCCGTTAACTTCTTATGTCATATTTAGAACGTCCTTTAAAAGTATTAGACCATACATGAGCATGAGTTGATAGATTGTAGTACTACCAAATTAATGTTTTATTCTTAATTCAAATGCATGATTTCCTTATTGCAAATGTTCTTGTTCTGCATATTTTGTATACACTTATATTCTATACATAAATAAGCGTAAGAACCCTAGAGCATATCAATGTTGTAGATTCTACCAAAAAATCTTTTGGAACTTTATATGTCAATGTAATTATGGAGCCTATGGAGGTCCTCACGCAAAATGAGGGCTCATTAGAATCAAGAAAAACCTCCAAATGAACCATTAATTCTGCTATATTCTCTTGTTATATTTTTTCAAATATTTGTTTTGTTATAATAATTCATGGACTTAAAAGTGTGGAATCATTCATAAACTAAATATTTGCTCCTTAATGTGTCTTAAATCCAAGCTCATGGATTTCATTGGTTTATTTCTTAGGTTTAAGCATTGGATTAGGAGTGGGTGGTCATAGGGAACCATGCTGCTATATTCCCTTGTTATATTTTTAAAATATTTGTTTCATTATAATAATTCATGGACTTAAAAGTGTGGAATCATTCACAAACTAAATATTTGCCCCATAATAATGTATCTTAAATCCAAGCTCATGAATTTCATTGGTGTATTTATTTTTAGGTTTAAGCATTGGGTTAGGAGTGGGTGGTTGTACATTGCTTCTAGCATTTGGTGGACCCCTCTTGGTATGTAAAATCAAACTACAGAGGTTGAAGAAGATGAAACAAAGAAATTTCAAACAAAATCATGGGTTACTATTGCAGCAGTTAGTATCAAGCAACACAGACATTGGGGAAAGAATGATAATTTCCCTAAGGGATCTAGAGAAGGCCACAAACAATTTTGATAGCTCTCGTGTGGTTGGTGGTGGAGGGCATGGAGTTGTGTTTAAAGGAATGCTAGATCTCCATGTTGTGGCAATCAAGAAGTCAAAGATAGTAGTGCAAAGTGAAATCAAGGAATTCATAAATGAAGTTGTAGTTCTTTCTCAAGTAAATCATAGAAATGTGGTGAAGCTCTTAGGATGTTGCCTTGAGACTGAAGTACCACTTTGCTAGTTTATGAGTTCATTTCAAATGGAACCCTTTATAACCATCTTCATGTTGAAGGACCAGTATCACTATTGTGGGCCGACAGAATAAGGATTGCACTTGAAATTACCAAGGCTTTGTCATATCTACATTCAGCCGCATCTATGCCAATATTTCATAGAGATATTAAGTCATCCAATATTCTTCTTGATGATAATTTAACAGCGAAAGTATCAGATTTTGGAGCTTCAAGGTACATCCCAATTGATCAAACAGGAGTAACAACTACTGTTCAAGGAACACTAGGATACTTGGATCCTATGTATCATTATACAAGTCGACTAACGGACAAAAGCGATGTCTTCAGCTTTGGTGTTCTTCTTATAGAATTGCTTACTAGAAAGAAACCATTCCACTATAGGTCTGATGATGGAGACAATCTTGTTTCACATTTTGAGAGGATGCTCACAACAAACAACCTAGCCTGCAGTATAGTAGATCCTCAAGTCACAGAGGAAGAAGATGGAGACATCCAATAAGTTGCCTCACTTGCGTGGTGTGTACTAAATTAAGGGGAGAAGATCGGCCTACAATGAGGGAAGTGGAGATGAGACTTGAAAACTTGTTATTGAAGAAAAAGTTTGTCCCATGTATTACAACAGCAAGGAGAAATGGTGAGGATGAGGCACAGGTTCACTACATGACAATTGAATTGGTAACTGATAACGGCACAAGCAGACAATACACTATGGAATAGGAAATAATATTATCAGCAAGTTACCCTCGATGAACTTGTGTAGTCACAAGTCATGAACAATGATTAACTTCCCAGGTTGTCTCTTTAAAATTATTCTATAAAATATTTGAGCAAATGCATTGGTTGTAATGTAGATGCATGGTTCCTTACATGAATACTAAAGATAATAGTTTTGTGCTTACCTTTTTGTTAATTGATGAACGTCAAATGTTCTCGTGTGTTGTAAGCTTGAAAGGTCCTAGTATTCAAAAGCCGAGTAATGGACTATTGTATTTGTTGGAGAATGCAACTTTAAGTGTTCTCTCTAGGCCTATTTATGCTTACAATGTTGTGACTATGTGAGACAGTTCGACAACTGCGACGACATTCTGGACACAAAAATGTGGACAACTAAGTAAGAACAGACTCTGCAGTCAACTCAATTAGATACAATTCGCCATGACGACCACATGTCAGTCTTCCTCTCATTGGTTAGCAAAGAAGCTGATGATAGCAGTGAGTGTTTACTGTTTTGCACCTGACTTTTATATAAAATAACTCGACCGGGGTGGTTAAGACTGCAATCACAACTTTGAAATTAAGATGAAAATGTCTTCTTACCCGGCGGGAAAACCCACGAACCCCGCCTCCATCCATACACCCCGGCCTTTCCATCGCCCAAATGAGAATCCCAGTGGAAATCAAACTCAGAACATGGGAGGTGCCGCCGTAGTTCCTAAACGAACTGATCTAGCATCCTTTGGCACTTGACTTCTATATTTTTTTAGATAAGGGAACAAATGTTCCAACCTCTACCATCAGTGATTGGTACACGGCCGAGAGTCATCGATACAAAAAGAATGCCATGAGGCATACAAACTCAACATTAAACGAAACAAAGTTCAGCTCATCTAGTGAGCCTAAAGACAAAACAGGAGTATTAAACACCTATCCGATTTGAGAGATTCCAACCAAACTTCGCAAAGATGGATATAATCATTGTTTCCCATCTTCTACAGCCTTCCTGAATAGTGGATGTTGCTCCTCTTTATGCAGAATGGATCATTGACGAACTCAGTACGTCGCCCTGAAAATTACCTGCATACAAAGTATTAGATTTGGCTTTGTTGAACACTATATCATTTCTATTCAACCAAATGGCCCAACAGAGCGCAACAGCTCCTAACAAGATTTGGTTTGTTAGTTTTAGCTCTAAACCATATAGCCAAGAACCAAACAAATTAGCAAATCTTGTAGGTGGTTGAATTCTAAAAGTGATATACACAGAGTTCCAAACAAATCTCGCAAATTGATAATCGAAAAACAAATGTTGAATAGTTTTAGTAGAGTTACAGAAAAAACTTTTGATACTTCCTTGTCAGTTCCTCTTTGCTAAATTATCTTTGGTAAGTGTTGCTCCTTTCTTTACATACCACAAGAAAAATTGTGAAAAAAAACACCCCGTTATTTCGCCCACTCTGAACAAGCACGATCAACCGGAATATTTTCGCATTCGATCGAAGAAAGTAAACGCCGAACAAATCAAATGAACACGAATAGAAAATTCTGAGGGACACATCCACGGTCCATTCACTTTTCTAACACAGAAACAGTGATCAGTTAGCTAGTGGATGGAGCTCGAACGAAGTCACCGCCTTCGCCGGCTGTGTTCACGGCCGCTACACCGATGCTGGTGGCGCGGGGGACGAAGAATGCGCCGCCGGGGCCAGCCCAGGACACGCCCTCGTCGGCCTTCCACGCGCCGTCGTCGAAGTTGCGCGCGTAGCTGGCGGAGTCGTACCCCCGTCCCCGTCCCTCCGGCGCCCGACGCCACGCTCCTCCTGCCGCCGCCCTTCCTCTCCGGCGCGGCCACTGCCGCGGTGCCTCTTGCGCAGAGCCCCGCCCACGCCAGCCTCCGTGCGCGGCCGGAGCCGTCGCACCAGTACCGCCGCCTCGCTGCGCAGCTCAGCCGCACGGCCGCCCACCGCAGCAGCACCCACGCCCTCGCGCGCACACCTCCTCCTCCGCCTGATCCGCCGCCGCCACGCGACCGCTGGCTGTCGCTCCCCTGCGAGAGGAGCCTCTGGTACGTCACTCCCATCGCGAGACGGCGCGAGCTTTGCACGCGCCGCGCTGCAGCTAGCGCGAAGTTGTCTTGAGACGGACGGTGATGGGAGGAGGAGACGCAGACGCGGCCGGGCCACCTCGTATCGTAACGGCGGGTGAAGGTGGCGTGGCTGGTGGCGTGGCTGTTTTGTTTGCGCGCGTGAAGAGCAGGGACAGTTTGGGGGTTTCCGCGTGGTTGGGTGGTGGACCGCGCACCGCGGGCACCGCGAGACGGTTTGGGCCAGGCTGGTGGGCGATGGGCCCTCAGGCCTCAGCTGCAGGTCCGTGCTTTCATCAACAGGTGCACATCGGGGGCACAGGGCCCACATCACCACCACAGATTGGCACCAACTATAATTTCTCCCTGGTCCACATCAATTTTCTTAAGAAAAAGAAAGTTATCCTGTTTTCATCTCAAAAAGCTATACGGAGTACCTTAATTATTAGGTGTGGAACCATTTTAGCTTGTGACTAGCCTAAGGTCAGGGATGTCGACCTCCCGGTACCTGTCGCTGGTGGCGACGAAGATGGGTTCACTACACACTCTTTGAGCACGGTGCTCGTGCCGTTGGTTGACGAGTTCGTGGCCGCTTGAGCTATCCATAGTCTCCATGCCGGTCTTGAGGAAGACACGCCCACGCCTGCCGTCTTCGAGCTAATGCCGAAGCGTGGCAAGCAGCTACCGCCCAAGAGCGGGTACAAACACCACAACTCGAGAGGCCCGGGCTAGGAAGGTCTAGCTGAAGAAAATCGGGATTGATGTCGAGGCCGAGCATTTCGATCGCGGTCTCTTTTGACGAGTTGCAGTCTGCCTTCATGGGACCTCTTGCTGAGGTGAACAGGGGGGCCATGGAGACCTTCCTTCTACGGGGCAAGAAGCGGCGCCTCGGGGGAATGGATGTAGACGTGTTTCCGGCCCAGTCGAAGAGTATGTTCATCATGTAATCGCCCTAGTTTACTTACAGTAGATAGGTTGTTTGTTTTGTTTTGTTTTGTTTTTTATTTTGTTATGTCCACTTTCGGCATCCGGACCTCTGTTTGTATTTAGATTTGATTTTTCCTCCTCTTAATGGTAAACGAGTGAATAACCCGATCGCGAAAAAAAGAACTAGTCTGTAGCTCAACAATGTTAGTAGAGATAGGGTGCAGATATACTACAACCTTTGTTTTGTTCATGAAAAGGAATGTGTAACTACTTTAGTTCTTTAAACTATCTTAAATTGGACTAAGCTTATAAAAACCATACTCGAGTGGCAAGGCTCTCTTGTGAGGAGTTTTGCCCGCTTGAATTCAATCCCCGGGGGACGAATTTCTGGTCTCTCACCCAAAAACTCCTCCTCGCCGTGCACGCAAGCCCCGTCGGACGAATTTTTGGGCTCACCCAAAAAATCCTCCTCACCGTGCACCTGAAGCCTACGTTGGCTTTGTCGGCTTTGTGGTTGGGCCTCTGGCTATGCAATGATCTATCCCAGTTCTCTCGGTCCATTGGAGCATGTGCTAGGGTTTAGGGGTTTTCTGGACCGGAGTAGTAGGTCCTCCTATAATAATGCCTTGGGGGCGATTCTTCCCCTACCGGTCAAGTTTTTTTAAAAAGGTTTATGATAAATCTAATAATAATTATTTGGTACCACGCATACTAATACTATCTCATATATAAATCTTACTATTACTAATTGGAGGCTCCAACGGAGACACCACGCCGATTCTCACCAAACACGCTAGGAAAAAAGATAAATCCTAGAAATTCCCACAATAATCGAAACATCCGACCATCAATCCACAAGCTTCTAACAATAATAGCCATTAGATCTATTTTTTCTACAAAATTACCCACTTTTGCCATTTTAAAAACATCGTAAAATAACCCCTATATGTGCATATAAATTACCCACCAATGCCATTATAAAACTTATACTATTAAAAAATTAGTAAATCTAATACTTTACAAATTAAAAAAACTAAAGCCTTACGGTAGTATTGTGGTTGGCTTGAAAAAAAAAAAAACAGAAACATACTGCAGTCCGTATATAAAAACAAGTTGCCGTAGGTGCCACATCTTAATAACTCTCTCTAAATCACATGTAGTTCTCAATTCCCGAAAAAAAGGTCACAACTCTCTTCCTTCCGGTGGACAGACGTTAAGCGCAAGCTTTCAGTAGTAAGGTTTCAAGAAATCCGGACCCTTTTGTTTTCTAGATCTCCTGTTTGGAGTAGATGCGAATGTAGACACGCATGGACCATGGATGAGACTAGCACGTACAATCTTGCTGGCACATGCCCTGTCATGTATCCTTGCCACCTACAAAGACGACAAGCATTCGGTAGCAAGGAAGCCTTTCAGTGCACTAAAGCCTGATGAAGGGTGACGCCGGCCGCGTCATGACTCCATACAGCTCAGAGCACAATTCTAAATGACATTATATATCCCCTCAATTAAAATATGGTATGATAAATCTAAAATGTTATTGGAGTGTTGTGTGGTAGATTAGTATAGGTTTTTAAATAGAATAATACACACAAGTCAAATTCTTTTTATAAATTATTATATGGTCATCTATTTGGTTTACTATAATCCTTACTTATTATACTTTATATATTGACAATCACATGCATGGACCATGGATGAGACTACCGATCAGCACGTACAATCTCGCTCGCACTTGCCCTGTTATGTATCCTTGCCACCTATAAGCATTCGGCAGCAAGGAAGGCTTTCAGGGTACTAAAGCCTGATGAAGGGTTACGTCGGCCGCGTCATGACTCCATACAGGTCAGAGCACAATTCTAAATGACATTATATATCCCCCAATTAAAACATGGTATGATAAATCTAAAATGTTATTAGAGTGTTGTGTGGTAGATTAGTATACGTTTTTAAATAGAATAATACACACAAGTCAAGTTCTTTTTATAAATTATTATACGGTCATCTATTTGGTTTACTATAATCCTTTACTCATTATACTTTATATATTGACAATCACAATCCTTAGATATATTCTATTATAGTATCACCCCTACCATTATGTAAAAAGAGACTAAAGTAGACCTCTAATATATATATTCATTTGGATCACCACATATGAAAAAATGATATAAAGTTATCTAAAATAGCCACCTGCATTATATTGTTAGCAATAGTATAAACTACCCTAAATATAAATTATCTATTGTGATTATTATCAAGTAGTTTTGTAAAAATACCTATATAATGGTATAAATTAATCACTCATATTATTATTAATATATGAAAAAGTAACTCAGATTTGTGTGTCATTATGCATATACATGTACTTTAGCGAGAATGCCAATTTCAAACCAGAATATATTGTTAAGGTTTTGAGAGAACATATATCGAGCTTATGAATATACAATGCAAAGTTGAAAAATATGAATGGGATGGAAATGATAACTCAACTATAAAAAGTGAATATTGATAAGGGAATATTTAAATGAGTGTTCCGTAGAAATATTAACACATTGATGAACTAAACTGACATCAAACACAAATGGAGGTATGATGCAATATGAATGTGGATGGAAGTAAATAAATTAATTGTATTAAAAAGCCTATGATAAAAAAATAAAAAATATGGGTTTTATATCTAATACACTTGGAACTATGATAAAACATAGATAATCTACAAATTTAGTTTGAAAATTATTTATATATACCAATTGACAGTTTAAGTATGGATTTACATTAGATAATATACAAATTGAGATTGAAAATTATTTATATACCAATTGGAAGTTTAAGTACGGATTTACATTAGAAAGCATTTATAATATACTAATAATATGTATAATATTTCTGACATCTATGTTTTGTAGCACCTCTACCGTAAAACAACATATGACTCCAAATTTAAACTATCTACATTTTCCATTAACAAACATTTTCCAAAGTATATCTTGCATCTAATTACCCATGGACTCTTTCTGATTGATAATTTATATAACATAGTTTTTATCTTATTATTAACTAATTAATGTTTGGCACACCTATTTTGATAGTACAACCATGATTGCACATATAATTTATTGATAGGAAAATTCAGTCATCTTGAGAAGCATGAGAGACCACTTATGGTTATATTTTTCCATTCGATGAAATTTTTAAAAGTAAAATATTGAACATTATATGGCTAAAGTAATAAAATTCTATTCAAGGAAGCACCGTTGCCCGCATTCGAGATCTCACTTCAAGGGTCTAATCTTAAGTGACATGGTGTAGGTTTGAAGTCATAGCTCATATAGGAGGGTTAATCACTGTTATCATAGCATTTAAGACCATACTCTAACCCAAAATCCTTATTTGAAAAAGGTGCAAATAGTAAGGTTAGTGACAGATACAACAAGAACAAGACTTTCAACTCGGGGCAAAAAATCTAAAGTGGTCATTAAGAATATTTGAAAAATAAAAATTTAGATTTATGACTTCATAAGATATGTGATGCATCAAGAGCCACCATAGTTACTAGCAAGATCTATTTAAATCTAATTGTATATTAAATATACATAGAATCCATGCAAAGTAAAAATATGGATATGAATTAACAAAAATAATTAGAACATAGTAGCTAATAAGTTTGTGATAATTGGATATATACTATAAAGTATCTATTATGACTATTTTATATTGAAAAAAATTATATATAATTTAATATAAATAATTATTTATTAGTTTTTTAGAATTATATTGTATAACGCAGACGCTCACAACATACACTCACCCGTATGAAACACACGTATGCAAACCCTACCTATATCTATTAAATTTTTTAGCCGCGTCTTTGAGAGCACGGGTTGATGGACTAGTTTGGTTAAAATAAATAGTTTGACTTGGTACCACGTTGGAATTTACATATTGTTGCGACTACATAGGTTCATCCAAAGGAGTTAGTGTATTCTTATATCAGAGGCAGAGCTCAGCTGAGGCCTTTAGGCCAAGGTAGGACATGGCACCCCTTGCCCAACTTAATCTTCACTGGTTAACAGTGATTTCGATACTGTTCATGGATGTTTAGACATCAATTACATGGACTAGGCCCCCTAATTGTTCAGTCAAGATCCGCCATATATATATGTTATACATATGTAAACGTTCTGGTTACGAGAATTGCAAAGAAAAAGGTCTTCATCTTTTTACCCTGGTGTACCTCTGCCCCTTCAAGTTGAAACCATGGCTGAGATGGATGAGATGAAGAACCATCTGACTTCTTTCCAGGATGCTGTTCTCATTCGTCAGGATGGGACTTTGCTTGTGTTAGAAGCTCTGTCAGGAATCAAGATTTCATTCATAATCCTGCAACTCATAGAGCAGGGACCACTGCCAGCCCACTCTCGATGGCACTGGCGATCGATCTGGCATGAGATTTGGTTATTGGAGTCTGCAAGGCTGCATCACGATCGAATCTGGAAATTATTCTGACCGTGACGATGCGTGAGGCCGGTCGGCGAAGTCTCAGCATCAATGATGCTGCAACTGCATTAGACATCATGCTGTAACGTCGCCATGCGAGGCTTCCTCCCCCATCTCCTCTTCTCCTTGGAGCATGGTGACAGCTAGCGGAGCTATCATGCATGCATGGAGCGGTTAGCAGTAGCTGGCATGCAAACGCAAGGCTTCTAAGCTTCCATGTCGTTCGTCTTCTCCATGCAGACGTAGCCATCAGGGATAGTGATGAATAGTGGCTGCTGCTCCTGGAAGAAAGCATGGTCAGCTGATTGGTTGTTGCATGTCCGTTTGGGGTGGGGCGGCCGTGTGATCACTGATGTGGCAAAATTGCATGGGTTCACGATTAGACCTACAGCCCCTTCAGATTAGTTGACAAAGCTGCTTAGATTTATGCTCCGGCTTCAGACAGACAACTGAGGTATCACTGTAATCGATAATCCGACAGTCTTAGTCATTTCAGTTCAAACACCGGCATTCCGATTTATGCAAATTTGACAGTAATGTACCCCCTCTGTTCCAACTTATAAGCCGCTTTGACTTTTTGGTTTATGCATTTAGTTATATATTTAAATATATTATTGTATCTAGATGTATAGTAAAAAATGAACGTACCAAAAAAATTTGAAGCTTTGAAACGGAGGGAGTAATTGGTATGGACCTTGTTAATAACAAATACAAACTCGTTTTAATTGAATAGATTGTCGGTTACGAACTTAAAGATGACAAACAACGCAAATGACCATCTGGTATCTTTCAGTTTTTGGTTGTATCCTGACATTAAGAACACATGGTGAAATAAGGACAATTTGATCTTCAGAAGACGATCATACCAGCAACGGTAGTCGTCTTAGTTTCCAATGGGCGCAACGAAGTACTTCACAAACGAACAATTCATCTCAGTGGAATGACTATTTATTTTAATTTATATTAAGGAAAATTTGGCTAAACCAACTCATTCCAGTATGTTGGCATAGAAATTAAGCATAGAACCATGTTTATCAAATCTTTCTTCACTCCATATACCCAATAGGACGGAGGGTTCCTAACTTTGAGAAGACTAATGTCAAAGTCAATTGGACAGAGCGTAATGTGAAGTGTGAACGCCACACATTGTTGCTGATCAAGTACAGGTGCAGAGAGTAGATTCTGCAGACCCTTCAAATCTGAACGCAGAGAAGATGCAAGGCAGTTGCGTTCCACAGAAGGGTTTTGTGTAATAGTGAACTACAGCCAGATGCAATACAGTATATTAGGAGCGATTGGATAGATTAGATTTCAGAGAGTGCAAATATTTAAAGAACACACCCATAGCTGGAAAGATCAAATGGTATAGACCTGTAGAGTCTGAATTGTTACAAAATTTGTATAACAAAAGACAAATACGAATACTTCAAGCGTTGGACATTTCAGTCTACGAGAGAACGATTTTGTAACTACTTGAATCCAGATAAAACGACATTTGTCAGCAGTGCTGGAGGTGTGGGGGAGGGTGACATCAGTGCGTCAAAGTCTTGTTTTGTTTACCAGGCACAACAACATATATACTCTTATGGATTGGTGAGTCCCAGCTGGAGAATAAAAATTACTTTTGCACATTGTTGGCCAATCGCGACAGTAAAATTCACTGTTGCACTGCCGGCATTCCATGCATTTCCTCGGAAGCGCCACACGTCGTTTTAGCGCGCCAACAAGTTAAACTGTCCTTGGAAGCTCTGACGATGAAAACGTCCAAAATTAAAAGCAAAGGCCTAGCTGTCCACCACACTGGCGTTCACAATATAAACAGTTCACTGCAGCGCGTGGTAGTTAGTAACAACCAGATCCCAGGCAAATCACCTATATACCATCCCATGGAGTTCCCACATCGTCTTCTTCTGTGCCTTCCGGTGGTAGTGTGGTGGGTGCTGGCTGCCGCGGCCGCCGCCACCACAGACGACCTGGTGGCAGTGTCACCGAGGCCCAACTGCACAACGACCACGAAGTGCGGCGACATTGACGTCCCGTACCCGTTCAGCTTGCAACGTGGATGCGCAATCAACAACGACACGAGCTTTCATCTCAACTGCAAGAAGACTGCGGGCGGCACCAAGCTGTTTAATGGTAAGTTGGAGGTGACGAGGATCTCCGTGCAGGACAACAAGGCCTGGATCAAGACTCCTATATCTCGGCAATGCTACAACGAATCCGCGAAAAAGGGTATGACGACCGAGCAGAGGAAGATGGACATTACTGGCACGCCCTACGTGCTTTCGCGCCATGATAACAAAGTCATCGTTCTCGGGTGCAGTACGAAGGTTAGCTACTTGATCAGCAAAGATGTAAGTCAAATTATCCTTGATATTCTATCCACAGCTCTCTAAATAAATAAATAATCAACATGCAGCTAGCTGATATGAAATCTCATCTCCCTGCGCAATATTCGCAGTACAGGGTCGGCTGCTCGCCGAAATGCGAAGATCCCGTGAAAGACGGCAAATGCGATCCTCATGCTGGGTGCTGCCGGTTGGACCTCCCAAAGGGAATTGAAGTCTAATAGAGCCTATTTCGTCCTCAACAATAGTACTCAGATATGGAGGGAGTACCCTTGCAATTATATTACTGTGATGGACAAGGGAGCCTTCAAATTCAGCTCCACTTATCTCAACTCGACGGGGTTCTATGACATATATAATGAAGGGGTACCTGTTGTGATGGAATGGGGATCACAAACAAGAAATGTAATGATCCAAAAATTCACAACAATGGGTCATATGCTTGTGTTAGCAACAATAGCAATTGCACCGACACTCATGCCGGGTACGCCTGTAAGTGCTCCAAAGGATACGAAGGCAACCCTTACCTCGTCAATGGCTGCCAAGGTTCATCTTCATGTCCCATATTTTTCTCTTTGACTTTATAAAAGTATCCATCATTACTATTAGAAGATAAGACAAACATTCTTTGTATTACTAATTACAGACTTCACTTAAAACCTCTACATAGTCCTCACAAGATATGATAAAACAGAGACAAGTCCTAGAAATTCTAAAAATGATGTCTACCTTCAACAATATAATATAGAATATATCCTAATTATCACTAACAACAATAACCATTTGATCTACTTGTCATTCAATCCAATTCCTTGCACAGACTACTATATATTTTAAAGACATAATTCATTGGTAAATTTTAACCTTTAGCTAATCAAAAATTCTTATCTTTGGTTTTATAATGTATTCATAATCTAATGCAGTTCTCCTTGGGTATTTTCTAAACTTTATCTAGATAGATTTTAGTTATGAATTATTCTAATATACTTTATTTAACATCCACACATCCATAGTTTTTCCTCTTCAATTTGCATCACATTTCCTTGCATATGATTTGACATGAAAATTAATATGATCATTGCTTCCTATGTACATGTATATAAATGGTGACACACATTATGCATGCACAAGTTTTTTTTGCTATATGAACTATAACAAACGTGAGTAAATTTAGAAGAATATATATAAAAAGTACATTGGTAGGTGCAAATTTAGGGTTACTTTATGTTACGTACCATTAATAATGTTGGAGGTAAGTAATTTAGATACAAGCCAAGGGGATTCCCTACAATAGATTTTCCAGAATGGCATATGTGTGCTTACCTTTGAATGTATTAGAATAATTGACAATTGAAGGATATCATTTAAATAGAGGTTACACAGTATCTATATGAGTGTATTAGAAAATGAATAATAAGGGAGGGCAAAGATAAAAAATGTTGTCTGTTGGTCCTTAAGTTATCCCTAGACTTTGAATATTTATGTTTCATAAGGTTCTTGCTCGTGCAAGAGCATGGGGACTAGTGGATTGTCAATTTATATCTTCTTCTCAACATTCATAATCTTCTCCTTAACAAATTTCAATTTACATATTTTTTTTTTTTGTAGATGTCAACGAGTGCGAGAACCAAGAACACCACTCATGCTATGGTGTCTGCCGAAACACACCTGGGAGTTTCCAGTGCTGGTGTCCAGATGGGACCGATGGAAGCCCTCATGTGGATGGGGGATGTGTTAAGGGTTCATCCACAGGTAACAAGCCACTATGTCCACCGTTTTTACTCCTTTTGCTACAAAGCAATGGTTGTTTTACTTTTATTTTAAGTAAATTTTATTCAAATTTTAATCAAGTCTGTAGAAAACATGCACCAACACTATAATGTAAAATTAGTTCTGTTAAATAAACAATGAATTATGTCTTGGTAACCAAGGTGTCTAACATTATTTTAGATTTTAGTATATTTTTCTATAATTTCGGTCAAAGTTAGAGAACTTTTATTTAGGACAAAACTAAAACAACCAATACCTTGGAATGCAATCAATAATACATTTTTTTTAATCCATCTTCACGAATTTTGATCCATCATTTTACACTTTAGGTTTAAGCATCGGGCTTGGAGCAGGCAGTGGCATAATTTTATTGGTTCTAGCACTCATTAGCCCCTCCATAATGCGTAAGATGAAGACAAGAAAAAATTAAACAAACTTTTTTCAAGCAAAATCATGGTTTATTGTTGCAACAACTGATATCGCGAAATGCAAACATCAGTGAGAGGATGATAATTACCTTGAGAGAGTTGGAGAAAGCTACAAACAATTTCGACAAAGAGCGTGTGATTGGTGGTGGAGGGCATGGTACTGTGTTCAAAGGGAATCTAGATCTAAATGTTGTGGCAATCAAGAAATCGAAGATTGTAGTACAAAGAGAAATCAATGAATTCATAAATGAAGTCGTCATTCTTTCTCAAGTTAACCATAGAAATGTGGTTAGGCTCTTAGGATGTTGCCTTGAGACAGAAGTTCCACTCCTGATTTATGAGTTCATTTCAAATGGAACCCTTTATCATCATCTTCATGTTGAAGGGCCAGTATCTTTATTATGGGCTGATCGACTGAGAATTGCACTTGAAGTTGCTAGAGCACTATCCTACCTGCATTCAGCTGCTTCAATGCCAATATTTCACGTAGATATTAAAACCACCAACATACTTCTTGATGATAATTTAACCGCAAAGGTATCAGATTTTGGTGCTTCAAGGTATGTCAGAATAGATCAAACTGGAGTGACCACAACCATTCAAGGAACAATCGGTTACTTAGATCCCATGTACTATAAAAACAAGTCGTTTAACTGATAAGAGTGACGTTTTTTTAGTTTTGGTGTAGTTCTTATAGAATTGCTAACTAGAAAAAAGCCATTTTTTTTATCGGTTCGACAATGGTGATGACCTTGTTTCACATTTCACCTCATTACTCATAGAAGACAGACCGGATGACATAATAGATCCTCAGGTTATGGAGGAAGAGGATGGAGAAATCCTAGAAGTAGCTAGATTGGCGATATGGTGTACAAAATTGAGGGGAGAAGACCGGCCTCCAATGAGAGAAGTGGAGATGACATTAGAGAATATAATGTTTAAGAAGAATCAATTTCCTTTCATTGTAACATCAAGGAGATATGGTCCCAATCAAACCAAGGATCAGAACAAGTGGATTGAATTGGTTACCAATGAAGCAAGCAGGCAATACACTATGGAGAATGAAATTTTGTTGTCAGCAACATACCCTAGATGAACTTTCAAGTGTCTGTGTTATTTGAATGGTTAAATGTGGAAATACTCTTGTAATTAGTTTTGCCTAATTCTTCTTTTTTTTATTGATGAAGCTATAGTTTTTTTTTTTGTTGTCCAAAAATATAGTTATATGGTGCCAGTGTAGAAATTAGTTGGAAACACATCATGTTCTGTAGCTAATTGAACTATGACAACTACATAATTATTTTACAAAACTTATTTTGTTGATTATGTTAGCTGCAAGAACCATAGCTAAACTTCGATCACCCCTTGTATTTTTATTTATGAATGTGATGGTGTTTTACTAGATTATTTCTCCGATCCAGTTAATTCCTAGACTTCCTGTTCACTTTGGGATTCAAACTTCAAGAAACGGTATTTGAAAGAAATGGGTTCCAAAATAACATGGCTTCATAAACATCTGCTATTTTTTTTCCCCCCTATTATGTAGTCACAATGGTACCAAACACAAGCCATAGGGAACCTAATTAAATCCTATTGACATGGACCTGATTTCCTTTCTCTGTCCTTGTGGATAGACCCTTCTTGTTGATTCTTCTTCTTCTTCTTTTCTTTCCACCTTTTTGTCTCTTGACTTTTTTTTTGAAAGAAATAGGAGAGGGTTTTACCCTCCCTACCGGGCTTTTATTGCATAGAAAAAAAATTACACTATGAAGTTCATGAAACAAAAAATAAAATAAGAAAAGTTACAAATGAGAATGTCTTCCTTTGCTCTTGAACACTTCTCTGCAGCGGCTCAATGAGTGATGTTGACCTCTGAAGATCGCATCATTTCGTATCAGGTTGCAGATTTCATTAGGTAGACCCAATGACCCATACCTAAAAACATCGAGTTTGGTGTAATTACCTGCTGGGCTGTCCCGTTTTATTTTGGTGCTAAACGGTGCCTAACACTATAAGTAGTCTGGGTAACCCAATCATCGATCGATCTGATTGTCACTGTCGTTCCCTCTGCCCACCAAATCAAGATGTGTCGTCCCCCACCGGATCCACTTCAAGGTCCAGGCGGTACACACAATCACAGAGGTTGTTTAGTTGCCATGCATGCCCAAAATATATTGGGTTGCAGTACTTTTTCCTTTGTATTTGTTAATTATTGTCCCCACCATAGACTAACAAGGCTCAAAAGATTCGTCTCGCACTTTTCAGCCAAACTGTGCAATCAGTTTTTTTGTTTACCTACATTTTATGCTCCAATAATACATCAAGAGATTCGATGTGACGGGTACTGTAGCACTTTTTGGGTTCGCATGACAACTAAACAGGGCCACAGATCGATCGAAGAGGATAGATGCCACTGCCGCCAGTGCCCACCGCGGTCGGTGACAAGTCATTGGTGCTGCTGCCACTGTTCCCCAACCGCGGCACGCTGGTACGCTGGGTACCTCTTCGTCTGGTTAGGGACGTGGGCGCGCCCACGGCCGAGGCACGTGTCCTTCTCGTGTCGGGGCGGTGTCCATGACCGCAGAGCACATAGACAGGTTCCCAGCGCTGGAGCTCGTGGCGGCGACCTCCGCCGAAGCTAGACCAAGTCGACCTCGAGTGCCTGTCGACGCCTCCGCTGGGCTCGCCTTCACCAACGCCCGACCGGCCTTTTGCGTCGACACCGCTGATTACGTCATCGGCCTCGTCGTCGCCGTGCTGCGTAGGGTCGCCGCCGCCGAGGCTTACCTTCGACACGGCGTGGGCGTCGGTGGGCAAGTTCCCACTCACCACGAGGGTAGATGCAACGGTGAGCGGTGGTGACGGCCTGACGGGGGTGACAGCACGAGGTGAAGTGCAGCGGCCAGCGGGCAACGCGTCGGCGAGACGTGGGAGTAGTATAGGGTAACCCACATGTCTTCTAGGTCACGGAGTGGGTCAACCCAAAACCCAACATTTGCTTAATGGGTTGCTTGGTTTAGACACTGGTTGACCCACTGTCGACCCACCTGCATCATGAATTTCATATATAGCATCTGGATCGACCACGTCACAGTGATAATGATTTCCATAAAGAACGGGACATTTAGTTGAAATCTCAGGCTTTCAATTATAGGCACCACCAAGTCTGAACTGGGAATAATCACATAGATCAGATTCTAACAAGCAGCAAACATGCAACGGGTGTGTTTAGAGCACAAAATTTGGCACTGTTCTGAATCAAAAAACACTGTAACACGTTTCGTTTGTTCGTGGTAAATATTATCCTACCATAGGATAACTAGGCTCAAAAGAATCGTCTCGCAAAGTACATCTAAATTGTGCAATTAGTTTTTTTTTTGTTTACCTACATTTCATACTCCGGGCAAGCGTACATTTAATGATTTGATGTGAGGCAGGTCTTCATCCATGTTGAGGTGGCCGGTCTCTTGACTTGAAGAGGCCCACATGTGGTGCGTCATGTTTTTATGGAATTCTTCTTCTTTTCTTTCCACCTTGTTGTCTCTTGACTTGAAGAGGCCGACATGTGGTGCAAGGTGTGGTGCGTCGTGTTTTTCTGAAGGTGGCGTGTCTTTCACATATAAGTTACATTTTTCAGTCCCCTACTGACTATATAGGCAATACTTCCTTATAGTCAGTTCCATCCCAAATGGATGTGAAGGATATATGGAATTGTGAAAGCCTACTAGCAACACCTTCATCCCCATGGTTAAGCACTTGAATATGGTATGATCATCATCTCCACCATCTCCTAGCCATGCTTAACTCCATCATGTGGACCTAGCTCATTACTTAAGTGTTGATTAGTTGGAATCATTCACAAACTAAATATTTTCCCATTAATATGCCCTAACTCCAAGATTATGAATTTGATGGTGTATTTATTTTCAAGTTTAAGGATTGGGTTAGGAGTGGGGAGGTAGTGCAACTATTTTGCTTCGGCACTTGGTGGACCCCTCTTAGTACGTAAAATAAAACTACAGAGGTTGAAGAAGATGAAACAAAGAAATTTCAAACAAAATCATGGGTTACTATTGCAGCAATTAGTATCAAGCAACACAGACATTGGGGAAAGAATGACAATTGCTCTAAGGGATCTAGAGAAGGCCACTGACAATTTTGATAGCTCTCGTGTGATTGGTGGTGGAGGGCATGGGGTTGTTGTTCAAAGGAATGCTAGACCTACAGGTTCTGGCAATCAAGAAATCAAAGATACTAGTGGAAAGAGAAATCAAGGAATTCATAAATGAAGTTGTAGTTCTTTCTCAAGTAAACCATAAAAATGTTGTGAAGCTCTTAGGATGTTGCCTTGAGACTGAAGTCTCATTGCTAGTTTATGAGTTCATTTCAAATGGAACCCTTTATAACCATCTTCACGTTGAAGGACCAACATCACTATTGTGGGTCGACAGAATAAGGATTGCACTTGAAATTACTAGAGCTTTGTCCTATCTACATTCGGGATCTTGTATGCCAATATTTATAGAGATATTAAGTCATCAAATATACTTCTTGATGATAGTTTAACAACAAAAGTATCAGACTTTGGAGCTTCAAGGTACATTCCAATTGATCAAACAGAGTAACAACTATTGTTCAAGGAACACTAGGATACTAAGACCCTATGTATCATTACAGGTCAATTAACGAGAAGAGTGATGTCTTTAGCTTTGGTGTTCTTCTTATAGAATTGCTTACTAGAAAGAAACCATCCAACTTTAGGTCCAATGATGGAGACAATCTTGTTTTACATTTTGAGAAGATGCTCACAACATGGAATCTAGCAAGTATAGTAGACTCTCAAGTTATGGAGGAGGAAGATGGAGACCTCCAAGAAGTAGCCACCCTTGCGCACGCAAAGGATGTGTACTAAATTAAGGGGAGAAGATCGACCTAGAATGAGGGAAGTGGAGATGGGATTTGGAAACTTGTCATTGAAGAATAAGCTTGTCCCATGTATTACAACAAAAGGAGGAATAATGAGGATGAGGCACGATTTGAGATATGCCAATTGAACCGGTAACTAACGAAAACAAGCGTGGCAATACACTATGGAGGAGGAAATTCTGTTATCGGCAAGTTACCCTCGATAAAACTTGTGTGGTCATGACTTATGAACAATGATTAATTAACCTCCTTAGTTGTCTTGTAAATTATTCCATAAAGTCTTAGAGACAAATGCACGCTCACTACTACACAACAAAGTTATTGTAACACTTTCTTGTAACGTATTCATCAATGTGTTCCAATGAAATATCACAAGAACACAAAATAGAGTGTTACAGGCTTTGGTTGTAACACAAAAACACTTCTTCCATAAAAATGTGTTCTTGACAATAATTTTAGTAACACAAAATTAGTGTTACAAGCAAAATGTTACAATAGAGCACTACGTTGTAACACATAAATGGAACATATAAAGTATGTTACAAATATATGCCCCTGTAGTAACACAAAAATAATGTTACAAAATTCAAGTGTTACAAAGACTCATAGAGCAATCGTCCCGGTAGACTCTTCACTTCGCCCACACTCGCACTCCGGCCGGTCCTTGCAACTTCTCCGGTCGTCGGGTTGGTGGCGCCACTAGCTCCTCTCCTCTATACGGCTGCTCCATGTGAGCGGCGGCCCTAAGTGAATACCACATGAACCATATGCTCTATAGCCATAAGTAATTTTGATGGCAAAATAGTCCATATGCTCATATGGAGAAATGATCAAAACAAAATTTGTAGATCTCGAAAAGCTATGATGCAATTTTATAGTTAATAACCTTTTCATTTAAAGTAATCTATCTAACAAAGTTTACATATCAATTTTCACAAATCAAATGTGATTTTTCAAACTACCTTGGATGGACAAATTATCAAAACAAAAATTCTAGATCTTAAAAAGTTATGCAACTTTGTAGTTGACACTTTTTCATTTGAAATCATCTATCCAAGAAAATTCACGTGAATTTACTCACATTTACCGAATGAATGTGTAGTGGTAGTTAATTAAGGATATCGAATGGAGAAGGGATCAAAACAAAATTTGTAGATATTAGAAAGCTATGCAATTTTAGAGTTATTAACCTTTTGATTTAAAATAATCTATCGAACAAAGTTTGCATATCACTTCTGATATTTGAAATGTGAATTTTTCAAACTACCTCGAATCGGACAAACTATCAAAATGATATTGGTGATGCTCAAGCCCAAGGAGTCCCAATTGCTTGGCCTTCGATGTTTGTATGTTCAAAACTACTTTTCCTAACTATACATCAATGTACATTTGTGGCTTAATTTGTAATGTTACAACTTACATTTTCTTTGCAGGTTGAAGTGATTAATGGTTGAATTCCTACATCAAGGTGCACAAGAAGAAGAAATGGACTTTAGGAATCCTAGCTAGTTCTTGAATTTTTCTTTCTAATATGGACTATGTGTGTTTCCTCTCTAGAACCACATCGTTATGTACATATATTATGATTTGTTTTGAACAAGAACTATATTTTTGAAATCATTTCTACAATCCATGGATCATGTAAGATTATGGAAATGTATGGTTTATGTGATTTTGCAATGCGTCATATTTGTGTGATAATAATAATCCCCATTGCCACATGTATAATCGAAATAAATATTTGTTTCATAATCCTAATATGTTACGATGGAAATAAAAAAGTGTTACAATCCAAATATGTTGCAAACCATATTGTGCTCTACATAACGCATATGTGTTACTAGAACTAAAAAAAAAAGTGTTACAACAAAAATCATTGTAACACAAGGCAAATGTTCCAATAGATAAATAAATGTGTTGCAAACTATGTACTCTATCATATTGTGAAGTGTTACTCGAGAAAGAAAAAGTGTTACAACAAAAATCATTGTAACACTAAACAAGTGTTATTGTAGAAAGAAAAAGTGTTACAACAAAAATCATTGTAACACTAAACAAGTGTTCCTGTAGAAAGGAAAAAGTGTTACAACAAAAATCATTGTAACACCAAATAAGTGTTCCTATAGACAAGTATAATGTGTTACAATAAACCAGTCTATAGTAACATAGGCAATTGGAACACAAAATAAAATGTGTTACTAACAGAGCTAGTAACACTTTTTCGAACCTATAGTAACACAAGTTGGCGTTACTATATCCCTGCGCTGTAGTAGTGGTTGTTGTGTAGAGGCTGGGAGAGTGCTGTGGCTTTCAATGGGACCAACTACAAACTGAAGATGATGAAAGCTGATGAGGTGAAAAAGATGGTGCACCCTGTGGTGGCAGAGTTCTCTACAGAAGACGAAGATCCAGTGACAGCTCCCTGGTGGTTTGAAATCAATGAGCTGTTCATGTAATAAGTCTTAGCCTGGTAGTAATGCTTTTATTCCTGTCGTTGTAACCATTTGGCTTGGCGGGCACTTGGTTGTTTTGGAGCCCTGAATGCTTGAACTGTAATAACTGTTGGTCTTTCAATATAATTGGACGGCCGGGGCTGTGGCCCTTGAACTCTAAAACAAATGCACGTTGTTGTGTAGATTTTGCATGATTCTTTACATGAACACTAAAGATAGTAGTGACGCGCTTACCTTTCTTTATTGAACGCCAAACTTTTTTTATTTGTTTTCTAGTGTGTTGTAAGCTTTAGTATTTAAAAGCAGAGTAATGGACAATTGTATTAGTGGGTGAAAGCAGCTTGGTGTTCTCTCTTAGCCTATGTATGCTTGCATGATCATGTGAGTCAGATCGAGAGCTGCGAACAATTTTTTTTTAGAAAGGACGGCAAAAGCTTTGCTGCGATTTTTATTAGACGAATATAAAAGAAAAAAGGCGTGTCAGCCCAGTTTTTGACGGAAACCGGGCCGAAAAAACCATACAATAGAGGAGGGTACCCTAGCTACTCCACCTGCACACCTAGGTACCAAGTCAACTCAACTCGCGCCACAACTAGCGCCCACTCAACTCAACTTAGGGGAGTGTTCCACTCCACCTCTACCACTTGTAACAACCACACAAATCGGATGAGAGAAAATAAACATGATACTCTACTCGGTTGGATTGGTTCATCAACACGAGCCTCTATCCACGACTACCGATCGGATTGGGACATCGGCACAACGCACACAACACAAAACTACACCACCACCACCGGGAGAGGTGTCGGCCAGCAGAGCCATCGAAATCTGCGCCGTTGTTACCAACGTTGTGCCACTCGTCGCAGCCCGTTGCAAGCCCGATCGTCTACCATCACTCCTCCACCATGGGACCATCGCCCCCAAGCCGCACACGTATGATCGTCGATCCCCCTGCTCCGCGTTGCATCGGCAGGATAAACTCGTCCACGGCACCAATGAGAACCACTGATCCCCGGCTACTCTGCGTGGGGGCCTCGCCTCACCCACCGTCTCACACTCCACTAGTACTCTACCTAGGACTCAGATATCTGAAACCGCTCAGAGAGCACCACTTCCGCCCAGCCATCACCGAGATCACTGCAGCACCATGCGCATCAGCTCAATACCTCCAGCACCCATGGACCCTCTGCACCTCGCCGCCAACACCAAGACCAAGGCGCACCTCCTATGCCGCTACGCCCGGGCCAACCAGTCCACCTCCCACACTGCCACAAGCTGAGATGAGTCTCGGAAGCCCCTCCAAGGAGGGCCTTGCCGAAGGTGCCGCCATCACTCGTCCCGAAAAACGGACCGGTTTTCACCCCGAGACTCCATGCTTCAGGACACGATGCCCCATAATGGTGTCCCCAAACGAAGACCGACGCACAAAGGGCGCCGCCACCATTATCACCGGCAATCACGGTGAAAGCTTTCGCCCGGGTCGACCTCGCACCTTTAGCACGCTCATAGACAAGCAACACCAGCTCCCCACCACCTCCGCAACTCCCAGCCGAGAAGATGGACCGGTACATCACCACAATGCTGCCATAACACCATGAGAACATACCTGGCCACCCAGCCCCGCCACCGAGGCGACGCCCGTAATCCGCAATCGACGAGGAAGAAGAGGGGAGCACCACCAACTTCGCCGCCGCCCCACTGCCCGCACGCAGAAGACTGCCGACACCGCCTCCCCACTACCATGGCCGAGAATGGTGGCCTCTCAGCGCCCCCCCCCACGGGCCTCCCGCAGCCTCGAGGTCGCCGCGCCCGGCACCTTGCAGGCCACCGCCACCGTCCACTGCCGCCGTCCCAAGCAGGTCAGCGCCGGCACGTCCCGGCCCCAGTGTCACCGGCCGTCTCGCCCGCAATCATGCCGACCACGCCCACGGCTACTCCACCAACACAACAACCACTCCACCACCAGCCCACCGACGCCCGGCATCCCCACCACAGCTCACCGCACCTCCACCACCACCACAAACCACAACTCGCCGCCATCGCAACGGCGCCACAGAACACCACCACCGTCCGCTAGCAACGCCTGGCGCACTGTTCTAGCCACACCCGCCGCCCGGTGGCCACCTCCCACCACACCGAAGACCTGATCTGCCAAGGGAAGCAGGATCCACATGGGACGCCTCCTCCACGGCCGCCGCACCACGACGCAGCCTCCACTCGCCCCGCACGACGCCCCCTCGCCCGCGATGCCGCGCAGGAGCACCACAGCCAAGCAGCCCCCGCCCCGGCTATTCTTGGGCAGCCAAACCAGATCCGGCACGGGCTCGTCGGAGCAGGCAAAGGGCAGCGGATCCGCCAAAGGGTGCCAAATCCGACCACGACCCGCCGGAGCCGCCGGCGGAGCATGGGAGAGCCCCAACCTCCGATCTGCATCCCAGGCGAGCTTGGGGAAAAGGCCCGCTGCCACCTTCCTCCTCGTGGCTGCGCTGGCTTCCGCAGCCAGCTCCCAAAGGATGGCAGCGAGGTGGGGCGGGGAGTGCTGCCCGAAACGCCCCAACAGGGGACGACGACGGAGGCGAAGCGGACTGCTATGGAAAGTATATATTGCGAACAAATTTTGGACACTGAAATGTGGGAACACAATCTGCAATCAGTCAATGAAATACAGTTCGCCATGACGACTACCAGTCCATCTTCCTCTGGATTGAAAACAACATTCAGAATGGTGTTAGTCTGTTAGATGAGTTCAAGCTGCAAAGAATAATATCCAATATAACTTGGAAAAATTGCCAGTGGTACTGCACGTCTGCAACGTAACTACAAGATTCATTTACTAGCGTTGAGTAATCCACTGAAAGTTATCATGAACCAGGCGTACCCACCTCACGTCATTGTGTGTCTAAATGTGGATTGGAACTGAAGAGGACACCATGTATCTGAAAGTCCTGCTGTTCCTTTCCTTCCGCAACATTGAGCCCACCAAAGAGTGGAAGCCACGTCGCGTAAGCTTTGGCACTTGCTTCCTGGAGGCCAACCACCATGAGAAGAAGCGCGGCTACCTGAGAAGTCATCATATAGGCGGAGACCGAATGCTCCCAGAACCTTTTTTTTTTTTTTTTAAAAAAGGGAATATGCTCCCAGAACCCTGCACCAGACTTTCTGCTGAACACACATCCTACAAAGCAAGTGATCGAGGCAGCTTAGAGCAAAGTGACTCCCTCCGTTCTAAATTGTAGTTCACTTTGGTTTTTTTAGATTTATTTAGTTTGCTATGTATCTAGACATAGTGTAGAACTAGGTGCATAGCAAAATCAACCTTGGAAAGGCAAAGTGAACTACAATTTGAAACGGAGGGAGTATATCAACTCGCAGCTAGCTGATATGAAATTGCGCAACATTCGCAGAACATAGTCGGCTGCCACTCGACATGCGAGCATCCTCCCAATAACGGCTCATGCTTGCCTTTTGCTGGATGCTGCCAGATGAAGCTCCCGAAAAAGGTGCGGACCGCCCGGCTCTCTTTCAATGACCCATTGCAACAAAATGCCACTCAGATTCAGATAAATCAGATACGGAGTGAGGAGTATCCTTGCAATTATGCCGCTGTGACGGAGAGCAAAGCCTTCAAATTCAAGACCATTTATCTCACCTCGACGGCGTTCTATGACACTGACAACGCAACGGTACCTGTCGTGATGGACTGGGGGATCCCAAACAAGAAATGTAATAAAACTTATCTATGTAATAAAACTGCAGAAAATGACAAGGATGTGCCCTATGCTTGTGTTGCCGGTCCAGCCTGACAGTGCTTGTGGTCTAGTCGTGACATCTGGTTTTCTTGTAATAGGCTTACGGGTTGCATCCAGCAGTTAGGTTTTTTGTGTTGTGTTGTTGTGTTGTGTTTTGTTTAGTTTTGTCTCTCTGTTTCGCAGCCTGATGTCTGCTTTCGGCATCCCGGCTTAGTTTGTATTTGGATTTGGTTTTTCCTCCTTTTAATGAAAAACGGATGAATGACCCGATCGCGAAAAAATAGCCACCGCGTCAACAACGATGTGGGCTACGCCTGTAACTGCTCCAGTGGATACAAAGGCAACCCTTACCTCATCAACGGATGCACAGGTTCATCTTCTTCACCAATATTTTCTTGTTGTTTTTCATTTCAAATGCTCTTTTTATTATTTTAAATGTCTCTATTTCTTCTGGGAAAATAAGGCCAATAATTGTACTATTACTAATTTGAGGTTTCTTTATTTAGAATTTCTGGATTAATCCCCACAACACGAGCTAGGAAAAAAAAACGAATAGCAGAAAATAAAAAAAATATATATATATCATCTAAATTTAATCATCTTTAACGACATCAATAAGCATGGGATCTGCTTGTCCATCACACGTACTGTACCTCTACGAAAGCTAGTAGTTTTTAAGAGACATTATTCTTACAACTGTACTGTTTTATTTGGATTACTTATCTTTGTTCTTTCTAATGTTCAAGTTCAGCATCTACTTCGGCGACCTCCACCTCGACTTGGCCTTACGCCGACAATCCACGCCCGATTCTGCAATCGGCGACAACGACAAGTGCGGCCCCTCTCGCCTTCTACTTCGGGCTGGAGTGGTCACCTCCCGATCGGGCTGCCCTTAAGCCCCTACGTGGTGGGTTGGGGCGCCGCCTCGTCGAACGGTGGGGAGATGTCATGAACCAGAATTAGGCCACCCCGAGAGTGGCTAGATGGGCCAAAACGCAACGCCACCGCCCAGGGAGGGGGCCTTGCCTGCCAGCCGCCCCCCGCCGCCACCTTCCCTCTCCCGTATGACTCCGAGTTTGCTTCGCTTTCAAGTTAGGGATTATCTTAGGTAATTTTTGTGCAAGGGGCTATCTCATCTATAAGGGAGACCCTTATTAGGAAATAATAAAATAGGAATTGCTTGTAAAAGGTATTCCAAATTATAAGGAAACCTTATAGAGATTGCTTAGATTACAAGTCCCACTAGTCGGGCTATATAAGCAAGAGGCATGTAATCTCTAGGGATAAGCAAGCAAATAAAAAATATCTTTCGCTCTCGGCCTCCGGCAACCGCGCCCGCCCACTGCCCTCGCCCCTGCGCCCCGCCCTAGCCGCGCCTCCCCCCCAGCGGCGGCTCCTCCCTTCCACCCGTGGCTCGAGCTGCTGCCCGTCGCCGCCGGGCGAAGCTGCAGCCCCGCACCCGCCTCGGAAGCTTCGTCGAACGAAGAACACGTGTCAATTCCGCCCAATCTAGCCGGAATCGACAATATACTTTCCAATCTCTGCCTGGCTATGCTAGATTAATATGGTCAATAATTGTTTTCCTCATAGTTTTCCTCAATAATCTTCGTTGCAATTCCATGCGTGTAATCAAATAATACAATTTTGAATAAAGGTAGAAAAGACAGTAAGTTTCAACTTACATATGGATAAAAAAAAAAAGTCAGTGATTAATAATATCAAATTGCAGTGCAAATCCAAATTTAACTTCATGGAGTCATGACATATGGATTGCAAGTCGGTATAAGTTAAGTGGTTTAACTTAATACAGAGTGTGAAGACACATGGAGGAGTTATTCAAGGGAGAAAAACTAAGAATATGTATGGGAAACATATAGAATAATTGTCTAATAAGCTTGCCACTCAGATAGATATTACAAACATAGTATTTGTATGTCAAAAGAATAAAGGAAGACATCTGAGAAAAGAAATTTGGACAGCTATAGGTAATAAACTTATCCAAAATTTTGTATATTTTTGTCTTTGCATATTCTAACACATACAACAGCACGGCTGATAGACTATTACATTGCTAGTTTACATTTTCTACTCAACATATGAAATTTTCATATCAATAATCTTTGAAGTACATTTTTTTCTAAGACATTGACGAGTGTGAGAACCCAGAAGCACACTCATGCTATGGAGTCTGCCTAAACTACCCTGGGGGTTTCCATTGCCAGTGTAAACATGGGACCTACGGAAACCCTTCGACAAAGGGGGATGTACATCAATAAATCACTTATCCACAGGTACATGCCATTATATGTGCACTTACTATATTTAAACCTTATTTTCCAAAACATTGGTCTCTTTAGTTTTGTTCTGAGTAAAGTTTATGTGGTTCTAATAAAATTTATAGGAAAAATACACCGACATTACAATATAAACTAATTTTATTGCATTCACAATGAACTATAGTTTGGTAGTGCATTTATTTATATTAAAGATGCTAATATAGTGTTTTGTTTTTTTATCTACACTAATTATCCGGTCTATTAAATTCTTCTCTTTTCTTCCTGAGTTCTACAAGTCCAGCCTCAGTGGAGTTTTGTGACGTTCTTTCCAAGACTGCCATGTCATGTAAAATAAAATAAAAACATCCACTTTCAATGGAGTTTCATTCTTTGGTTTCATGTACATTTAATTTTATGACTCATAAGGAGTTGTTAATCATTCCAAAAGAGTTTCATCCCCATGAAACTCACTTCTTCTCTCTTATTGAAAATGTTGCCACATTATCAAAGCGCTTATGTGGCACCTTGTTAAATGTTGTTGACCCCATTGAGACTAGCCTAAATAGGCAAGTTTAATTTTTATTTCTACTCATGTAGTGCATAAATTTCTTCAATTGGAAGTTTAATTTGTCAATGTAGTTATGGAAACTACGAACATCGTCATGCAAAATAAGAGTGCATTACAATCAAGAAAATCCTCACGGAGGATCCATTGTGCTACATGACATTGTTACCATTTTTAATTTCTTTAGATTAATTATAATAGTTGTACTCAATCACAAACTAAATATTTCCCGTTAATATGTCCTAATTCTGAGGTCATGGATTTGATGGGCTATTTCTTTTCGTGTTTAAGAATTGGGATAGGAGTGGATGGTAGTACAACACTTTTACTTCTAGCACTTGGTGGACTCCTCATAGTGCGCAAAATTAAACTACTGAGGTTGAAGAAGATAAAACAAAAAAAATTTCAAACAAAATCATGGGTTATTATTGAAGCAACTAGTATCAAGCAACACGGATGTTGGTGAAAGAATGATAATTTCCCTAAGGGATCTTGAGAAGGCCACAAACAATTTTGATAGCTCTCATGTTGAGTTGGTGGTGGAGGGCACGGAGTTGTGTTTAAAGGAATTCTAGATTTGCATGTTGTGGCAATCAAGAAATCAAAGATAGTAGTGCAAAGAGAAATCAAGGAATTCATAAATGAAGTTGTAGTTCTTTCTCAAGTAAATCATAGAAATGTGGTGAAGCTCTTAGGATGTTGCCTTGAGACTGAAGTCCCATTGCTAGTTTATGAGTTCATTTCAAATGGTACCCTTTATGATCATCTTCATGTTGAAGGACCAATATCACTATTGTGGGGCTGACAGAATAAGGATTGCACTTGAAATTAGTAGAGCTTTGTCCTATATACATTCGGGATCTTCTATGCCGGATATTTCATAGAGACATTAAGTCATCAAATATACTTCTTGATGATAGATTAACGGCAAAAGTATCAGACTTTGGAGCTTCAAGGCACATCCCAATTGATCAAACAGGAGTAACAACTATTGTTCAAGGAACATTGGGATACTTGGATCCTATGTATCATTACACGTGCCGATTAATCGGATAAGAGCGATGTCTTCACTTTGGTGTTCTTCTTATAGAATTGCTTACTAGAAAGAAACCATTTAACTATAGGTCCAATGATGGAGACAATCTTGTTTCACATTTTGAGAAGATGATCACAACAAACAACCTAGAAGCCTAGTAGTAGATCCTCAAGTCACGAGGAAGAAGATGGAGATATCCAAGAAGTAGCCACTCTTGCAAAGATGTGCACTAAATTAAGCGGAGAAGATCGGCCTACAATGAAGGAAGTGGAGATGAGACTTGAAAACTTGCTATTGAAGAAAAAAAGCTTGTCCCATGTATTACAACAACAACGAGAAATGGTGAGGATGAGGCACATGTTCACTACATGTCAATTGATCACAGTAACGATAACGACACAAGCGGACAATACACTATGGAACAGAAATGATATTATCGGGAGTTACCCTCGATGAACTTGTGTAGTCCTGACTCACAAGTCACGAACAATGATTAACATCCCCAAGTTATCTCTTTAAAATTATTCAGTAAAATCTTTAAGCAAATGCATTTGTTGTAATGTAGATGCATGGTTCCTTACATGAACACTAAAGATAGTAGTGCTCTGCTTACCTTTTTGTTAATTGATGAACGTCGAATAATGTTCTTGTGTCTTTGTAAGCTTGTAAGGTCCTAGTGTTTACAATCAGAGTAATGGACTATTGTATTAGTTGGAGAATGCAGCTTTAAGTGTTCTCTCTAGGCCTATCTATGCTTGCAATGGTGACCGGTGGAGGCGGTCGAGAACTGCGAAGACATTCGAGAGACAGAAATTTCCATGGGCATGGCCGCTTGAGCCATCCATACTCTCCATGTCGGTCTTGAGGAAGACTGAACACCCGTGTTTTTGCATCATTTTAAAAATCACTAAAAATTTGAACTTTTCAATTACAACCTAAAACCTGATTTAATTTCCGCTAAACCGAAACCCCCTGTTTTCAAAAACCTGCACTCAAACTCTCACCATCTAGAAATAGGGAACCTTGCTTCTTGCTTGTTGAGCTTTATAGTCGCAAGGATGCAAGGTAAGTGCTAGATTTTATTTATGGAAGAATATCGCATGAGAATTGATTTACAAGTTCTCTCGGGAATAAAAAAAAATACCAAACATGAGTGTGCTAAAAATATATATGAATATTCTTATAAGCACAATAAATAAATATTCTCTCGACAACAAAAGTCATCGGAATATAAATGTGCTTGTGAGAATATTTATAAAATATATACACGAATATATTACACATGAAATGATGATATTCGGAGAACGCGTATACACATACATATATTTATACGAGTACTATGGAATAAATATTCTCATAAACTAATCCAGAGGATATAGGTCCATGTACTTGTGCAAATAACATAAATAAATATGTATATATGAGAGAAAGGAGAATTAGACAAGAGAGGGAGAAATAGAAAAGGGAAAAGAAAAGGGAAACCGGGATGAGCTCTCGGGCCACTTCTTTCCCTCCCTTCCCTTCTCGACCCGGCCAACCGAGCCGCTCCCTCCTTCCCTCTCCTCTATCAAACCCGAAAGCGGGCCGGCCCGATTCACCCGGCCCAACCGAAACCAAGCCCACCACGAGGTCCAAAGAACGCCTCTCCTTCCTCCTTTGCCGGCCCCCCGACTACCTCCTCCCCCTCGTCGTCTTCTACCTCCCTTTCGGGAGGCGGCGACCACGGCAGCTGCGAGGCCCCCGGTATCCCCTCCATCATACCGGACAAGGACGGCCCGGCTTGACCCATTACGGGGGAAGACTCGGGACCCTCGCCCAGGAGGCGTCACGTCGCCTGAGCCGGCTCGCCCTCACCTTGACCCCTGCCGCGGTTGTGGCAGGCCATGAGCTACCCACATGCATCGGCCGGTGACAAGGCCCGCGGGACCCGGCCTTACTTGAGGGCGGCCTGGGGCGACCGTGGCCAAGCACCTTGGCGCGGCCCGGCGCTCACAAAGGTGCGAGTCAGCGAACGCAGCCCGGTGCTGCGAGCCAGGCGGACCCATTTGCCGCCATGGCGTGGCAACTGCCAGATCGGTCGCGATGACACCGAGCAATCCATTTCGGCGGGCCGCGTGGCCTTGCGGAGGACAGCTCAAGCGCCGCCGGAATCTAGGCTGGAGTCCGCGGTAGAAGCGATGGCGGTCGAATATCATGGCGTGAAAAATCTTGCTTGGCAAGAGCCCAGTGGCCGACTATAAATACCCCCTTCCGACCACCGAGTTCGGTTAAGCCCCTCACACCATCGGCTCCGCCCGTTCTACGAACCACGATGCTCCTCTCCTCTACCCTTCTCTCGCTTCCTCCCTCCCCATCTCAATTTCCCCAACTCGAGCCGGCGTCGCAGCCGGGTTAAGGATTAGCGTTCCGAGTGGGATCATCTTGGGCCGTGTTGGTCGGTCGATCGCTTCCTAGGGTCCTATTCTTTCATTCCCCTTATTGGTTGTGAATGTGTTCTTTGTAGGCGCTGGTATACCCACCACGGCGCCGAGATCCACCGCCCTCGTCGCGTGAGGAAGGTGCCTCCTCACGCCACCACGGTACGCAATCGGCAAGTCGAGGGTGGGGAGAAGATCCAACAAGCCCCTCATGACGAGCTTCTCGAACAGGGACGCCTAATGCGAACTCCGGCGGAGCGCCGAGAGCGTGCCGGATGGAAATCCACCCCGGTGTCGCGAGTCAACCGACGGCAACGACGCCAAGGCTTGACCAACCATGCGTTGCCACGTCGCCTCATACGCCCACCGCCGCCCACCGGTCGTTAGGCCGACCGTCACCCACGTGGCGCGCAGGCGTGGAAGACGGTGGCGCCCACTGGACGCGCACGTGTCGCCCACGCCGGCACCGACGTTCTTGTGTACACTTAAGAAATTGCTATGTACACCGTATTGTGTACACAGAGTGTTATAAGTCCTAATTCCCGTGTCGGAAAAATTCTCGAAAATTTATAAATTCATTATTTGAATTATAGAATTTTATCATGTAATTAGTTACTGATTTTATTACATGATAAAATTATATTATAATATTACCCTAATCATTAATTAGGGATTAATATTGTAAAATCCGTATCTCATGCAAATTAACTTCGCTTTAATGTGAAACGACTTCCATAATTCATCTAAAATCTAGCTCTATGCATCTAACCTATTGCCACCATAATGTTCTATGTTTGTTTTGTATGCCATAGTTCAAGTTAGGTTATCGGCGTGACGTCTCTTGTAGTTCTACATCGACGATTAGGAGTACCCGTCCGAAGTAAGCTAGAGACGCTTCGGCCTTGCCGTCCGATTTGTAAGAACCTCCCAGGCAAGTCCTTACCCCTTAACCTGACCTAATTACGATAATAATTAATCGATGTTAAGATAAGTATAACCGGGGCAAGCCGTAAGGGAGTACTCATGGGCTATGTGCGTGAGGCTTCGCTAGGCTTTGTCGTTAATATAACCTTGTTAATAAAATGAACCATGTCAACAAAAAGGTGAGTGGTGGTAGTCTACATGGAGGTGGACTAATCACAATCGGGGATGAATCCCGCGAGAGATATACTTTTCGCCTCCCTAAGGACCGGTTCATAGACCTTCTACCGGTGCAATTATACGCACAACCACACGCCGAGATGGGGCGGCACGATTCCACACCCGTTGGGTTGAGGTATAGTTTAGATCCAAGGTGGCGGCGTAAAGCAAACGACCTATCGAGGGCGGACATGGGGAGAGTGGCCCCATGGTCCGGTTGGCGTGGATCTTTGAGTGATCTTCCACGTAAGGTATTTGGGCGCGATGGGCGCAGCGGTGCTAGGTGCACATATTTATGATTAATGATTGAGTTTGGTGTTTGACGGTATAGGTTGGGTATGTTAACACCAAAATTTGGTAAAGCCTGAATGACGAGTGGGCGGCATTCAAGAAAAGGGTCACTCGGCTAGCAATGCAAGCGCTTGTGGTATCAGAGCGATCGAAGCCGTTGCTATCCGGCTAAGGAGCCTCGAGTCCGAGAAGGGATTAAGCGTGAAGCAATTCGGCAAGCATGGAACTTCGAGAGAAGAAATCCGGGATGAGGGCCCATGTCACGCGGCGATCTCAAGACTCCGGTGAAGACTTGGAGAACAATGTATCTTAGCTAGATATTTTTTCGTTATTTTATTCGTAATCGTTTAGGATTCATGTCAAGCCCGGCAGGTATAAATATGAGACCCCCGCAACCGTAAAACGATCTACCAAATCAATACAACAAACAAACGCTCCGTGCCACTCTTTGAGTCCATCGTGTCGTCGATCTATCGAGGGGATACATCGACCGTCGACCTCCGTAAAATACCGGCAACCTTGTACCATGTCTAGTATCGTGGCGGCGGATTTAGATTATGTTGCAAGTAGTCATGTTACCATGCTTAGTATCGTCGGCGGCCCGGATTTAGGCTATGGAGCAAGAGGGTTCTTTGTTAGATCATGAGTCGTCGCGGCGGGGCTAAGGTCTAGCTTGGACCTAGTTATCGGCTTCATTAGATTTGGCAATCTAGTGAATTCATTAAGTTACCAAGTGGTGCATGCTCCCTCTTATTTATTATCATATTATGATTGCACACACTTTTGCCCAATTTAGATTGATATGGCTCGACTTCATCTTTTGTTAGATCTAGTTATCACCAATACTTTCATTGTTCATCTTATCCGGTCATTAGATCTATTTGTTCATCATAGCCGAGCTTCGGATCAATCTAAGTTGTTACATGTTGTGGGTTCATACCGCGTTTAATCATGAGTCATGCGGCAGCTAAGGTTTTGCGTGTGAGTTCCTTCTTCATGGACCCCGATTCGGCAAGCTTGTCGAATACGATTATGTATCTACTTGTATCTTGCATGTGTGAGTCTACCTATCGTTAGAGTCTAGTCCGGCAAAGCCGTATCATCGCGGTGGATTAGCTTGTTGCGATTGTATCATGCGGTGGATTGTTGTTAGGGCGAAAAGGGTTTAGGATGGTTAGTCATGCGGGCGGACTAATAGGAATAGATCCCTGTCTTTACTTTAGATTAGGCTTGCATATGTACTTTACTTGTTTATGCATACACGCCTCAACGAGTAGCAAGTATTTGTAGATCTATTTAGATGTATGCGTGCTTTTAGCTTGTCATGGTTAGATCGTATCATGCGGTGGATTAATCTAGTCGTGGCAAGTGGTTTAGATCTATAGCAAGCCGTATCATGCGGTGGATTAGCTTGCAAGGGTTTAAGCCGGGCGGGTTTAGGAAAACTAGACGCGTACGCGCCGACTAGTTGGATGAGACCTATGCATGTGTTATTTAGATTAGGTTTATACTTATGAGTTACACGCTTATGTGTCATGTTGTCAATTAATTCGATCTATGCAATAGAGCTTTATGATATCATATCTTGATGATCGACTTTTTACTTGTTCAAACATGTCTTCCATGATCATTCGCAACTGTTATTACCTTACATCTTTATACATGCTTACCAATGCATTCATTATCTCAATTGACGAGATAGCTCCCATAGCTATATGTCATTGAAACTGGCCTTAGAGCCATACATGCGAACTGTCTTGGTCTCACCGGGCATGTTCCGGATCTCACGTTACCTCCTTGTCAATTAACAGTCAAATTGATCGTAGCACGCCTCGGATCAAGACACTTTCGGGCAAATTGAGTAAAGCCAGCCTATTCCGGCTTGTCGCTGTGTGCGGCGCAGAGTCGATTTTTTGCGTCAACACACTTTTTGGCACGCTTCGGTGGGACAACTCAAGGTCAAGACAAGATGCCCGATCAAGTCGACAAGAACAACGTCATCCCTCTCGGGTAGATGACACGCCAATCAACCCGAAACCATGGTGAGAGACATGTGCGAAGTTTTTCGCACAAAAGTGCATGTCATGCTTCTCCAAGAACAAGAGCGGTGCAATCTTCCGTAAGACAAATCTTCCTAAGATAGTGATGCACCGTGACAAGGAATATGCTCGGCAAATTCTTGATACGAGAGGAAGGGGCGAGAAAAGGAAGATGAGAAACCAATCTGCTTTGAAGAAATCCACCGAATGGAAGAGATCGTTGCAAATGCCGTTGGGAGAGCAATGACTAATCATAACTTCGGTGTTCTTCAATACTTTTCGTCATATCATGAGGAGCAGCTTTGGACCCGAGTTTGATAAGCACTTTGAAGAGCAACTCGATGCGCTTTTCGGGGCCAACATACTTACATGTGCCAAAGCCACCACCAAAGAAAGGAGCTACAAATCAAGAAGTCGGAGGGGAGAACAAGACACCGAGAAAGCCAAGGGAATCCAGAGCCAAGACGCATGGAGAGGCGGCATTTGGTGCACCCGGGAATCCTCCAAAGATACAACACTTATTCAATTGCCCCAATGGCGGTGGGTTCTGAGAAAATCCCTTTGGCCCCTCGTTACGCCAGAGTTCACGACTACTCCACTATTCATGCTCTGCGAATCCTCGGTATAGACCAATTTGGACGGTCGGACGAGTTTCATGGACCTCGGGATACAAATGTGGATATACTCCTAGCGAGGATGACCGATATGATGCAGAACCAATTTGTGATCAAGCCCAAGAATCGGCCCTATGTGTATCAGTCACCATATCCTGATTAGTACAACCGGGTGGCGCTTCCTTCAAGATTGAAGCCTCCATGTGACCTGACCAAGTTCTCTGGACAAGACAATACTTCCACTACCGAACACATTAGTCGGTACTTGATCCGATTGGGAGAGCTTGCTAATGATGAAGCATGGAGGATTAAGCTACTTTCCATCATCCCTTACAGGGCCGGCTTTCTCATGGTTTGCCACGTTGCCCAATTCCATTGAACATGGTCCGAATCGAGAATAAGTTCCATTCATACTTCTTGATGGTTCCAATGAAAAAGAGCTCGTCGACTGATGGGGTTGACATAGAAATACAATGAGACACCACAAGAGTTCCTACGCAGGTTCAGGGAAACAAAGAATTCCTGCTACTCTCTGAATTTGCCAGACCATCAGTTGTCGGTTGTAGCTATACGTGGTATGCATCCAGCCATCAGGGAAAAGCTAGCCGGCATGGAGTTCGAAGACCTTGGGCAGCTCTCAAATGCCTCACACTATGGCCAATCGGTTCGAGCATCAAGAGGGACACCCGTTTTGAAAAGGGGCAATGTGTCTTATGAGGCATACCAACACTTTCTAGAGGGAGGAGAAGATGAAGATGACGGCCAAGAGGACGTAAGCTGCCGCCGAATTAAGCTTGGGGCAAGGAGCCTATTCAGGTTAATATTGTTGGATGAAGACACTCAAGGGGCATATGATTTCGATGTTTTAAAATCTGACAAGCTCTTTGAGTTCTTAGTTAAGAAAGGATGTATTAAGCTGCCAGAGAATCATTCTATGCGACGTCCTGATTGGGTCAAAGATCGAAAGTATTGTGGCTTCCATGACATGAATACTCACAACATCAATGATTGCGAATATTCAGCAAAGAGTTGAAGGGCTATCTGATAGGGACTCCTAAAGTTCAACAACAACATGAAGGTGGACAAGGAGCCCTTCCCAGCAGCATGGTTGCTTTCGATACATACATGGTTTTACGCGGTGATCCTAAGGGCAAGGGCCAATGAAAGTGCCGACTTCTGATAGGGGCAAAGCAAAGTGGTTCGGTTGACCCTAGTCGGCAAGTGTTCGATGCGAGCTCCAAGAGCGTCGTGTTCGGTTCCCAAATAGCCGAACGTAAAAAGGAGAAACCTCCAAACCAAGGGTGACATCTCGCATACCGCTTGAACAAGTGGCAAAGACAAAGAAGAAAAGCAATACCGTAGGGATCAACAAATTTGCAAAAGAGCAAAGAGAGATACGAGGAGGAGATGTATCACTTGGAGCGAGGAGGAGTACATGAGAGAACGAGAGGAGTCTCATTGGGACTGCCCCTTTCTTCGAACATTGCTAGAATGAAGGCTTGAAGTCGCCGCTAGGAACAATTGCCCCGAATGCAAAACAGCAATACCACTGGGTACAGACAGCACGAGTCAACCGTCGCCCCGGCCCAAGAAAGACTGGGGCACGCTTCCTAGAGGATGATCGGGCGCCTAAAAGTTGAAAAACAAAGAAACCTCACACCAAGAAGAGAATTGCGATCAAGCATGGGCTGATGTTGAGGATTTTGAAGATGATCCGGACTCTCCTCAAGAGTACGCGGTGGCAAAAGGGACAATGGTGCCCTCCAGTTTGAGGAAGACTCGAAGAAGAGAGAAGAGTCCAACGTCCTCGTGAATAGGGAGCTTAAGGAAGCAAATGCGGCGAACGCAAGCGGTATGGCGCCCAAAGAAGAAAAACTCAAGAAGCCGGTCATTCGACGTAAGAGTGTTCGGCAAGTGGCGCTCTAAGCAGATGTTAGCATGGTCTTCTACATCCCAATAGAGTTTGCAACTCCTACGTAACAAGCCGCTATAGATCTAGAAGGAGAAGATGCCTATTCAAATAATGATGCCTTTTCCGATCTTGACAAGAGAGATGATGGACCTCTTGGCACAATTGACTATATCAAGGCAAGCGGTGTTTGACGCACCAAGGGAGCATAACCATCCAAACCTCTCTATTTAAAAGGGTACCTTAACGGAAACCTTTGACTCATATGTTTGTTGATGGGGAGTGCTATTAACCTCATGCCATATCGACATTCAAAAAACTAGGGATGATTGATGAGGATCCGCTAGAAACGGACATCGAGCTCGGAGATTTTGTTTGGCAATTCTTCAAATACCCATGGAGCCGTTTATGTTGATTTGATGATCGGCTCAAAGACTTTGATCATTTGCCTTCTTTGTGATCCATAGTAAGGGATCCTATAGCTTACTTCTTGGAAGAGATTGGATCCATGCTAACTATTGCATCCCATCTACTATGCATCAGATTCTCATTCAGTGGAATGGTGATGAGGTTGAGATAGTTCAAGCCGGTGATTCAATAAACATCGCAGCTACTGAGCCATCATTTCAACAAAGATGATGGTGTAGAATGTTTCTTGGGAAGAGAATTAAAGGAAGGTCCCGCCCGCTGCTCATTACCGGGATCAACAACCGATCCAAGCAAATCGGCATCCATGATAGTTTTAATGGGGAACCCAATTGATGGTAACAAAGGAAAGCTTAGGCATGGTTTTAAGTCGGTGATAAACCGGAAGAGATTGATATTGGTAATGGTGACAAACCAAGGCCGACTTATATCAAACTAGATCCAGATTTTTAGAAAGAGTTGATAGATCTCCTCAAAGAATTCAAGGATTGTTTTGCTTGGGATTATTCGAGAGATGCCCGACTAGATCGCCGATTGTTGAACATCGATTACCAATCAAGGAAGGATTTTGTCCTTACAAACAACCTCCTCGGAAGATTTATGAAGAGAAGGTATTGGCCGATGTGAAGAAAGAAATTGAGAGATTATTAGAAGCAAACTTCATTCGCCATGCGGTATGCAAAATGGATTTCCAAAGCATCGTTCCCGTGTATAAGAAGAATGGAAAGATGAGGGTTTGTATAGATTTTAGAGATCTTAACAAAGCCACTCCTATGGATGGATATCCCATGCCGCTTGCCGACTTGTTAGTGGATGCTTTCTTTGGACATGAGATTATCGGCTTCATGGATGGAGATGCTTGGTTATAATCAGATCTTTATGGCTGTTGAAGACATATCAAAAACCGCTTTTAGGTGTCCTGGCCATATTGGTTTGTTCGAATGGATTGTTATGACATTCGGATTGAAAAATGCTGGTGCAACTTATCAGAGAGCTATGAATTATATATTCCATGAGTTGATTGGCAAGATAGTCGAGGTCTACATCGATGATGTGGTCGTCAAATCAAAAGATTACGAGGAAACATCCGGGTCGACACGGGAAGACATTGGAGTGTACTAGGAAACATGGACTAAAGATGAATCCAAACAAGTGTGCCTTTGGAGTCACAAAATGGTGAGTTCCCAGGATTTTTAGTTCACAAAGGGGAATTGAAGTAGGAAAGAAAAGCATGGAAGCCATAGAAAATATTGCTCCTCCCTACTGATCTTACAGAGTTACAATCATTGATTGGCAAAATCAATTTCGTGAGAAGATTCATCTCTAATCTGTCAGAAAGAGTTTTGCCATTTTCCCCACTGTTAAAACTGAAGAAAGCTCAAAAGTTTATATGGAGTGACGTACACCAGAAAGCCCTGGACAAAATAAAGGAATACATGAAAACACCACCTGTTTTGGTTCCTCCAAAGCTAGATAAACCTTTCAAGTTGTATGCGTGGCGGCCGATGATCTAACCATAGGGTCGGCCCTTATGCAAGAGGAAGATGGAAAAGAACGAGTGGTAGCTTACCTCAAATTAAAACTTTTGGATCCTAAACACGGTATTCGGCTATAGAAAAATTGTGTCTATGTGTTTTACTTCTCATGTACTAAGTTTCGCACTATTTATTAAATGCCGAATGCGTAATAGTCTCTAAGTTTGATGTGATTAAACACATGCCGCCGATGCCGATTTTGAATGGAAGAATCGGTAAGTGGGTGTTGGCACTATCCGAATTCGATTTAAGGTATGAATCGGCAAAAGTCGTTAAAGGACAAATCATTGCTGATTTTGTTACTCAACATCGCAATCCTTCACGTAGACATGATCGGCGATTACACCTTGGGCTTTACTCTTTGATGGATCATCTTGTGGAAAAGGAGGAGGCAATGTGTTGTCTGATCTCACCCAAGGGGCATCTTTTGAGTTTGCTATTCCTATTGATACTATCTGTTACTAACAATCGGGCGAGTATGAAGCTTTACTCAAAGGGCTCCAACTTCTTATTGAAATGGAAGCCGTTGCAGGTTGAGATCTTTGGAGATTCTGAATTGGTGATCAAACAACCGGCCGTGAATATGAATGTAAAACCGACATTCTAAGGAATTATTACGAGGAATGTCAAAGAATGCTTTGAAACTTTCGAGGATTGTAATTTTTCATCACATCCTGAGGGAACATAATAGAGAAGCTAACGTGGCTAGCTCGGGGTGCTTCTGGGTATAAAGAAAATCAAGAAGTTCTCATTGCGCATTTGTGTGTGCTCGGTGGAGATCAAAGGATCAAGTTGATAATGACCGAGAACTGAAATCACCGAATACCTCAAGAATCCCTCAAAGAAAGTTTCTCGAAACTTCAGGTACAAAGCCATTAAGTACGTGCTTCTCGATGATCAGTTATATTACAAATCTTTAGATGGAGTGCTACTTAAGTGTTTGAGTCAAGGAGAAGCTAAGAAAGTAATGTATGAAGTACATGAGGGAGTGTGTGGTGCACACCAATCGGCTTACCGAATGAAGTGGGTAATCGGAAGAACGAGGGTATTTTTGGCCAACCATGCTTGAAGACTGTTTTGAGTATTACAAAGGATGTCGATTGTCAAAGATTTGGTAATATTCAAAGAGCTCCAAAGATCGATTAAACCCTATCGTTAAACCTTGGCCGCTCGTGAGGATGGGGTATAGATTTGATTGGGCGATCCATCCTCCATCGAGTAAAGGCCATAAGTTTGTACTTTTGGCCACCGATTATTTTACTAAGTGGGTTGAAGCTATCCCATTGACACTACTACGATTCGCTCATCACTACCGCCGGTATCACCGCCAAATTTAGTCCACCGACAACGATGAACCGCGCCCGGCGTGATGATGAACCGGGCCCAGCGGACAAACCGTAATCTCCACGGACTCGACCAATACCGGCGGTGAAGATTTATATCTCTACCGGTTTGAATCATTCCCCAAGCAGTGGTCTTGATGGACCGCGGATCAATCGGGCGGGTTTGAATTAGAACCGATAGCGATTGACGATTGACACAACCGGGTTGATTGGAACCGATAGCAATTTGGGAGGGGAAGCAAAGGAATAGTAAAACAAAAATCGAAACGAAGATTAACACGCATCGAGTTAACAAGCGATTGATCCATTAACAAACGACACAAACCAAATTAAACCGTCATAGAAACAAAACGATACAATAAATTAACATAAAAAAAAGCGGCCGGCCTAATTAAGCCGCCTTCTTGGCCTTCTTCTTGGCCTTCTTGGCGCCCGCCGGGCCTTCTTCCCGGCCTTCTTGGCGCCATCTCCTCCGGTTTGGCCACGGTATCCCCTCGGCAAGGTTATCGACCAAGTACTGACGATGAGGGCGATGATGGACTTCTCCTCTCCAAGTGGTGATTCACCGCTGGCGTGCCAAGTTGGTCGGCCAGGTACGGCTGAGCTTGTTATTCGGCGGCGAGGCGATGCAGATGGACTTATCCGCCCGGTCGGCCCATGTCGATCGTCGGGCGGGCCGCCACCGACCCGGCCCGCCATCGCGGAAAACGGGGTAGAGAGGGGAGTGTGTTTGGAGAGCGGAGTGTTGGAGAGCGGACCGGAGACAGGGGTTATGTAATGATAAATAGGACTCGGCCCGCGGTTTCACGAGGAACAATTGAACACAAATGATAGAAAATTAAGATTGACACGCATCATAATAAATAATAAACCGATTCAAGGAAACAAGAGTACCCAAATTAACGAAAGATAAAGAGATTGCCATGCAACAGATTAACCAACAACTGAACCATTAGCAAATTACCACCGCGGATCATTGTATCTTACACATCCACACAGTCGACAACAGAAATTAACATAAACAAATAAAAGAAGAGAACCTAGGCCGCCTTTTGGCCTTCTTGGCCGCCTTGGTTGGCCACCTTCACGGCCTCGCCTGTGGCGCCTTCCCCACCGCCTCCTCCCGGTTTGGCGGGTATCCCTGGCGAGGGTATCGGCCGAGTCGATCCGGAGGGCGTAGAAGTTGGCCCTCTCCCCGAGGGGCAGATTCACCTTTGGCGGTGCCAACGTCGTCGGCGAGCCGTTCGGCTTGGTGAGGGCGGCGAAGGCGCTCCACAAATAACTTCATCTCCTCCCGGGTTGCGGCCATGTCGACGATCGCGGGCGGCGAAGTCCCCAGTCCCCCTGTGAGGGGCACGAAGAGAAGTTAGTGTTGGATAACGGAGGGGGCGGGCGGGTATAAATGTGTCGTTCCCAAAAGACGGTTCCTCAAAAAGTAACCGCCACCGCTGCGCCCAATGGCCGTCTCCTCGGCACTCAATGCCGACCAGATTTTCCAAAGCACAACCGACGCTAATTATTTTCCAAAGGACAAGTTAAGATTCAAATCAAATTTTAATTTTAATCGCTCTTTGAACTGAAACGAAAACAGTTCAGGGGCGAGGGAGCAACACACGGCAATAATATATATAATTTTTATTTTATTAATATATACAAAAAAAAGAACATATAATAAAAATGATAAAAAAAAAAAAAAAAAAAGAGGAAGGCCGCCGGCCTAGTCCTCGCCCCTCCTCCCTCCTCCTCCTCAGCGGCGTCGTCGTCGTCCTTCTTGGCCAAGGCCTTGAGGACGATCCCGCCACCGCTCCACCTTGGGGGCGTAGTGGTTCATCTTTTCTTCCGAGGGTGGTTCCACCCTTGGAAGAAGACGATGGCCGTCTGCCGCGCTCGCCAAAGATCCCGAAGGGGGGGCGGAGACGATCGAGGGTGAAATCCCTCTCGATCACCTCCTGAATGCGGCTCCGAGCAGCAAGGTCATCGGCCGCCGCCTCTAGCCGGTGGCTAGAAGGTCCATCTGCGCGGTCCCGCTTAGGAGAGGGCGGGGCGTAGTCGAGTCGGAGTCGAGCCGGGTCGGCCACGGCGCCTCCACCATCGGGTTCCTTGCCCTTGTCCTCCGCCTCCATCTCCTCCCCGTGCGCTTTGTTGGATCCCCGAGCCCGAGGCGACCATGGCGAAGAATGCAAAGAGAATGTGGCTGGGATGAACTGAATGGATGATCGCCATGATCGGAGGATGTGCTTAAATAGTGAGTCGCGGCCGCTCCACTTCCCCGCGATCGAATGCGGCATCAAAGCAACCGCATGGAATTCACACGATCGCCGGTTGGAATTCGCATCTCTCTCTACCGCCGAGTGTTTCCCGTGCCGCACGGTGTTGCGCCAATTCACGGGTCGCGTTTCAATGGCGCTGCGGACGACAAAAACGCCTCCACCTTCATTGATCACCGTCGGGCCCACACATGAACCGGCAAAGTGATTAACAAATCGGTGAAACAAATAGTTATATTTGTAAAAAATCGATTTATTGAAATCAATTTTATCTCGGCGTTAATGCATTGAGATTTCAACTAACCCCCGTTACCGCCACGCACACTCCCTATTATAAATTTTCATTTTAGTAGTAATGCGTATAGGCCGCCGAGTAGGTCATGGCTTTGTGATACGTCACGGCCTACCGCCTTTGAGAATCATGTTGCTCTAGTCTTCACTACACGGTTCGCTTAATTAAACCGATTGTGTCTCTCGCTTCCCATGAGAAAAGGCCGAGCACCCCGGCTTTAGCGTCGGCGGGTTATATCAATGTCGGTAATAACACCGCTGGGTGCACTTTCAGCACCGGCGGTGATCACATATATCACCGCCGGTGTACCACTACACGGCGGTGTTATAGTATCACCGCCGGGTTAAAACTACGAACCGGGCAAAATTTTGCATTGTCAACGGGCGAACAAAGACGCCTTGACGGCCGACCCAAAGACCAATCCAGGGAAGGAGCACTGTTGCCTCGTTCTCCGTACCACGCGCCACGGTGCTTGGTTTATGTCGGTGCCAATTATCCTAAGCGGTGAACCTCCATATCACCGCCGGGGTTCCAATTTGAAACCGGCAAAGGATCGGTCATTACCACGGCATCCGCCTATAAAAACGGCTAGTGCGGCCCTTAGGTTTGTAATTGATTCTCTTCGGTCCCTCTTTCTTGATACTGATTGATTTGCTGTTCTTCTTCCTCGATCTTCTTTGCTACTCTCCACATACATATCTATGGCCTCTCTATGGGAGAAAGCCCTCCACGCATGAGATATCGTTCTTATATATGCATCTTAGGCCACCAAAATGGTTCACACACAAGAGGTGCTACAAGAGTCTTATCAAGATTGAGCAAATGGTTAGAACAGTCGTGAGAGATTCACGAGAGCCATCCTGTTCTGTGTGTTTGAGAGGCCGGACATACCGGATTTACATGTCCATATAAGAGACATGGCATTCTCGAGATAAGATCATGTTAATCTATGAAAATTGCTTCAATGGAAATCTCCTTTGGTGATCAAAGCGGATTTTCATAAATTAACATGATCTTCTCTGCGAATGCCTATGCATCTTGTCATTGGGCGCAAAGCACGCGCTTGGCCATTACGAGATAATTATCCGTAAGGCATCCTTGCCGTGGATTCAATGTAAATCCGAGTTATGCCCTCCTTGTAAGATCGAGCACAAGAAACCTCCACGAGCACCGATGGGACCTCAACGGGCACCGATGGGCTTTCAAAATCCCATCGAAATTTCATCGGCAAGAATGACATTACCTTCGGCGTTTTTTATTTTAAATGTGTTTGTACACTTTGATGATAACATTGATCTATTCGTGGAAAGGTCTTTGTTATCATATATGTAATTTTTTTCAAGGTCTTTGTTATCATATATGTAATCGGATATTGTAATCGGTTTGCTCCTCTCTCTCTCTCTATATATATATATGTAATCGTGTGTTCCTTTCCAATGGATGTTTGCATTTATATATCATAATACGGGCTGATTCTTATTTTTTCAACGCCCTTCTTATCTTTCATGGACGAACATAAATATATAAATGCTCTATGTACTAACCGAAAAGTTGGTAAACATCATTGAAACGCACAACTTCGGTGAAAAAAAAAAAGGTCCAAGTAATCTCACGGGCAGTGAAAGATAACTGTCGGTTTGAAATATATCACCTTTAGGGTTTTAAAAGAGCCCCGGTAAAAAGAGACAACACTACGGTTTGCAAATACTAAAACCGATAGTGATCAGCCTTCTATCGCGTTTATCACGTAGGAAAATCTAATAATAAAAATATGGATCGAAAAGACCTAAGATCTTGTGTGGGGGCATAATTTGGGTGTACAAGGTTGTAAAAAAATTCAAGACATTTCTACATTGTGGGAGTAGACATGCTTCACAAAGGTACATGACCCCTTTCATCTAAGCATGACTCGACAATTACATCCATAAGCTATCTTTGGGTCATCTTCGTTCCTAGCGTGGTCTCGGCCTCAAACTTTTTCTTAGACGTGCACATGCCACGTGTGAAGAAGGAAGCACGATGTTTGAGATTTTTCGGACAAGGTTTGGTATTTTTTTCAATTAAATTGAATTTCTACGCGACGACCCCGAGTAATTACAAGGTTGAACTGGGGTTACCCACTAACAGAGCAGTGGTGCCAAAATTTCCCACATGGTCTCATGTGTCCTAGGAGGCAATTCAATTATGTAGGTTGGTGCAAAATTCATAAGTTTTCAAGCTTTAATTAACCTCCTTCTATCGCGTTTATCACGTAGGAAAATCTAATAATAAAAATATGGATCGAAAAGACCTAAGATCTTGTGTGGGGGCATAATTTGGGTGTACAAGGTTGTAAAAAAAAATTCAAGACATTTCTACATTGTGGGAGTAGACATGCTTCACAAAGGTACATGACCCCTTTCATCGGAAGCATGACCGACAATTACATCCATAAGCTATCTTTGGGTCATCTTCGTTCTGTGTGGTCTCGGCCTCAAAGTTTTTCTTAGACGTGCACATGCCACGTGTGAAGGAAGCACGATGTTTGAGATTTTTCGGACAAGGTTTGGTATTTTTTCAATTAAATTGAATTTCTACGACGGCGACCCCGAGTAATTACAGGTTTGAACTCAGGGTTACCCACTAACTAGAGCAGTGGTGCCAAAATTTCCCACATGGTCTCATGTGTCCTAGGAGGCAATTCAAAGGTGTAGGTTGGTGCAAAATTCATAAGTTTTCAAGCTTTAATTAACCTCTTTCTATCGCGTTTATTACGTAGAAAAATCTAATAATAAAAATATGGATCGAAAAAGACCTAAGATCTTGTATGGGGGCATAATTTGGGTGTACAAGGTTGTGAAAAAAAATTCAAGACATTTCTACATTGTGGGAGTAGACATGCTTCACAAAGGTACATGACCCCTTTCATCGGAACCATGATGACAATTACATCATAAGCTATCTTGGGTCATCTTCGCTTCGGTGTGGTCTCGGCTCAAACTTGTTCTTAGACGTGCACATGCCACGTGTGAAGGAAGCACGATGTTTGAGATTTTTCGGACAAGGTTTGGTATTTTTTCAATTAAATTGAATTTTTACGCGACGACCCAGAGTAATTACAGGTTGAATCGGGATTATACATACTTCACAAAAGCATTACAATTAATTGATTACAATTGACACGGTACAATAATCAAAGTGTACAAACATATTAAGAAATAACCACCTCAAAAACACCCTTCTAGCACCTATGCCCGAGGTGGTTACAATGCTACACGTCATGCTTACTTGATCTAAGTAAAGGCGGATGGGACCTCTGTGAAGAACCAATGTCTCTCCTGCGTCGCAAAAAGGCCCGACAGAGACGGGGCTCTCATCTCCGGCGACGAAGCACAAGAATGCACGCTACTTGGCTCCACGCTTTCCGTCTTCCGGCATCCATGCAACAACGGCGTTACACGAGCATCACACCCACCTTACGTAAGCAACGTTGTAGCTTAATCTTCAAAAACACCCTTCTAGTACCTGTTTGATACACCGTGTACCCATGATAAAATGTTTATGTGGAGGGCTTTCTCCCAAATAGAGGCCATATATGTGGATAGGAGAATTAGCAAATAACAAGAGGTCACCGGCGCCGCGGTTCGCCATACATGGCTCTCTGCTGCGGCTGGGCTGTTTTTATAGGCGGTGGTAGGAGGGAATGAGCGGTGGTAGGTGGCAACAAGTGTGATCTTATCACCGTGGCGGTGGTAGGTGGCAACAAGATGTCCGATCACCGTCGGGTCACCGACGTTTATACCCGGCGGTGAACCTATAATTTAACACCTTAGGGACTCTTTGTTAAACCGGCGCGATTAACTATAGAAATGGGCGCGGGTGAAAATTTCACGAGTCATTTGAACCCCCGCGCCATTCGTTCCGGCCTCCACGATATATAATAGGCGGTGCGGCGAAATGAAATTTTCCCCAGTCATTTCAACCCCGCGCCCCAATCGTTCCCCCCACCAGCGTCGCCGGCGCAGCACCACCACCACACACGCCCGCGTCCGTCCGTCGCCCCCTCTGGCGCCCCTCCATTCTCTTCTTCTCCGGCGTCCCCAACGCCCGGCGCCGGCGCTGCGCCCTTCCACGGTGAGAACTAATTTGCCATTTAGTTCCTCAAGATTTTGCCTATGAGAATGAGATCTAATTAAATCGTTGTTCTCGCCTCGCCTCGCCTTGTTCTTCGTCGACGTCGACGGGGGACCGCCGCTACCGCACCGCCGTCTGCAGCCCTCCCGCCGTCCCCCGTCTCGCCCGACACCGTACCTACCGTGACCTGAGCTCATTCCGCGGAAGAACGCCCGTCCGCGCCCTCTCGCTTCCTTCTAGGGCGCCTGCGTCGCGACCGCCGAGACAAGACAGAGCGCCGCGGACCGCCCGGAAGCCGGGTGAGTCGTCGGTCCACGCCTTTGAGTTGTTCGTTGAAATGCCCGTGTTGATAAATCCAACCCGCTATTTCCTTTTTCTATTTAGATTTTGCTTTCAAACGATTCGGGATCCTAATATAATGCCAAAAGTATTTTAATTGGTCTATGGTGAACAAATTAGATTTAAACATTGTGGTCATTAACAGCAATGATTGAAGACATTCTAATGCTAGAATTGTGATTGAAATGAGATAGATGTTGAAATTCATGAGTTTTAGGTGGTGTTCAAAATCTTGCTGCACAACATTTACGAATGACATAGCATTAACATCCTATTTTGGCTGCATGTATAGGCAAACCATGGCGTGGTATGTAGTGCATGTTGGTCAAGTGCCGGGATCTATCGAACACAGGAAGATTGCTCTGCTCAAGTCTCTCGGCTACCCCGGTAATTGTTACAAAAATACAAGATCTGAAGCTGAAGCTTTCAGGGGCCTACTATGGTGAAAACTTTCACTATCAACCAGCCCCGAGATCGATGAGAAGCCTCTCTCCATAGATATGAAGATTAGGAGAATTGCGACTTGGCCTATGAAAGATGTTTTGATTTCTGTCATGGCTATTGTCATTGTTTTCCTTATTTGGAAGTTGATGCCCTAGGCTCAATTTCGTAGAACATTAGGTGGAGTTAGTTGTATGTAACCTTTGAACCATGTAATGTATCTATGATGCTTTTATGGGTTTAAAAATAGCTGATTTTTAGGAAAAATTCATAAATTATAAAAAAATTTAAACAAAAACGCCGGGTGGCATGGGCCCGACAAATGAATGACATACAAACCCGGTAGTGTAACTACACCAAACACTATCGGTTTGAATTACAAACCGTCATCGATGACGAAAACATCACCGCCGGGCCGCACTAACCAACCGATAGTCTTCACTCTAATAACGCTTTGTCGGGTTGAGATCGGTAAACAAGTTCACGTAAAAGATCACCGACGGGTTCAAAGTAAGCGCCATTGTTAACTCTTCGATACACTTTGCGGCTCGTCTAACCCGATAGTGTTATCCCCACGCGATTACTGTCCGGTTCGTTAAAGCCCGGCGGTGCTCCCAATATCAACTCTGCCGGCCACCTCCGAACTTTTGCATTGCTTGGATCAAAAATGCTTTGCCGGGTCGTGGAACACTTCGGCGGTGTTCGGCCGACGGCGGCTTGCCGCCGGTTCGATATCAAACCGCAGTCTCTCCACGCATCACCGCCCGGTGTTTTGACCCTGTAGTGTTTCAAACCCCACATCACTACGCTATGGTTCTGCGGTTCAGTTTTTCGGCGGTGAAGGGGGTTGGAGCCCTAAGCGGTGATGGACAATTCTGTAGTAGTGTGAAGAAGGTCACATCGAGAGAATATGGTTGAGTTTGTCAAGGAGCATATAATCTACGAGGTTTGGAATTCACGAAACCATTACGGCCCGACCAAGGAGTCGGTTTGTCTCTGCTGAGTTTTGTGATTTTCTTTGAAGAAATGGGAATCAAGTTATACAACTCATCTCCTTACTACGCACAAGCCAATGGTCAAGCTGAAGCTTCTAATAAGATTATGATCAAAATTATTCGCAATAAAATTGAAGAGAAACCCGAGAAGATGGCATTTGGTTCTTAATGAAGCATTATGGGCTTACCGAATGGCGTGCCATGGATCCCCTAAAACATCCCCTTATGAATTAGTATATGGGCATCATGCAATATTACCATGGGAGATGCAAATCGGGATCCAGGCGGGTAGCGTTAAAAAAAGGATTTGGCGAAAAGAAGAGTATAAGAATCTTATGATAGATGGATTGGAAGATCTACATCAAATTCGTTTGAAAGCACTGGAAAATATTGAGAAAAAAAAAAAGTGCGTGTCGCCAAATATTACAACAAGAAAGTCGAGTTAAAGAATTTGCCGAAGGAGATCTTGTTTGGAAAGCATTGTTGCCACTCGGAACTAAAGGCAGGGGGCATTCGGTAAGTGGTCTCCCAATTGGGAAGGTCCTTTCGGAATATTGAGATGTGTACCCGAAATGCATATGTCTTAATATCTCTACAAGGGGAAGAATTCAGGTCAGCAATCAACGGAAGATTCTTGAAGAAGTACTATCCTAGCGTTGAGGTTGGGGCTTGAAAAGATAAGGTTAAAATTCAATACAGCCGATCGCGTGAAAACATAAGCCTTTAGCGAGAAAAAAATACTCCAAAGGAGTTGGAGAATAGCCAGACATATAAGTGATATGTTGCCTTGAGTGAAAAACACAGTATTTAATCGAGATACATTATTTATACAGAGTTGTGCTACAATCAAATTCTTATGTTGTCTGGGGCGATTGTCAGGAGAAAGTAAGTAATTTTGCATCGGGGCAATTGATCAGGCAAGTATTTATTAGAAGAAAACTAAACGACAAAAATATACAAGCGAAGGTACAAGAGAGGCAAACATGATTTTATTGATATAGATGGGCACAACCGCCGCAGGGAGTTACATAGTATTTTAAATTCTCCTAATTAAAAAGGTTATTGAGAACAGCCTTGAGACGACCAAATGCGGCCGTCATCCTCGAGTGCGATCGGGCCTTGGTGTGTCCGATGCTTCAATCGCTGTCTGGTTGCCTCGATCAAGCGGTTGAACCTCCTTGCTACGCCTACAAGAAGGGAGTTGCTTCAGGAAAATGAATCATAAAAGAGGAAATCAGGTTGGAAGTTGCAACAAGATCTTACTATTGCTTTTTCTCCACATAAATCTCTTGGGCTTCATCGAGCTTGTCCCATTCCTCTTTTACATCTTCTATGTCTTCGACAGTTCGTTCATGTGCCTCCCCGCTCTGCTCTAAGCACCTCTGTCTTTGCTTTAAGTTCACGGGCGAGCTCTAGCGATTTCGGCATCACGGGGACTTCATGTATTATCAAGAGAGGAGAAAAAGTCGATTCGGCATGAGAAGAACATAGAAGGTACAGATGAGAGAAAGATTTACTCCATTGCTCAAAGCTAGGGTTAGCCGAATGCTTCAGATCTTGAAGAGAAAGGGAGAAGAAAGCCGGAGATATGAGAGAGATCTGGATGGCTCCTGTTAGCTGAGGGAGTTCGCCTGTATTTATATACAGAAGAGGAGGCCAAGAGAAAGATCTAAGGTGGCTGAAGATCTATTCGGTGCTTATCTTGAGAAGCGGAAGCGACTAGCTTACCGATTCACATAGGTGGAGATTTCGGTGGCGCAAGTTCCAAGAAGCAACTCAAGGGTTGAATAGTGCTACAGGAAACCTCCAGAAGCCACGGTTCAGATGGGCCTTATCAATGTTAGCCCAGTAAAAGGCTTGGCCCGAATTTTAGCAGATTGTAGTCAATTTCGGAGCAAAAGGAACATCTTTTACTCCAAAATTGAGGGGCATATGTTAACACCAAAATTTGGTAAAGCCCGAATGACGAAAGTGGGCCCAATTCGGTAAAAGGGTCATTCGGCTAGCAATGCATACGCTTGTGGTAATCAGCGTCGGGAAGCCGTTGCTATCCGGCTAAGGAGCCCCGAGTCCGAGAAGGGATTAAGCGTGAAGCAATTCGGCAAGCATGGAACCGAGAGAAGAAATCGGGATGAGGGCCCATGTCACGTGCGATCTCAAGACTCAGAAGACTTGGAGAACAATGTATCTTAGCTAGATATTTTTCGTTATTTTATTCATAATCGCTTAGGATTCATGTCAAGCCCGGGTATAAATATGAGACCACCGGAAACTGTAAAACAATCTACCAAATCAATAGAACAAACCCGGCTCCGTGCCACCGGCTTCGTGCCACCCTTCGAGTCCAATCGTGTCGTCGATCTACTGCGAGGGGATACATCGACCCGTCGACCTCCGTAGTACCGGCAACCTTGTACCATGTCTAGTATCGTCGCGGCGGATTTAGATTATGTTGCAAGTAGTATTGTTACCATGCTTAGTATCGTGCGGCGGATTTAGGGTATGGAGCAAGAGGGTTCTTTGTTAGATCATGAGTCGTGCGGCAGGCTAAGGTCTAGCTTGGAGCTAGTTATCGGCTTCATTAGATTTGGCAATCTAGTGAATTCATTAAGTTACCAAGTGGTGCATGTTCCCTCTTATTTATTATCTTATTATGATTGCACACACACTTTTGCCCAATTTAGATTGATATGGCTCGGCTTCATCTTTTGTTAGATCTAGTTATCACCAATACTTTCATTGTTCATCTTATCGGGTCATTAGATCTATTTGTTTATCATAGCCGAGCTCGGATCAATCTAAGTTGTTACATGTTGTGGGTTCGTGCACGTTTAGTCATGAGTCGCGCGGCAGGCTAAGGTTTTGCGTGTGAGTTCCTTCTTCATGGACCACGATTCGGCAAGCTTGCCGAATACTGATTATGTATTTACTTGTATCTTGCATGTGTGAGTCTACCTATCGTTAGAGTCTAGTCCGGCAAGTCGTATCATGCGGTGGATTAGCTTGTTGCGATTAATATCATCATGCGGTGGATTGTCTGTTAGGGCCGAAAAGGGTTTAGGATAGTTAGTCATGCGGCGGACTAATAGGAATAGATCCCTGTCTTTACTTTAGATTAGGCTTGCATATGTACTTTACTTGTTTATGCATACACGCCTCAACGAGTAGCAAGTATTTGTAGATCTATTTAGATGTATGCGTGCTTTTAGCTTGTCATGGTTAGATCGTATCATGCGGTGGATTAATCTAGTCGTGGCAAGTGGTTTAGATCTGTAGCAAGCCGTATCATGCGGTGGATTAGCTTGCAAGGGTTTAAAATTTGGACGGGTTTAGGAAAACTAGGCGTCGCGGCGGACTAGTTGGATGAGACCTATGCATGTGTTATTTAGATTAGGTTTATACTTATGAGTTACCTGTTTGTGTGTCATGTTGTCAATTAATTCGATCTATGCAATAGAGCTTTATGATATCATATCTTGATGATCGACTTTACTTGTTCAAACATGTCTTCCATGATCATTCGGCAACTGTTATTACCTTACATCTTTATACATGCTTACCGAATGCATTCATTATCTGTTGACAGATAGCTCCCATAGCTATATGTCATTTAAACTGCCTTAGAGCCATACATGTGGAACTGTCTTGGTCTCACCAGGCATGTTCCGGATCTCACGTTTACCTCCTTGTCAATTAACGAGGTCAAATTGATCGCACGCCTCGGATCAAGACACTTTCGGGCAAATCGAGTAAAGCCAGCTATTCCGGCTTGTCGGTGTGTGCGGCAGAGTCGATTTTACGTCAACGAGGGTAATAAGGTATTACTCAAAGCCGCGGGTGATTTGGTATCACCATATTGTCTAGGATGATCGTCATCCTTCCAACCCCCGAAGAAGTCGTGGTGAGGATTATACCAAAATACCTAGGAGGCATCCAAGCGGGTACGGGATCTTGTTGGACCACCTTTGACCACCGTACATGGGAGAAGATGGCCCATCGTGTGGGGAAAGTGTACAACCTCTGCGAGAAGTTAATTGAATCTATTCGAATAGCCACGTCCTTGGAATGGGCAAGTGCTAGGCATGAACATCTATGATTAGATATACACTTATGATGACTAACCTTGTGGTGTCATGACGGCCCGGTGACATGAGATAACCCGAACTAGCGAGAGCGATTTTTTAGAGACTCTGCTAGGGCCCAAACCCTTAATAATTACAACCCCCTCGTTGGGACTTGTTGAGTACGTTTGTACTCACCCCTCTATTTTTACGGATATCGGCACCTGTAAAGGTAAGCTCGACGACAAGGTAGAGGACCAGCGTATCGTAGGAGTTCGTAAGGTGTTTGCTTAGGAGAAGGACGTTGAAGCCCGGATTTCATCCATGCACAAGTCTGCTTTTTGTGGAGTGCGGGGCGTGTCATAGTTAATCCACCGCTTCTCGGTTGGCCAACTCTGATATTGTAACCCGACTTGGTGACCCTTCGTCGCCTCTGTAAGCCCCTTTCCATCCTATATTTCTATAGCTCGGTTTACTATTAGTTCTGTTTACCATCATCTGTTACTAATAGACGTGTTTGTGGCGTGATCCTGGCGCAAACATGTGTGATTAACGACCCATTAAAAGTGGGGCGTGACAAAGACACGCCCGCGCCAAACGTCTTCTAAGCTAATGCCGACGCGTAGTGCGTGGCTCGCCGCGAACAGGGTACAGACACCACAACCCAGAGGCCTAGGCTAGGAAGGTCTTGCTGAAGAAAATCGGGATTGACGTCGAGACTGAGCATGCCGATGCGGTCTCTTTTGACGAGTTGCAGTCTGCCTTCACGAGACCTCTTGCTGAGGTGAACAGGGAGTCCATCGAGACCTTCCTTCTACGGGGCAAGAAGCGGTGCCTCAGGGCCAGAATAAATGTAGACTGTGCTCCCGGTCTGGTCGCAGAGTATGTTCATCATGTCCACTCGGGCCTGAGTTCGATCCCCCATGGGGACGAATTTTAGGTCTCTCACCCAAAAAAATCCTCCTCGTGGGTACACGCAAGCCTGTCGACTACGTTGGCTTTGTGGTTGGGCCTTTGCTATGCAATGATCTGTCCCAATTCTCTCGGTCCATCGGAGCTTGTGCTTGGGTTTAGGGGTTTTCCGGACCGGAGCAGCAGGTCTTCCTATAATAATGCCGTGGGGGCGGTTCTTCCCCTACCGGTCAAGTTTTTTTTTAAAAAAAAAAAAACTTTATGATAAATCTAATGATAATTATTTGGTACCACACATACTAATACTATCTGTATATAAATTTGGTTAACATAAATAGTTTGACTTGGTACCACGTTGGAATTTACATATTGTTGCGACTACATAGGTGCATCCAAAGGAGTTAGTGTATTCTTATATCAGAGGCAGAGCTCAGCTGAGGCCTTTAGACCAAGGTAGGACATGGCACCCCTTGCCCAACTTAATCTTCACTGGTTAACACTGATTTCGATACTGTTCATGGATGTTTAGACATCAATTACATGGGACTAGGCCCCCCTAATTGTTCAGTCAAGCTCCGCCATATATATATGTTACATATGTAAACGTTCTGGTTACGAGAATTGCAAAGAAAAAGGTCTTCATCTTGTTACCCTGGTGTACCTCTGCCCCTTCTTTCGGAGCGGCTAAGGCTCAAGTCGCAACCATGGCTGAGATGGATGAGATGAAGAACCATCTGACTTCTTTCCAGGATGCTGTTCTCATTCGTCAGGATGAGACTTTGCTTGTGTTAGAAGCTCTGTCAGGAATCAAGATTTCATTCAGTTTCTAGTGTCAGTTTGATCTTATAACTCTTATCGTCTTTCTGATTATCTGAAACCCAATCCTCAACAAGTTAAATAAACAAGTAGGCTTTTCTTGGCCCAAAATACATGATCAGATTGGATTGTACCCCTCTGTTCCAACTTACAAGCCGCTTTGAATTTTTTGGTTCATCCATTTAGTTATGTATTTAAATATATTATTGTATCTAGATGCATAGCAAAATGAACATACCAAAAAAAAAGTCAAAGCTTTGAAACGGATGGAGTAATTGGTATGGACCTTGTTAATAACAAAAAATTTTTTTGGATAATGGATAAAAATCCGGCCTCTACATCCAAGAATGTACACAGCCAAATATTACAGAGTTTGGAAAAAGATAAAAAAAAAAAAAAAAAATAAAATAAAAACAAAAGCAAGCCGAAAGTCTGTAACATAGACAAAGGAACTAAAGCAAATAGAAAATATGCTTCCACCCTCTATTGGAAATCTCTAGAGCAACTATCTCCAATTGCTTGCTCAATGCAATGAGGGTGTCCTTTGCTTGCTCAAAGACGCTGTAATGCTTGGGCCCGAAGCACAACCAATAAGCTCCCCAAAGATAACCTGCATAATGGAGTTAGTTTTTATTTTTTTAAAAATCGTGTCATTATGACATCTCCAAATGGCCCAGAATAAAGCTGCCACACCAACCCAAATCGAGGCTTAGACTGTTATGTGTTGATTATGAAGCCAACTACCAAACATATGGTTAACGTAAACAGGTTGGGTAAGGTTAGTAGCGTAGAAAATAATCCTCCAAATCATCTTGGCAAAAGGGCAATCAAAAAAGAGGTGTTGGATCGTTTCATTCAAATTACAACACTCACATTTCTGACTCCCTTTCCAATTTTTCCTCGCAAGGTTATCCTTTGTCAAAATGACACCTCTTTGGACAAACCAGAGGAAAATTTTAATTTTTAGAGGAATTTTCCATTTCAGATTCTCTTATGTATGAAGGGTGGATTTGTATCTATAGCATCAAGATACATAGACCGGAGAGAAAATTCCTGCACTGGATAAAGGCCATCCAAAAAAAATCTTTACCATCCACCAGAGCCATATTAGAAACCCGAGCTACGAGAGTTAGCCACTCGAAAAGATTATTATCCACCAAGGATCTCCTAAATGAGATATTAGGAGGGTTAGAGGATAAAACTTTTAAACCGTTGCATGACGATCCCTTGCTATATTAAATAAGCTCGAGTATCTAAGTTTGAGGGGCTTATCACTCAACCAAGTGTCTTCCCAGAACCTTGTATTGGTTCCATCTTTAATTTGGAAACAACCTTTATCAAGTACCTCATCTTTAATATGCATGAGGCCTCTCCAGAAATGAGAGTCAGTGGGTTTGGCTGACACTTGGGTTAGGGTCTTGGAATTTAAATATTTATTCCTTAACATGGATTGCCAAGTACCATCGGTATTTATAAGATTGACAATCCATTTGGCCAATAAGCATTTGTTATGTATGTATAAATCTATAATTCCAAGACCACCTTGATCCTTAGGGCGACATAGGATGTCCCACTTAGCGAGTCTATACTTATGTTTTTCAATAGACCCTTGCCAGAAGAATCTTGATCTGAATTTATCAAGATTTTTGAGGACCCCTTTTGGGATCTCAAAAAAGGACATCATAAACATAGGAAGACTACTCAAAACAGAGTTTAACAACACAAGTCTTCCCCCATAGGATATGTATTTTGCTTTCCAACAAGAAAGTTTTTGTTCAAAACGTTCTTCTACTTTTCTCCATTCAGAATTTAGGAGTTGTCTATGGTGCATAGGGATACCTAAATATCTGAAAGGATAGACCCCTGTATTGCAACCAAAGAGTGTTGTATAATAATGTTCCATCTCTTTGGCAGCACCATAGCAGAAGATTTCACTTTTGTGGAAATTAATCTTTAGACCTGATAATTTTTCAAAAACACAGAGTAAGAGTTTCAGATTTTTTGCTTGCTCCGGGTCGTGGTCTAAAAAGATAATGGTATCATCAAGATATTATAAGATGGATAAACCATCATCAATTAGGTGTGGGATAATCCCTCCTATTTGTCCATCGGCTTTTGCTCTATTGATGAGAAGAGCTAGCATATCAAAAACGATTGATGTTAAACAAAATTGGTGACATAGGATCGCCTTTGTCTAAGGCCCCGCTTTGGTCTAGAAGTATGGGCCTATGTCATCATTGACTTTAACCCCAACACTACCTCCAGTGACCCTATTCTGAACCCATATACACCATTTAGTGGAGAACCCTTTCATGCGTAGAGATTGTTGAAGGAAGGACCGCCATTTGACCTTATCATAGGCTTTCTCAAAATCGATTTTGAGAATGATGCCATTCCTTTTCTTAGTATGTAGTTCATGGATAGTTTCGTGTAGAATAACTACTCCCTCCATGATATTTCTCCCTGGCATGAATGTCGTTTGTGTTGGACTTACCACTGTCTTAGCTACTTTATTCAGCCTGTTAGTTCCAACTTTTGTGAAAATTTTGAAACTAACATTGATGACACAAATTGGTTGATATTGCTGAATAGTAGTAGCGTTTTTGGGTTTTAGGGATTAGTGATATTATTCCAAAGTTGAGACTAAAAAGATCAAGACTCTCCTTATGGAATTCATGAAAGATGGACATAAGATCGTCCTTAATCACTTCCCAGAAAACCTGATAGAATTCGGCAGGAAAGCCATCCGGACCTGGAGCTTTGTTGTGTTCCATTTGGAAAATAGCTTCCCTCACTTCAGATTCATGAAGTCAGCTATAAGAATATCATTTTCCTCTTGGGTTACTTGTGGAATATCTATAATATGATCTTCCATCAAAGTAATTTCGGTTTGCTCCGGTGGACCGAACAGTATCTTTATAATAGTTTGTAATGTGGCTCTTGAGACAGTCATCACCAATTACAACACTTTAATTATCTTCGAGTCTAAAAATATGTTATTTTTGGTGTTTCGATTGGCCACTAAGTGAAAGAACCTGGTGTTTGCATCCCCCTCTAATAAGGATTTCACTTTGGCTCTCTCATACCATTTAAGTTCCTCTTCTCTCAAAAAGAGAGACTAACCGCCCTTTTAAGTATTGCTTGAGATTGATTTCCTGATCAGATAGGCAATCCGTCTCAGCTTTTTTATCTAAATCGTGTAAGAGTTCTAAAAGGGTCTTTTTTTTCTTTCTTATAGGTCCCTGCAGTATTCGCAGCCCAACCTCTAAGATACTGTCTTAGTTTGCGGATTTTAGCTTGCCGCTCTAAAGGGTTGGATCCCGAAGTTTCAGATTGCTAAACATTTGTAACCATTTCATAAAACCCTTCCCTTATAAGCCACCCCCTTTCAAATCTAAAGGGTCTAGACTGTCTGGTGGGTAGAAGCACCGATGCTAAAAACCAGGGGGTGTGTGATCGGAGATATTTCGATCTCTTGGATCCACCACGGTTAGAGGGAATTATTGCTCCCAATCCGTACTAACTAAGACTCGATCAAGCTTTTCAAAAGTTGGGTTATCCCCGGTCCGCGCAAAGTATATTGGCGGCCCGACATGACAATTTCTCTGAAATCCGTAGATTCAATGACCGCATTAAAAACGCTTGGCCATTTAGGGTCAAAATCCCCGCTGCTTTTATCGTCAGGGTACGATTATATTAAAATCCCCACCTATAATATAAGGGAAACTTTCTTTGGAGCATGTGTTAGCCAATTCTGCTAGAAAAGCACTCTTGTTTTGATGTTGTGCTAGTCCATAAATAGAATAAAGGACGAATTTGAAGTCATTTTTTTTTATATCGCAAAGTGAATTTCACATAGAAATCCCCTTCGTCAATGGCTCCAATGTCAAAAATTGACAAGTCAGCTCCAAGTAAAATACCCCGGACCTACCAAGAGGAGCCATAGCATGCCAAAGAAAGTCACGCCCTCCACAAAGATTTTTTGAGGACATGATCCGGGAAATTATCACGACCCGTCTCAGAGGGCAATAAAATTTATCTGCTCCTCTCTAACTAATTCTGCCAGAAAACGGTGTTTAGCCAAGTCTGCAAGACCTCTGCCATTCCAAAAAAATACCTTTCATTAAAACTATTTTGGAAGGAGTCTTTGGCTTTTAGGAGACTTAGTCTTATTATATCTTTTTCTTCTTCTGATGGGAGATAGATCTATAATATGATCATTCTCCGCTATCAGAGAGTTCTCGCTGAAATTCCCACAAATGTGGTCGAAACGAATCAAGGCGTTCATCTTTTTTCATCATCGCTATTAAAACTTGTAATTTTAGGTTTTGGTTTCTTAGAATTAGCAGAAAGAACTAATCTATCAACCTCTAAATTGTTAATAACAAATACAAACTTGTTTTAATCGAACAGATTGTCTGTTACAGACTTAAGACGACAAGCAACACAAATGACTGGTATCTTTCAGTTTTTGGTTGTATCCTGACATTAAGAACACATGGTGAAATAAGGACAATTTGATCTTCAGAAGCCGATCATACCAGCAACGGTAATCGGCTTAGTTTCCAATGGGCGCAAGGAAGTACTTCACAAACGAACAATTCATCTCAGTGGAATGAGTATTTATTTTAATTTATATTAAGGAAAATTTGGCTAAACCAAATCATCCTAGTATATGTTGGCATAGAAATTAAGCATAGAACCATGTTTATCAAATGTTTCTTCACTCCATATACCCAATAGGACGGTGGGTTCCTAACTTTGAGAAGACTTCTGACAAAGTCAATTGGACGGAGCGTATTGTGAAGTGTGAACGCCACACACATTGTTGCTGATCAAAGTACAGGTGATGCGAGTAGATTCCAGAAGGGTTTTGTGTAATAGTGAACTACAGCTAGATGCAATACAATATATTAGGAGCGACTGGATAGATTAGATTTCAGAGAGTGCAAATATTTAAAGAACACAAGCATAGCTGGAAAGCTCAAATGGTATAGACCTGTAGAAGAAACAGAAGTCTGAATTGTTACAAAATTTGTATAACAAAAGACAAATACGAATATTTCAAGCGTTTGACATTTCAGTCTACGAGAGAACGATTTTGTAACTACTTGAATCCAGATAAAACGACATTTGTCAGCAGTGCTGGAGGTGTGGGGGAGGGTGACATCAGTGCGTCAAAGTCTTGTTTTGTTTACCAGGCAAGAAAGACACAACAACATACTCTTATGGATTGGTGAGTCCCAACTGGAGAATAAAATTTACTTTTGCACATTGTTGGCCAATCGCGAGAGTAAAATTCACTGATGCACTGCCGGCATTCCATGGATTTCCACGGAAGCGCCACACGTCGTTTTAGCGCGCCAACAAGTTAAAATGTCCTTGGAAGCTCTGACGTTGAAAACGTCCAAAATTAAAAGCTAAAGGCCAGCTAGCTGTCCCCCACACTGGCGTTCACAATATAAACAGTTCACTGCAGCGCGTGGTAGTTAGTTAACCTATAGTAACAGTAACGTGAACAACCAGATCCCAGGCAAATCACCTATATACCGTCCCATGGAGTTCTCACATCTTCTTCTTCTCTGCTGCCTTCCGGTGGTCGTGTGGGTGCTCGCCGCCGCCGCCGCCACCACCGCTACTACAGACGACCCGGTGTCACCGAGGCCCGGCTGCCCAACGACCATGAAGTGCGGCGACATTGAAGTCCCGTACCCATTCAGCTTGAAACGTGGATGCGCAATCAACGACAACAAGCGCTTTCATCTCAACTGCAAGAAGACTGTGGGCCGCACCAAGCTGTTTAATGGTAAGTTGGAGGTGACGAGGATCTCCGTGCAGGACAACAAGGCCTGGACCAGGGCGCCTATATCCCGGCAACGCTTCAACGAATCCGCGACAAAGACGATAACAACCAAGGGGCAGACGATAGACATTACCGGCACGCCCTATGTGCTTTCGCGCCATGATAACAGAGTCATCGTTCTCGGCTGCAGTACGACTGTTAGCTACATCATCAGCGACAATGTAAGTAAAATTTGTCTTCTTGATCGATATTAAACAATTTCCTGTCCATACACCTGATTTTCCCGTCGTCATGTACCGATCGACACAAATAAAATTCCAGCTCGATCTGACGAATTTTTCTGTTGCTCTAGTCCTGTCGGAATTTTTCTGTCGGTCATCTCCTATTTTCTAGTCAGCCTTTTGCCTTTTTCTATCGGTTTTTCCTATTTTCTAGTCGGCTTTTTGCCTTTTTCTATCGGTTTTTTTACTGACAATGAAATTTTGAGTTTCCAGTAGTGACAGCTAGCTGATATGAAAGCATTCTCAGTACAGGGTCGGCTGCAAGCCAGCATGTGTGGAAAATTTCGAGAACGGCACATGCCAACCTAAAGCTGGGTGCTGCCAGGTGGACCTCCCCAGGGACGTGAAGTCTACTGAAGCCTTGTTCGTCCAGTTGAAAAACAACAATAATCAGACATGGAGGGAGTACCCATGGAATTATGTTACTGTAATGGACAGGAAACACTTCAAATTTAACACCACTTATCTCACCTCGACAGCGTTCTATGACACATATAATGAAGGGGTACCTGTTGCAATGGTATGGGGGATCACAAACAAGAAATGTAAAGATCCAAAAATTCAGAACAGTGGGTCCTATGCTTGTGTTAGCAATAATAGCGAATGCACCGACACTGATGCCGGGTACGCCTGTAAGTGCTCCAATGGATACGAAGGCAACCCTTACCTCGTCAATGGCTGCAAAGGTTCATCTTCATGTCTCACATTTTTTTTTTTCTACTTTTATGTTCAATGGTTCTTTGACTTTATAAAAGTATCCATCATAACTACTGGAAGATAAGACAAACATTCTTTGTATTACTAATTAGAGACTTCACTTAAAACCTCTAACATAGTCCTCACAAGATATGATACAAAAGAGACAAGTCCTAGCAATTCTAAATATGACGTCTAGCTACCTTCAACAATTTAATAAAGAATATATCCTAATTATGACTAACAACAATAAACATTTGATCTACTTGTCATTCAACCTGATCCCTTGCACAAACTACAATATATTCTAAGGACATAAATGTTAGAAATTCATTGATAAATTTTAAGCTTTTTATCTAATCAAAATTTCTTATCTTTTGGTCTTTATAATGTATTCATAATCTAATACAGTTCTCATTAGGTATTTTCTAAACTTTATATAGATAGATTTTAGTTATGAATTATTCCATATACTTTATTTACCATCTACAATCTATAGTTTTCCTCTTAAATTTGCATCACATTTCCTTGTATATTATTGGACATGAAAATTAATATGATCATCGCTTCCTACGTACATGTATATAAATGGTGACACACATTATATGCATGTACGAATTTTTTTTTTTTGCTATATTAATTATATCAAATCTGAGTATTCTAGAAGAATATATAATAAAAGAACATTAGCAGGTGCAAATTTTGGGTTATTTTATGTTACCATTAATAATGGTGGAGGTAAGTAATTTAGATACAAGCCAAGAGGATTCCCTACAATAGTTTTTTCTTCCAAAATGGCATATGTGTGCTTACTTTTGAGTGTATTAGAATAATTGATAATTGAATGCTATCATTTAAATAGAGATTACATAGTATCTATATGACCGTATTAGAAAATGAATAATAAGGGAGGGCAAAGATAAGAAAAATTTTACTGTCTTAAGTTATCCCTAGACTTCAAAAAATTTATGTCTCATAAGGTTCTTGCTCACGCAAGAGCATGGGTTGATAGACTAGTGCATTGTTAGTTTATCTTCTTCTCAACATACATAATTCTCTTCTTAATATATAATTTTCAATGTACATATATTTGTAGATGTCAACGAGTGTGATAACCGAGAACACTACTCATGCTATGGTGATTGCCGAAACACACCTGGGAGTTTCCAGTGCTGGTGTCCACATGGGACCTATGGAAGCCCTCTGACAGATGGGGGATGTGTCAAGGGTTCATTCACAGGTAACAAGCCACTATGTCCACCGTTTTTACTCCTTTTGCTACAAAGCAATGGTTGTTTTAGTTTTACTCTAAGTAAATTTTATTTAGATTTTAATCAAGTCTATAGAAAAATGCACTAACATTATAATGTAAAATTAGTTCCATTAAATTAACAATGAATTATTTCTTGGTAGTCAATGTATCTAACATTATTTAAGTAGTATATTTTTCTATAATTTTGGTCAAAGTTAGAGAACTTATTTAGGAGAAAATTAAAACAACCAATACCTTGGAATGCAATCGATAATAATTTTTTGTAATTAATCTAACTTCAAGAATTTTGACCCATCACTTTACACTTTAGGTTTAAGCATCGGGCTTGGAGTTGGCAGTGGCACAGTTTTATTGGTTCTAGCACTCATCAGCCCCACCATAATGCGTAAGATGAAGACAAGAAAAATTAAACCTGGTGCTGAATTTTTGGTGAAGGAACTTGGTCTTGAAGATGTTGTCATTCTTTCTCAAGTGAACCACAGAAATGGAGATGACATTGGAGAATTTATTTTTTAGGAAGAAGCAATTTCCTGTCATTAAAACGTCAGGTCGCAATCAAACCAGGGATGACAACAAGTCGATTGAATTGGTTACCAATGAAGCAAGTAGACAATACACTATGGAAAAGGAAATCTTATTGTCGGCAACGTACCCAAGATGAACTTTCAAGTTTCAAGTTTGAATGTTTGAATATGGAAATGATCTTGTAATTAGTTTTGCCAGATTCCTCTGTTGTAGGTATGAAGCTAGAGTTTTTTTTCTTTGTTATCGGTGTCAGTGTAGAAATTAGTGGTGTTGATTATGTTTGCTGCAACAACAACTGCTCAACTCGATCACCCGTTCAATTTTCATTTATGAATATGATGGTGTTGTACTAGATTCTTTCTCTGATTCAGCAAGTTTCTGACTACCAGTTTTGCTTTGGGATGCAAACTTCAAGAAACAGTATTTGAAATAAATGTTCCTGCTCCGAAATAGCATATATGGCTTGATTTATATCTGATATGTTTTCCAATTTTGTGAGTGTATTAATAATCACAATGGTACAAAATCCAAGCCATAGGGAACCTGGTGCTAGATCCTGGTGACATGGAAGAGACCAAGTTCCTTCACCAACTGATTGGTGATCTTAATCTCTTCCTATTTCTTTTCTTCTATTTTTGTGGGTTTTCGTGATAAATTATTGTCGTGGCTATATATGTGTTATAAATGATGTTCTTCTGTGGGCCCCGGTCGTGATTGAACTTTGTGATGGCACCAACAACTAGCTGAAGCAGTCGGTGACTGCCGTGGCTAGGGACATCATTGCTAAAGTAAAGTCGCAGCAACTGAATTCCGCAGATCCTTGAAATTTGGACTCAGGAGCTGCAAGCCAAATGTTGTCTCGAGGTTTTGGTAACAGGGCACTACAGCTAGATGCAATACTAGTGATTGATAGATGTTTTTTTTTAGGTCAACTTCGGGGGAACGGAAAGTCCCCACCTGCTTCATATATTCCACAGATGCCGAACTAGTCGGTGGGTGGAAGGCGAAAGCCTTGGGTTTTAGGATTACAACAGCGGGGGAGAGAGATGTGTTTACATAGTTAAAAGGCTACTCCATTGTCTAGCTAACAGTTTTTTCTTGAGAGGGATGCGGCAGCTCCAGCTTCGAATTTCCTCCAGGCACGATATATTGAGGCGCGCAATACTTGGGGTAGCACCACGGAACACAACCACGTTCCTGTGTTTCCAGATCATCCAGCAAAGGAGGAGGAGCCACTACTACATAGACGACTTCTCTTCTCGACCCCAACAACGCGGTTACTCCCGGTTCGAAATTGAATGGGGAATAAAGGTACTTTTATCCCCGGTTCGAGTCCCCAGCCGCGAGTAAAAGGCCGCGTGGCAGGCCGCCCCCGCGCGCCCAGGACCTTTATTCCCGGTTGGGGACTACAACCGGGAATAAATCTAACCTTTTTTTTACTCCCAGGTATCCTTTCCAACCGGGAATAAAGAGGTTAGAAATATATAATCGCCGGCCCTTCCCCTTCCTCCGACCGACTTTTTACGGATCACGCGAACACCACCCGCCGCATCGGCTCTTGGGTCTACTCGCCGCATTGGTTGCCGCAGAAGGAGAGGACGAGGAGGAAAGCGATGGAGGCGGTGGCGGCGCCGCCACGGCGGCCACGACGCAGTCCCCCGGTCCTCCCCGCTCTCCCCTCGCCCCGGGCGGTAGCGGCGACGCCGCGACAACGGGGTTCTCTACAAAGCTGCGGTAGAGCAGCAACACCCTCTTGCGGTCCGGCCCTTACCATAGGCCCCCTCCGGCCCTCCCGGTCCCCAAAGAGCTCGACTTGAAGGTCGAAGAAAGGTGAGCATAGTCGATCCATTGAGTAATAATTGGAGTTTTCATTTTCTAATTGGATTACATATTTTTATTTATCAAGGGAATGTGGAGTTTGTAAAGGGGCTCGACATTGAGGCCATCCAGCAGTCCTATACGGTGTGTTGTTGCCTGTCGAGAAGAAAGGATTTTTTTTCATTTTGGCCACCGAAGTGTGAGCCTGTGTAATCGGGACATGTAATAGCACCTTAATATGTAATCGAGACATGTATGAACACCTTAATATATGTGTGCATTATTACGTGTATATATTAGTTCTAATCCCCAACCGATTAAGAATTTAAATGAAATCAAGAATTAAATTGAAATCAGGAATTGAAATCAAAAGAAAAAACAACCCTTTACTCCCTTGGTGGTACCCCAATTGGTACCTCCAATCGGGAATAAAGTTCCTACTTGACCTTTATTCCTGGTTCGTCTACCTTTACTCCCCAACCCTTATTCCCGGTTCTATAACCGGGAATAAAGGCCCGAATGAACCGGGAATAAAGGTCGTTTGTGTACTAGTGAGCAAGGGGTGGAGCACGGCTTTGGGCACCGAGGGTGGGTGTAACACCCCGGTGTTACTTATCAGTTAAGCCATGGTTTGGACAAAAATAAGCTTCTTTTTATGCTTGGTTACGTTGTCGGTCGACGAGGCGCGAAAAGAATCAAAATCCGAGAGTTACCCCTTGTCGGAAACCCTAAACCCTAACCCTTCTTTACTCCCTTTTCTATATTTCAAAATCTATGCAAAATTTGACAAAACTTCCAAAAGCTAGTTTGTAGATCTTTTCTTGATGAACAAAAGATATGTACAAAGTTTTTCAAGTTTTTATATAATTTTAAAAGTAATTTTGAATTTAAATTTCTCCCTCTTTGACCCCATTTCAAAAAGTCATATTTGGAGGCAGAATTTTGAAAATCTTCTAATTGTGAAAATTGTAGATCTTGAAATTTTAAGCAAAGTTGCTTTTTGGAGTTTTTCGAGTTCAGTTCAAATTTTGGAAGTAATTTGGAAAATTCGATTTAGGGTTTGGGGGGCTCTGTAACCACACACAGGGGTACCCTCTGCTCACGCCCATGCGGGCTGCCGGCCGACGCCGCCGTGGCCGTTCTCGCTGGTTCCGGCGTCTTCGTCTTGCTATTTGAGCAGTGGCCGAGTTCGTGAAGCTCCCCGCCACCTCACCACCCCCGTCCGTTCTCTTTTTAAGCCGAAGCCGTCGCCGGTTTTCTTCTTTTTCCAAAAGCCATCGTCGCCGGTCACCTTGCTCCGCCGCCTTGTGCCGTCGCCGTCGAGCTCTAATCCTCCAAATTAAGAGCGCCATCGCCTTCGTAACTCCTTTGTGCTTCGTTTGAACTAGCCCGTGTTACGCCTCGTAGTCGGAAGCACCGCGATGCCGCCTTCTTCTCCAAGGGACGGCAGCCGCGCCGCCGTGAGTCAACTCACCGCCGCCACGTCATTCTCGTGAGCTTTAAGACGAAACAACCCGCGCCCCTAGCTTCGATTCGTCGTTCTAATGCTCGTCGCGCTCGATCGTTTTTCGTAGTCAAGCCCGCCGGCGCCAGAGCGCCGTTGTTGCCGCCAGAGAGTCGCCGCCACCACCGCACGCCACCGTCGGACCATCTCCGTCTTTTACACGCCCAAACCGGGGCCGCGAGCACGGGAACCACTGTGAGCTCCTAGTCACGAGTGTGTCGTCCGTTCGCCGTTTTCCAGTCTGCGTATCCACCGGAACGCCCGGCTGCCGCGAGTTCGGTTGCGCGCCAACGCGCGCGTGGTCGTGTCGCGTTAGAGAGTCGGTTTTGGTTCGACTAAGTAAAGGGATAGGGTCGCCAGAGGTGTTGGAGAAGTTGAGATGATCGCCGCCGCCGGAAAAAAGCCGCAGCTTCGCCGTCTCCGCTGTTCGCCGTCACGGCTGGTCGCCATGGACGCCGGGCATGGTTGCCGCCGTGCCCTAGGTCTCGGTTTACGGGTACCATGAGGTCCGTGAGGTCGAGGGGAGCGAAAGGGTCAAGGCAAATCGCCGCCGGGCGAGGTCGCCGTCGGCGAAAAACGCCGGCCAGCCGGCGAGCCGGAGTCGGGCCGCGGCTGTCTTTTGGGCGGCTCCTGCGAAGCAAACCAGGCCGTGCGGTGTCGGGCCGACTTTCGCCCAGCGGCGGTTTTGTTTTTAAAACGTGTTTATTTAATTTTTCCTTGATGTGAATAGTGTCCGATTTTGTGAATTTCATATAAATTCAAATCTTGCTTCAAAAATTCTAAAAATTTTTGTAGAGTCTTCTTATGAGTATGTGTATCCATGAAAATTTTGAAACTTTGATTTTGAATAGTTTTTGCATGATTTAAAAATACCATCTTTAATTGAAAATGCATCTTTCATGATTTTTAGAAAAATAAAATATTTATTCAAAAATCATAAAAATTTATTTGGTGCTGTTTTTTTATGATATGACCTTCTTGTATAAAAAGTTTAGAGTCGTTTTGAAATGTTTAAATTATTTTCTATATTATGCTTTACTTTATTTATTAGAAAAGTGTGTGTTTAGAGTTTAATAACTTAGGTTTGATGTGTGATTTGGGATTGTTTTGTGAAACTTGGATCATATCATAATCAAATGGTCCTTGAGAACTCCTTTAGAGATAGAAGTAGTTCAACAAGTTGGTTTTGTTGGGTTGCAACTTTATCGTGAAGGAAAGTTGTACTCAAGATGTTTATCATTTCATGTATCCATCAAGCATCATGTTTACCATTCCATCATGTTAAGCAATGCACCATTATTACGTGTAGTGAACGAGAGTGATGTGGTTTACGATGACCAAGCTTTGGAGAAGGTGCATCCACCCGATGTGTTGGTGTCAAGGGTGACGTGAGTGATCCAACTTCGAATCTAACTTTTCCCTCGCAACACGGCAAGCTCCGGTTACATTAAACCCTTCCTTGATGTTTTAAAAGTTTTATATCACTTATGTCTATGCTATGTTGCATTAAGTAATTAGGAGTTGAGTGATAACCTAATTGCTGCATTCCCATCCTTGTTTATTTCAATACCATCCTTGATAACCTGTTTCATTTCGAAAATGTTTAGTGATGCTTAGCCCCAGCTTAATTAGTTAAGTTTTTCATCAAAATGTTTTATTTGAGGAGATGGTACCGTTTTCGGAAAAGAAAGAGTTGTAGTGATGAATTTGAGATCGGACGGGACGTAGGTTGAAAGCCGGCGGGATTCCTAGCTGTGCTTGTCCCGTGTTGGTCGTTTAAGGACCGTCCGTTGTTTGGCCTGAGTGAAATCGGGACTTTTTGAACGCATATTGCGCCTGAGACCTTTTGGTCAATGGCACGCCCTGCTGGCGATCACCCCAGTCGAAAAACTAGTACTACCACATACTACGGTAAGCGGGATCTCGGTGGAGCCAAATCGAACGGCAACCACGCACCGGGAGTGGAGAGATGGCGGGAGTAGCGTGTACCCGCCCCACTTGAAATTTGGTACGGCGGTGGGGTACTTGTACTCTCGGTGGCGCCTGGCCTCGTTCCGTTTGGACAAATCTGAGAAAAGGTTGATATATGCAAGCTTAGGTGCTACATATTTCGTGTGGTTAGAACTCCCCAGCTGGGATTATAATCGATTCATGAATCGCCGTTGCTTCTCGGAGAAGGAGACCCGATTCCCTGACCTTCATCGTAGTAATTGATGGAACATGGTTTTGAAGAAAGAAAGTTGGCTTTTATCTAAGAAGTGATTGCTCTAGTATAGAATCACCTAGATTCTATGATATACTAATATGAGTTAAAATATTGAAAATAAGGATTCACTCTTAGTAAGCTTTCCTGCAAAAAGAGTTCTTGATTCTTACTAAAGCCTTACCTTGACTCCTAAAACCAGCATTCCTGAGTCTTCTCCTCTTTTCCTTGTCGGTTAAGTCTTGTTGAGTACTCCCTGTACTCAGGGTTTGTTAACCCCTGTTGCAGGTACTGACTCGTGCTGTTTAACCAAGATTATGTCGGTGGGCTCGACATGATCTGGTGTCTTCTAGTTCTACCTAGCTTCCGCAAATTAAGTTAAGTTCACTTAAATGTAACTTACTCACATTTTGTAAAATTAATGTTATTATTCTTCTGCACTCTGATCTGTATTTTTATAACAAATGTGTAATGTTGTAGCTACTCCTTTGTTGATCCTGGTATGAGAGTGGTGTAATCGGGGTTTCCGATGACACCCGACAGACTTCTTACGTTATTGGGTGCATCTGCACAACTGTCAGAGGTCTTTGGGACAATGACAAAAAGCGGGTGGGCCCAAAGAATTAGGAGGTTCTGTTACATGGGGGAGCGAGCGCCACAGTTCGTTCACCTTGGCAATGTTGCTCGGGTCCCAGCCCATAGCCGCCCAGAAAGAATGAGCAAAAGGACATTCAGACATCATATGATCCGCCGTCTCGTTGCCCAAAACCGCAGAGGGCGCACACCGCGGTGTCGATGATGTTTTTCCGTGATTGATAGATGATTTAATTTGGTAGGAGAGTAGAATTCTTTTAGGGACACAACTGGAAAGTTTAAATGCAAGAAAGTCTACACAGTGCAGGAGTTTGCATATCATAAAAATACAAATATAGTATTTAGGATGTGTATCTCCTTGTACATGCATCAATTATCTTCGACATTTTTTCCTGGCACCGCACGGCCACATGCCGCTTCTTCCTCCCCCAATGTCCCACCCAGCGACGAAGCTCGGCACAAAATCAGGGGGACTTGACAAAACACAAATGAAATATGTTGATATAAATAGAACCATATATACTATAATATATTTAACTAGTCATATATCTAGTTCTCGAGTTACTCAGTCAAGCACCTCTACTCTGCTATTCTGCTCTCGTTGCTGGGTTGTGTAGCTATTCGGCTTTATAGGCTGAAGAATACTTACCCATTTTGTTTTGGACAAGCGAGAGCCCAGTTTAGCTCCCATTAAACTCCGTCCGTGGTCCCACCGGCAACGCCCTTGCCCGCGTCGCAACCGGCGGCGGCCCGCAACCATCCCCCACCACGATGGCAGCCATGACATCTTCCCCTACCTTACGGCAGCCGCCCTCCCCGATCCCGCCCTTCGACTTCGATCAAAGTGGCCGCGGTGCTTTGCCCCACCCGCAACGGTCTCCCTCGATAATGGCGACGGTATCCTGTCCATTCGTTTTTTTTTTTTTTTTTTTTTTTTGCTATCACGCCTAAGCGCGATATCCTGTCCATTCTAGTAGCCAGAACCACAACCATATAGAGACTTCTGGAGCCACATACATGAAACAACCATAACCACGCACTAGATAGTTGGCTCACAATAAAACAAAAAAAATCAGGCGACTGCTAACAGTTAAATCTGAATATTTCAACTGTTTTGACATCTGAGTCCATGAAGAGAACCTTTTTGTAACTGCTTTAATTCAGACGAGGGACATTTGTCAGCGATGCTTGCAAGTAGAGTGGGTGAGGGCGAGTGTAGTGGGTGACGGGGCGTACGTCAGAGTGTGTTTTTAAAACAAGGTGGCGTCGAAGTGTTTGCCACCTGGCAAGGCACAGCGAGAAGTCCACAACATATGAACTAGCTTGCCTGAGACAATATTGTAGGCAAGTTGTGTGGTGTTTCTCAGGATAATAAAATTAACTTCCTCTGCACATTTAGGCCAATCGCGAGGGTCTTGAGACGATGCGTCAGTGTTGCGAAAATCGCCGGCCGGCTTCCCATGGAAGGATCATCAAAAGAAATCCAAAAAGAGAAAAGGTCTCCACAGTCCACTCATAGCTCATGTACTCAGGTCTTTATATTGCCAACAGGTACAGTCTAGTAGCCTACAGAACAACCAGATTACAGATTACAGGTACGTCCATGGGCTTGTCACGCCGTCTTCTCCTCTGCCTTCAGGTGGTGCTCACCACCGCCGCTGCCGCCACAGACGTCCCGGTGGCAATGTCACCGAGGCCCGGCTGCCCAACGGAAACGAAGTGCGGCGACATTGACGTCCCGTACCCGTTCAGCTTGCAACGTGGATGCGCAATCAACAACGACACGCGCTTTCATCTCAACTGCAAGAAGACTGCGGGCGGCACCAAGCTGTTTAATGGTAAGTTGGAGGTGACGAAGATCTCCGTGCAGGACAACAAGGCCTCGATCAAGACTCCTATATATGGGCATTGCTACAACGAATCCGCGAAAAGTGTGGAGACAGTCGTTGGGGAGAGGATGGACATTACCGGCACGCCCTACGTGCTTTCGCGCCATGATAACAAGGTCATCGTTCTCGGGTGCAATTCAATCAGCTACTTGATCAGCAACGATGTAAGTCAAATTAGCCTTGATATTCTATCCACAACTCTCTCTCTCTCTCTCTCTCTCTCTCTCTCTCTCTCTATATATATATATATATATATATATATAATCAACCTGCAGCTAGCTGATATGAAATCTCGCCCCTGCGCAACATTCGCAGTACAGGGTCGGCTGCTCGCCGAAATGCGTGGATCGTGAGAAAGACGGCAAATGCGATCCTAATGCTGGGTGCTGCCAGTTGGACCCCCAAGGGAATTGCAGTCTACTCAAGCCTTGTTCGTCCTGTTACAGCCGAACAATAGTCAGATACGGAGGGAGCACGCTTGCAATTATATTACTGTGATGGAAAAGAGAGCCTTCAAATTCAGCGCCGCTTATCTCACCACGACGGCGTTCTATGACACAAATAATGCTACGGTCCCTGTTGTGATGGATTGGGGATTACAAAGAAGAAATGCGAAGATGCAAAAACTCAAGGACTACGCTTGTGTCAGCAAGAATAGCGAATGCAACAACAATGATGCTGGCTACTACACATGTAGTTGCTCGAATGGTTACGAGGGCAACCCTTACCTCGTCACAGGATGCAAAGGTTCCTCTTCATGTCTCATATTTTTTTTCTACTTTTTATGTGCAAAGGTTCTTTTTGACTTTATTAAAGTAGCCATCGTCATTACTATATTTGGAAAATAAGGCAAACATTATTTGTATTATTAATTAGAGACTTCACTTAAAACTACATTAGTCCTCACGAGATATGATAGAGAAGAGATAAGTCCTAGAAATTCAAAAAAAAAAGTTTGTCTTCAATAATATAATAATGCATATCCTAATTATCACTAACAACAATAACTATTTGTTCTACTTGTCAATCAACCTGATCCTTTGCACAAACTACCATTTAAGAGACATAAATTTTAGAAATTCATTGATAAATATTAAGATTTAGCTAAAATTTCCTATCTTTGGTCTTCATAATGTTTTCATAATCTAATGCAGTGCAAATCCAAAATCTAAATTCATGGAGTCATGACATATATGGATTATTACATTGCTAGTTTACATTTGCCGCTCAACATATAAAATTTTCATATCAACAATTTTTTAAGTACATTTTTTTTTTCTAGACATAGACGAGTGTGAGAATCCAGAAGCACACTCATGCTATGGAGTCTGCCGAAACTACCCTGGGAGTTTCCATTGCCAATGTAAACATGGGACCTACGGAAACCCTCGGACAAAGGGGATGCATATCAATGAATCACTTATCCACAGGTAGTACATGCCATTATGTGTGCACTTACTATTTAAACCTTATGTTCCAAAACATACTTAGGTCTTTTTAGTTTTGTGTTCTAAGTAAAGTTTTATCTGGTTCTAATTAAATTTATTTGAAAAATACACCGACATTAAAATATAAACTAATTTTATTGCATTCGGAATGAACTCTATTTTGGTAGTGCATTTATTTATATTAAATATGTTAATATAGTGCTTTGTCTTATCCACACTAATTATCCAGTCTATTAATTCTTCTCTTGGCTTCCCTAGTTCTATAAGTCCAACTTCGAGTTTTATGACATTTTTTTCCAAGGCTGTCATTTCATGTAAAATGAAACGAGACATGGATGAAACATCCACTCTCAATAGAGAGTTTCATCTATGGTTTCATAGACATTTAATTGTATGACTAGAAATTGTTAATCATGCTAAGAGAGTTTCATCCCCATGAAACTCACAGCTCTCTTATTAAAAATGTTGTCACATCATCAAAAGCGCTTATGTGACACCTTATTAAATGTTGATGACACTCATATTAAACTCCAACTAAGACTGGCCTAAATAGGAATGTTTGAATTATTTTTTCTACTCATTGTACCACCTAGTGCATAAATTTCTTCAATTGGAAGATTAATTTGTAGTTATGGAATGAAGATCCTCATCCAAAATAAGAGTGCATTAGAATCAAGAAAATCCTTTGTAGGAACCATTGTGCTACATGCCCTTGTTACCATTTTTAATTTTTATTAATTATAATAAATATGCTCAATCACAAACTAAATATTTACCCCCTTGATATGTCCTAATTCCGAGGTCATGGATTTGATCAAGTATTTCTCTTCAGGTTTAAGCATTGGGATAGGAGTGGGTGGCAGTACAACACTTTTGCTTCTAGCACTTGGTGGACCCCCTCCTAGTACGCAAAAAATCAAACTACAGAGGTTGAAGAGGATGAAACAAAATAATTTCAAACAAAATCATGGGTTATTATTGAAGCAACTAGTATCAAGCAACACAGATATCGGTGAAAGAATGATAATTTCCCTAAGGGATCTTGAGAAGGCCACAGACAATTTTGATAGCTCTCGTGCGGTTGGTGGTGGAGGGCACGGAGTTGTGTTTAAAGGAATTCTAGAGTTGCATGTTGTGGCAATCAAGAAATCAAAGATAGTAGTGCAAAGAGAAATCAAGGAGTTCATAAATGAAGTTGTAGTTCTTTCTCAAGTAAACCATAGAAATGTGGTGAAGCTCTTAGGATGTTGCCTTGAGACTGAAGTCCCGCTGCTAGTTTATGAGTTCATTTCAAATGGAACCCTTTATGACCATCTTCATGTTGAATGTCCAATATCACTATTGTGGGCTGATAGAATAAGGATTGCACTTGAAATCAGTAGAGCTTTGTCCTATCTACATTCAGGCTCTTCTATGTCGATATTTCATAGAGACATTAAGTCATCAAATATACTTCTTGATGATAGATTAACGGCAAAAGTATCGGACTTTGGAGCTTCGAGGTACATCCCAATTGATCAAACAGGAGTAACAACTATTGTTCAAGGAACACTTTGGGATACTTGGATCCTATGTATCATTATACAGGTCGACTAACGGACAAGAGCGATGTCTTCAGCTTTGGTGTTCTTCTTATAGAATTGCTTACTAGAAAGAAACCATTCAACTATAGGTCGAATGATGGAGACAATCTTGTTTCACATTTTGAGAGGATGCTCACAACAAACAACCTAGCCAGTATAGTAGATCCTCAAGTCACAGAGGAAGAAGATGGAGACATCCAAGAAGTAGCCACCCTTGCAGTGATGTGTACTAAATTAAGGGGAGAAGATCGGCCTACAATGAAGGAAGTGGAGATGAGATTTGAAAACTTGTTATTGAAGAAAAGGCTTGTCCCATGCATTGCAACCGCAAGGAGAAATGGTGAGGATGAGGCCCAGTTTCAGTACACACAAGTTGGATTGGTAACTAACGACACAAGCAGACAACACACTATGGAAGAGGAAATGGTATTATCAGCAAGTTATCCTCGATGAACTTGTGTAGTCATGACTTATGAAGAATGATTAACTTCCTTAGTTGTCTTGAATATTATTCAGTACAATTTAGAGCAAATACATGTTGTAATGTAGATTTTGCATGTTTTTTTTACAAGAACACTAAAGATAGTAGTGATGTGCTTACCTTCTTAATTGAACATCAAACGTTCTTGATTTGTTTTCTAGTGTGTTGTAAGCTTGTAAGATCCTAGTATTTAAAAAGCAGAGTAACGGATAATTGTATTAGTGGGAGAATGCATATAAAAGTGTTCTCTCTAGGCCTATGTATGCTTGCAATGATGAGAGGCAGATTAAGAGCTACGAACACATTTTGGACACTTTTTTTCGGCGTGCATTGTGCACGTGCTGCATTAAGGGAAATCAGAGTTTATGATTACATCCTACTTACTCTTTGGCGAGATGCCGTCAAGTAAGAAGGTCACACACAACACAAGTCACCGGCTGAAACGGCGCTGCAATCTAGGATGTACTAAGTCTGGATAACTAGTTGTGCGACTAAGGAGAGTGCGGTGGTGTGCATCACAGCTCCTCGTCCTGCCCAACGAAGGAGCCGTGCTGCACCAATGGGAAGAGTTCCCTGACTGTGAGCTGCTCTGGGGAGGGCACGTCGGACGCGAAGCGGTCGTGAAAGCGTGCTGCCAGGACCGGGTTCGGGGTGTTGTACGGTTCGTCCTCTCTCTTCCCGTTCCACTTGTTGAGGAGCACCCTGCGGGCTTGGCGTTTCGGACATGGATCCCTGTACACCGACTTCGCTGCTAGTCGGGAGCTGCGGCGGATGGAGTGGTTGCCGTGAACAAGGTGGGATGCTCTGCGACGAGGAGGCATACGCAATGAGAGGCCCGGGATGGGGACGACGAGGGAACCCAGGAAGGCGGCCATAGAGGCCTCGGTGGGCGGTCCGGCAGCCGTAGGCGTGACAGCACCCGGAGCAGACACGTGAACCTCCCTCCCCGTAGCGACAGTGTTGCCCGAGACGAGCGGCGCTGGAGGAGTAAGTGTAGAGCGGTCGTCCCCAGCGGTCTCCTCAGCCCCCATTGCCGAGATCGCCTGGGTGGGAGTAGGGGAAGACAACCGGGGCAGGGGCCTGCGGTCCACGGAGTCTCCAGCCATATCCTTCGCCAGGTCGCCCCCATCAAGCTCGACGGTGGCCGCAAGCGGCCGGAGCTCCGCGAGCGCAAGGTCAGCCCACCAATCGTAGGGAGGCGACGGTGGCACGGATGGCGGTGGAAGAGGTGGCACCAAGGTGGACGGAGGCTCGACATTAAGGGAGGCCGCGAGCTCGTCGATCATCGGGTCCACTCGAAAGGGGGAACGACGCCCACAAGCAGATCGTCTTGCGAAGCGGTCATCGGGCGCGCCGTCCGTTGTCCACCCCGGGGCAATGGCCTGACGCCAACACCCGGTTGTAGTGGGGCGGAAGACGAGATGATCGGGCATAGGATCTAACCCACGAAGAAGGTAGGTGTCGGCGCCCCAGCCACCCTAGTGGACGCCATGCCCCGGACACGGCCGACGGTGGCCTGGCGGTCATGAGCACCGCGTGTAGGGTCTTGGACATGGCATCGAGGCCCCAAAGACCCTGCACACGGAGAGGAGTGTTGTGACGGGAGGCGGCGACGATGACTGAGGTCTCGCCCGTGCCTCGTCTTTGAGGCGTATGAGGCATCGGGCGGAGCGGAGCAGCGGCCGGGCGACGTGATCCTTAGCCGCAATTGAAGCATAGCCCAACGAGGGATGGCGACACGGCCGTCGGGCGACGAGTGATGGGCGAGGCATGCCATCGATGCCGGCGCCTGCGGGCGAGTGAAGCCTTCGCTGTCGTCGACGATGGGCGCCGACGGCGAAGGAGAGCATCTAGCCGGTCCGCACTTTGGCCACGACACGGCGAGGTCGACAAAGACGCCAAGCCATTGGTGGGCGGGGGACGCGCCCGGCGGGCCGAGGGCCGAGCCTACGCGGGCCGGCACCCGAGCCGTAGGGGCGCTAATGGAGCCATGAACGGCCGACGGCGACGGCGACTCTGTTTGCGCCTGGCCGCCAGGATCCGGCGCCAGGGCATCGTCCGTCTGACAGAGGCGGGGGCTTCAACGGTCCCTCCGCGTGGTCCACGACGGAGTCCAGAAACGCCCCGGTGAGAGGTGGATAGACAGGCGCGCCGCATGGCGGTGGGGGCCTCGGCTCGACAAACTCGTCCTCGTTGTCGAGCAGTCGGAGAAGGAGCCGTCCACCCACCGCATACCCTTGGGTCTCCCAACGGAAGGGGCGAGGGTGTTGTTAGACGTCGACGAGGTCGGAGCAGCGTCGGCAGCCGTAGTCTCGGAAGCGGTCGCGGGTGAAGCAGGCGGCGACGTGGTCGGAGCAGAAGGATGCACGAACACCACATCCGCATCCACCGGCGGCGAAGCCTCGCAACGAGCCGGCCGAGTAGCACCACATGCTGCTCCAAGCGAACTCGGCGAGGCGGTGACCACGGACGGCAGGGCGACGGCGTGTCGCACGGACACCACATTTTGGACACTGAAATGTGGGAACACAATCTGCAAGCAGTCAATGAAATACAGTTCGCCATGACAACTACAGGTCCGTCCATCTTCCTCTGAATTGAAAACAACATTCAGAATGGTGTTAGATGAGTTTAAACTGCAGAGAATAATATCCAACATTCCTTGGAAAGATTGCTAGAGTTACTGCAACTACAAGATTCATTGACTAGCGTTGAGTAATCCACTGAAAGGTATCTTGAACTTGGGGTACCCACCTCACGTTGAGTAGTCCACTGAAAGTTATCATGAACTTGGCGTACCCACCTCACGTAATTGTGAGTCTGAATGTGGATTGGAACTGAAGAGGACGCCATGCCTCTGAAATTCATGTTGTTCCTTTCCTTTCACAACATTCATCCTACTAGCAACACCAAAGAGTCGAAGCTGCTTCCTGGAGGCGAGACGGAATGCTCCCAGAACCCTGCACCAGACTTCCTGCTGAACACACATCCTACAAAGCAAGTGATCGATAGTTTCAGACAGCTGAGAGCAAAGAGCGCATTCGCAGGCCATGCCGTTTCCGGCGTGCCCCCGTCCAACAGCGTTTCTGGAGTAGCACCAACTAGAAGAAGAATATGACCTTCGGCGGTCCTGGAACGTCTGCTCCTGGCACGGCAGAGAGAAGAGTGCAGGCGCAAAGCTGCTAAACTGACGTATAGAAACATAACATAGAGTAAGCGCGCTTTGGGATTTTCATCGAGGGGTATACATTATTCTTGACGCCAGGCGCTGCGATCCAGGTGTTGTTGTGGATTACACGGTGGAGGACATGAGTTATGTTTGGGCATTTAGGAAGGATAAATGGGAGTACGTACCATGGAGACGGTGAACCTGAAATTTTTACCTTCCTCGTTCAGCATATCCAAAGATGGCAATGACAGTACGCAGAGGTGAAATAAAATGAATGGATTCATCGAAGGCCAGATTTCTTGGAGATCTTTTCAGGCAGGCTTAAGCGTTACTCAAAATGGTGCTAAAGCCCAGGGTACATGCGGCTAAATCCTGATGAAATGGAAGAACAAGTTCCTCAAGATTGGTAAGGTTGACTATTTCTTCCCTGTTCTTTTTCTTTCTGTTTCTTGTAGGCTTTGAATAATTCCTGTCATCGTTTGGATGTTTATTATATACTCCCTTCATACCCAAAAAGCTTGTCGTTTAGGACAAGGTTTGGGTCAAACATTGGGATTATAAATCATCAATAACTTTTACGTTGTTGAGTTTGCAAATGTGAAACCTATATGAATATATTTGTCTTAAAAAATACTTTCATAAAAGTATACATATATCACTCTCCGATAAATACTTTTATAATAACAAGAGGTTAAAGTTGTGTTTTGGAGACCGTGTCGCTGTCCTAAACGACAATCTTTTTGGGTATGGAGGGAGTATACGAAACAGATGAGTCCCCGTCATTTGTTTTGAAGCCATAGTGTACATACGGCTCTGAAGCGTTCCACAAAACAGGAGTTTGAACGAATGATATAAATTCCGTAACAAAAAGACAAATAAGAATATTTCAACTGTTTAGACATTTGAGTCCACGAGACGAGGAAACTTTTATAACAACTAGAATCCAAATGGGAGACATTTGTCAGCACTCAGCAGTGCTGGCAGTGTGACAGACTGATAGTAGTATAGTACTGTCTGTACACCAGTAGTATACTATGAACTTGTGTCAATGAATTGCTTTCTCTGCAAATTCACGCATCAAATTGTGCCGGCTTGGGACGGCCGAGAGCCATGCGTCGTTTTAACGAACTGCTCCTCCAGCAGCGTCATGGATGGAAACAAAAACATCCAAAATAGAAAAGGTCAGTCCACGTTTGGCGTATGTGCAAAGCGTTGACAAATAGCTAAACAAGTACGGAGTACCCTATTATACATACATAGCTTTCGGTGGCATGTGTGCACAACCGGATCCCTTGCAACAAGCACCTACTACTACATACACGGAAATTTTCTCCCTACTACCTACTGCAGCCCATGGAGTTCTCACGCCTCTTTCCTGCAGTCTGCCTTGTGGTGGTGTCCGTGTCGTCGGTGCTCGCCGCCGCCGACGTCCGGATGGCACGGAGTCCCGACTGCGCAACGAGGTGCGGCGACATCGACGTCCCATACCCGTTCGGCTTGGAACCAGGGTGCGCAATCCACATCGGCTTTCTTCTCAACTGCACCAAGACTGGGGGCAGCACCTCCAAGTTGTTCCTGAATACGAATAGTGATACCTTGGAGGTGACCAAGATCTCCGTGCCGCAGAACAAGGTCTGGATCATGACTTCTATCGCTAAGCAGTGCTACAACCAATCCGGGATTATGTATAAGAAAGGGGCGATGAACATCAGCGGCACGCCCTACGTGCTATCGCGAAAAGTTAACAAAGTCATCGTTCTCGGGTGCCGAACTCTTGCCTACATGTTGGGCAACACTGTAAGTGATCTTATTCCTAATATATATTCCACAGCACTAAAGATTATTTAATTCCCCCCACACAACTGGTACCTGATATGAAATATCCCATGCATATGTTGCTGCACAACGTACATTCGCAGTGCACAATCGGCTGCTTGTTGACATGCGAGGACGCTCCCAAGAACGACGGCTCATGCTCCCCTACTGCTGGGTGCTGCCAGGTGAAACTCCCAAAGGGCGTACGGTCTACTCTAGGCTTTTTCAACCCGATCTACAACACCAGTGAGATATGGAGGGAGCATCCTTGCAATTATGTTACTGTAATGGAGAGCAAAGCCTTCAAATTCAGCACAAGTTATCTCAACTCAACGGCGTTCTACGATACAAACAAAGGAAGGGTGCCAGTTGTGATGGAATAGGGGATCACTACAGGAAAGAAATGTCAAGATCCAAAAATTCTCAACAGTGGATCCTATGCCTGTGTTAGCAAAAATAGCGAATGCACCGACACTGATGCCGGCTACGCCTGTAAGTGCTCTAACGGATATGAAGGCAACCCTTACCTCGTCAACGGATGCAAAGGTTCATCTTCATGTCCCATTTTTTTGTTTTAGATTAATTATGAAATTTTCTATAATAATTGGGAAAAAATTCAATGGCTCACATCGACCGAGAGCGGCCGATCTGACGGCAATAAAGGTAGGAGGCAACAGGAGGCAAAGGCATGGAGGCAAAAATTGCCTCCTGTTGTGTCTATGACGGTGGGCCAAATGAGCAAAAATCGCTTTCCATTGCCTTCGCAAATGTGGGGAATAGGATTCGGTGGTAATTGCGTTTTCGTAGTTCTTTTTATTATAAAGGGTAAATCAGTAACTTCATAAATACAAAATAATATTTTGAGTAATATAATTGGGATGCATAATACAATTAGTATAGTTAGATGTCGTTTACTTCTATGAATAATTAAAAAAATGGCGTTTTCTTGTTCTAGGGTTTCACCGCCGTCGTCCTGCGAACCGCCCGGCACCGCCGATGGGCGGAGGCGGGCTCAAGGCAGCGGGCTACCCCCTGCCCCTCGTTCGTCCTCGTTCCACCCTCGTTCCTCTGACCGCCGCCGTCCATCGTACCTCGTCGCCGTCCTCCGCAGGCGTCGCCCTCCTCCTCGCCGTATTCCGCTCAGGCGCGCCCTCGGCGTTCGTCCACTAGAGCAAGATGAGGCAGGAGAGGATGGCGGCCATGAAACCTCCAAGATCCAAGCGCCGGGTGGGTAAGCATTTGCTCGATCCCTGTGGTCCTCACCTCTATTCTCACCTCTGCGTAACTGCGTTGATGACTGCTCTCAGATCGATGTGATTGTGACCCCCTTTGGTCCTCACCTCTGAATTTGATGGTGGTGTTGATCGATTCTGCTGAATGATACAAGTAGACAAGTAGCTGATCGATGCATTGTATATTTTCTGTTTGGATTGGATGAGATGAGACCAGATCACCTTTGAATTGGGAAAAAATCAATGTCCCCTGCTGCTCCCGTGTCTTCCTGTAGCTATCACATTCCATCCATATTTTCTTCCGCGGCTGTTGTGATCTAAATTTCTAGGAACTTTTTGCTCTGACTGTAATGGCTACTCTTCAATTTCGTTGTGTAGGGATCAAGTCTGAATTACTCTGATATTGTTATGCTGACACTTAGAACTATATGCCTTCTCTTTTGCAGTCTTGACATTTCTGCATTTCTACACTATACAATTAGGCGATTTTCTTGTGCACAGAGATGCAGTCTGAATCTCTCCAATTTCTTAGTTTCGTAATTGGAGATTGGTAGAAACTTTTGTCATTGTGCTTGTCTTACTGCAGTCTCTTTTTTCTCTGAACCGTGAATATCTTATTTCAGTTTCGGTTTCTTTACCTATGCAGTACTTGGTTGATGCAACAGTGTGAATGATGATCTGTATGTTCTTGTACCCCAGGGATGCAGCAACATGTGATGAGTTTTGAGGTGGGAGGAGTGCTGGAAGACTCCACTGAATTTAACTCTCCTGCAGTCGCTGAACCGGAGTGTCACAAATGAAATTGCAAACTTGTACCATGAATCTATCGTGAGTTCGTGACTGAAATGAGCTGCATGCCTAGCTGTAGATAAAACAGTCATGCCTGTTCCAAGTCTAAAACAGATTGCACAAAGGTAGAACTCAGTGGTGCAGATAAACGTGGATGAAGAAACGTGTTATTTTCAAGAACTTAAATATTATTTCCTTAAATCATTTTGTAAAAAAATGATCTTGTAAAATAATGTGGTGCATAGTAGGAATCGAAGCAAGGCAGCCCCACCACCCCTGGTAGAAAATCAAGTACGCCAACCACCAGGAGAAAGAAAATAGCAAAACTTACATGGCGTTGGTTTTGGATTATTTGATTATTTTATTTTATTTTTCTAGTATCACAAAAAGAAAGAAAATAGCAAAACTTGCATAATAGTACTAATAGATTGGGTTTGAACCCGTGACCTCACGCCTACACATGTCTCCCTCTAGCCACAGCATCTTACAACCAATTGTATTTGCAATTCACTTTTGTTCATTACATATTATAATACTAAGTAGTTTTGTATGACAAGACGATTTCAAATCAGAATCATGTTAACTACAAAGTTTCGAACTTCTCAAGATCTATTTATGCAATTTTTAGACCAAGTTTACCTATTTTTGTAATTATTTGATGATTTAATCACCAAAAATTGTTAAAATATCCAAATAAAGTTAAAAAAATCTAAAATTTTGGTGGTACACATCATTTTGGTGTAGAATGTTGACAAAAATTTGAGTGTATTCTGAGAAAGTTTTGTTTGCAGATCCTCACAATGATCCACATCTCTCACACATGTTCTAGTCACTAGGTGAGAGATGCTCATGGTAGTCTGTGATGTGTAGTATCACTTTGTCGAAATCATCTCAAACTTTTTTGAATGTCTATGGGACCAAACTTTGGTGTTGTGAGCATTTCTGTAATTTTTAGACCAAGTTTACCTATTTCTGTAATTATTTGTTGATTTAATCAACAAAAATTGTTTAAATACACAAATGAAGTTAAAAAATCTAAAATTTTGGTGGGACAAATAATTTTGGTGTAGCGTGTTGACAAAAAAAAATTGAGTGGATTCCGAGAAAGTGTTGCTGCAGATCCTCACAATGATCCACATCTCTCACACATGTTCTAGTCACTAGGTGAGAGATGCTCATGGTGGTAGTCTGAGATGTGTAGTATCACTTTGTCGAAATCATCTCAAACTTTTTTTTGAATGTCTATGGGACCAAACTATGGTGTTGTGAGAATTTGTGCAATTTTTAGACCAAGCTTACCTATTTCTGTAATTATTTTTTGATTTAATCAACAAAAAATTGTTTAAATACACAAATGAAGTTAAAAAAAAAATAAAATTTTGGTGGGACAAATAATTTTGGTTTAGCGTGTTGACAAAACAATTTGAGTGGATTCTGAGAAAGTGCTGCAGAGATCCTCACAATGAACCACATCTCTCACACATGTTAGTCACTAGGTGAGAGATGCTCATGGTAGTGTGAGATGTATAGTACCACTTTGTCAAAATCATCTCAAATTTTTTTGGATGTCTAGAAAATAGAGACATAAAAAGTAAAGAAAAAAAAATGTTGGTTAAGCAACATAAAATAGAATTGAGAAAGTACTAAAAAAGAAAAAAAATGTGGGTTTAAAAACATTGCCCAAGTTGGGTTTGAACTCAGGACTTGTAGCTCTCGCTTGGAGACTCTTACCAATGTGCTATACAGATGCTTTTGATTAGAGTCGAATTATAATTTAGTAAATAGCATCTTAGTGAATTATAATTTACTAAATAATTTACAGATCCATAAAGACCCTAGTAAAGTTCCGACAATTTGAAGATTATGGTAGTATGCATCTTAGTGAATCATACTTGTCTCACATATACTCAGTATGTCTTAGTGAGAGATGTAGTTGAATATGTGGGATTTGTAGTTCCACCTCCACAAAGTCATTAGAACATTACTGCCATGCTCACACACTTACAACTCAAAAAAAGGAAATAAAATAGAAATATCAAATAGTAGGTTTACAAATGTTCAACTGTCAAGTGTAAAGAAATTTGTTAGTACAAATGTTCAACTGTCGGATAGAGTAAAGTTGTCGCAGATGTTAAACTGTTGGTATATGCAACTTGGTGTATGTATTCGTGATTCATCTCTAAAACGTTATACTGAAATTATGGCCAGGAAAAGTAGTTTCGAATCAATGAGAACAGAGACCCCAAAAAATAATACATAAAAATATTCCTAAAATTATGGCCGGCTAAAGAGGTAGCTTCAGATCAATGAGAGCAGAATTTTGACGAATAAAAAAAGTGCGAGACATACTCATTCAGTTCTGGTACGTATAGTGCATTCAACTAATCAAGCATAATTCAGGTAGCGCCTCAAAACAGATTTCATCTCATGAAGAAAAGCTTCCAGATCCACTAGCACTAATAAAGAGTGCGTGTTTCAGAAAAAAAAAAAAACGAGTAAGTGTGACACAGCATATACATGGGTAATTAGAACTCTCACATCTACCATTTCATTTCATTTCTCACTACCAGAATCCCAGCAGGCCAACAATATTTTCTCACTCATTCTTGATCAGCTTATTCACAATGTTCTGAAGAAATGGCGCACTGGCACTGCATTTCTGATCAGCAAAGCATGACCTCACTTCCTCAGCCGCCATGCACATTGTACTGGAATGTAGAAAGGCAGCTAGTGTACGTCATCAAATTGTCCTTTAGGTCTCGCTATAATTTTTCCCCTGGGAACAGTAAACAAACATGAAAACTTGGTGGATCTCTTCAATCAGGTCTCAGTCAGTCACAAGTGATACAGACCCAAACACTAATCAAACAACAAACCTTGGCTCATCTCATCAATCAATTCTCAATCCTATGGAATACAGAAAATGAAAACGCTGCAGCTTCAAGTTGAAAAACGCTGCAGCTTCAAGTTAGTAGGCTAGGTCTTGCAAGTCCAAGATTCAGTTTCAGACATTCAGTTTCAGACATTCAGTTTCAAAGGTGTAGTAATACTTCTGATGCTATGCATACAAGCTTAATGTTTGGGCATTTTTTGAGATAATATACCCATCCACCAGAGTGCCATTTTTTCATCTGCATTTACTTTCATCATCTGCATTTACTTTCATCATTGACAAAACACAAGGAAGAAACTAACTACAGGTTGCAATGTCGACTCAGGTCATATTGGCTGCAAAAATAAAAGGAGAGCACTATTGAGTGAAACTCAATGGAGTGATTAGTTAAACAACCTGGAAAAGCTTCAAATAAAGCTGACCTTTTGATTCATAGTGTAACCTAGCTGGACAGTCCAAAGCATCAATTGCCACTATTCTAGTTCTCCACCTACCCATGAATCAAAGGGTTTGGTATCCAAATAGTCACCGACAAAGCGAAAGAAGGAAGCATAACTGCAAGGAGAAACAGGTGCTGGATTCATAGTATCACGTAAGGAAAACCATACTTGGATCATATCAGTCACTTTATCGATTCTATGAACTAAATTAAACAAAGGGTGTATAGGGTTTTCACTAACCCCATGTACTGTGAGAACTATAGCCTCATAATCTTCTACAGAAGCCATGAATAACATACCCACAATCAATTCAGGGTTTATCATGAAGCGGATCTCTTCTTGTACCATAGAGGACATATAGAGTGGTTACACAAAACCACAAGAGCATTGTAACATATACTATATACTTATAATCTAATTGAAAAGTCAATTCAAATCACAACAAACTGCACAAGACCCTTTTAAGCAGAAAAAGAATGGTGGAGAAATTGCAATTCATACTGTGCAGATGGACAAATTCATCTGAAAACTGATGCCAAATGAACAGCATCGGATGATCACGCAAACCCTAACCAAAGTAGTTGCTACGAAGATCGAGTAAAATAAAAATCTACCAATCAATAGAAAGATACCTGCACACAACCCCTGGAAAGGGCACCTCCTGCATGTGCGACGGCGGCCCGATGGCAGCGCACGGCGGGAGATGACTTTGGCGGCGGCGGCCAGGAACCGCGGGCGATGGTGAGGCAGGGCCGGTGGTGGCGCAGGGCGGCCAATGACGCAGGGCGTAGCAGCGCAGGCGGGGCACGCCGGCGGCGCTGTGCGAGGGCGGCGGCGGCGGCATCGGCTTTCGCGAGGGCGGATCGAGCACGGGCGCGCTGTGTCGGGCCTTTGGGGCGGATCGAGGGGACGCGGTGGGCTGGTGGGGTGCCCGAAAGTGGTGATAGGCATGCGTAATGACTAAGATAACCTTTAAGATTATTATTAACTTTTTGTGGAGCCAATGAGAGGCAATGCTAGGCAATTTCAAGTACCCTAGAAGGGCTCATTAATTATATGTCCCATATTTTTCTGTAAGCATTTTTATACTAATAAGAGACTTCACTTAAAGCCTTTCATTAGTCATAATGAGATATGACAGGAAACAGATAAGTCCTAAAAAATCTAAAAAAATAATAATGTCCGCCTTCTATATAATAAATCATATTCTAATTATCACTAACAATAATAGCCTTTTTGATCTAATGGCTATTGTTGTAAAAGAAAATAACCATTTGATCTACTTTGTCCATCAACCTGATCCCTTGCACAAACTACTATTTTAAGAGACAACTGTTAGCACTTCATAGATAAATATTAACCTTTAGCTAATAAAAAATTCTTATCATTGCTCTTTCTAATGTTTTCATATAAATGTGAATACTATATATTTTTTGAACTGCATTCTTTCCTGCAAGGAGGGAGTTTGAAATTTGATGTGCAACTGTTTTTTTAGACACGGTACGCCTTGTAACATTCATGAAACTTCAGTTGTATTGGCCTAATCGAGCAAGTACACGTACCACACGCTGCCACACATATGCAGTTTTTTTTTTTTGAAACGTACTGTAAGCTTTTATTAAATCTCTTGTTGACTACCATAGATCACTACAGCCAAGGTTGCACCCCTAATGATTAACTGACGACGCCTACTAGCAGGTTTTCCATGAGGCTAAACATGAAATGGGGATAAATTAGTACCAAAGTAGACAATATTCTTGGATAAAAAAACACAATTTTTTGAGCAGCTGCATCACCAAACAGTATGGCACCAAGATCCGGTAAAAATTGATGAAACAAGTGAGGTACACAACAGATCAGGGTAAACCAGGCCTTGGAGAGGAAATTGGACCATTAAGCAGTATGACGGTAAACCCTAACCATATCAACGAAATCAACTCATGACACCCATGGGGTGCGCCACCCAGATCCCCATGGCAAATCATCGACCAAAGCCCTAGGTTCAGCTAAAAAATCGAACCAAAAAGTAGACCACACAGTGTTGCAATCGAAAAGCAAGAGCAACCAAAGAGACAAGAGATGGAGAAGAGGGAAGGAGGTCTCATACCAGTGGCCCCAGTACCTTACCAGCAACGGTAATGGCGGTCGCCGCCGGCGACGGAGTCGGGGATGGAGGGAACAAAGGTGAGCGAGTGTGAGGGCGAGCGAGAGAGAGAGAGAGAGAGAGAGAGAGAGACGGGTGGGGAGTGAACAGTTATTGGGGCAAATCCTAGCCGGCGGTGAGAGTTAAGTTTTATAAGGTGGCCACCGGAAGCCAAGAGGAGCCCATCACGACGGGCGCCCACGGAGCTGGCCCAAGCGTGGCCCCCGAAAAACACGGTCGGGCAATCCATTTTTTTGGCCACCTTAGTATGGTTGGCTACACCAGGCCAGGCCATTGGCAACCAAACACTAAAAAAACTAGCCCAACCTGGCCTAGCTGGGCTTTAGCCAGCAAACCAAACACGTCCATAGACTTTAATTGGAACACACCCAGACTCTGCCTGACTAAGAGGCACACAACATAAAGGGAAGTGAAAAAGCAAAACTAATGATAGCCAATCCGTACCCGTACACTAGACTGCCACTTAAAAGTTTGGAAAAGAAGACCTTCGCCACCTGCCTCAACTACTATACCCTGCATATCCAACAGCGCAACGACGAATATCCCAAGATAGAGTCGATGGGTGCAAAGGAGATTTTTTTTTTTTGAAAAACAATGTCATTCTTGTGCATCCTTATAGACCAAGCAATCACTCTTGCTCCCAAAACTGAAGGACCGAAACGGCGACCCGAGGGGGGTGAATGGGAGCCTCAATTTTCCTTTTCAATTTCGGGTCATCGGCTCAACCCCCAACCTCAAAAGCAAACTCAAACGGGAGACGAGTAACACACGTGCTAACTGGTAGCAAGGTGTCACGAGCAAAGAGAGCACTGAGATGTCCACGACCCAAATGATTGGGTGGATGTTCCCTAGGAACACAGCGTGACACCTCAAACTATCGCACACGGCCGACGAGAGCAAAGATCGAACCGGAGGACTAAAAAGAGTCACTCAACTTCTATAGAGAAGAAGTGAGTTCTCGAAACTAAAATACCAACGTCAACTCGTGACGAGAGTACTCATATAAAATCCACGGATCGGTAGAAAGTCAATACAAAAACCGGTTCTCAATTTGGAGCTCAAATAGACACGTTCTAGAAGAAATCGAAACAAGCACAGGGGTACTAGTGAAACAAAAAGCTGCTGCAGGAACCTCCCAAACTCAAGCACTGCTAGTACCCAGCTAAAAAGAAAAAGGACGCATGCTGAAAGCCCTTGCTGGTCAGGATACACACAAAGAGCGAGCTCTGAACCTGTAGAAGAGTAGCACAAAACAGCAAAGCAAAATTCCTTGTACACTGTGAAAAACTAATGCACTATTGATTTCCTCATGATTGCTGAAAGTAATTCACGTATGCAGTGCAACAGAATAAAAGAAATTGCTTGACTTTAATTTGCCGATCAATGAAAGCCACTACCTGCTATCTACCTTAAGATGTCAACACATGGACAAGCTACTAGATTTTGCTGGACCTCACGAGCGAGCACTAGAGGCAACTGCTGAATTCGACATGCATACATTCACTACTGCTGCAACTAGTACTGAAAGACAGAGAGAAGAAAACTACTGAGGCATTTCATCAAGCATCTTGTGAGCACAGAGAAGGAGTTACTGAGCTGAGTTCATCAGATTCTAGTGTTGACGAATAAATCCGGTAACACACCAAAACAAGAGCTAGATCGCTCTCACGTAGGGCAAGCCGAAAATCGGGATCGGCAAGCGCCTAGAGATATCCACACACCTGACCTTGTGCCTCCAACGATGAGCGCGATACGCAAGACACGTCGTCGGAGGAGCCTCGTCGGGAGCGCGGTACGCAAGACACGCCGGCGAAGTCTCTTGAAACCCGAAACCCCACACGCCCGGGACGGACCCCGTGAGGGCGTGCAGCAGCTATGGGCTGCCCTAGCCGGCCTGACCGCTCTAGGGCGTTGTTGTCGTCGATCTTCCGTTCATGGCATCGGCGGCGAAGAAGGAGGGAGGATGACCTACAAGCAAGACGGTAGTAGATGTGTTTTTGTCGATTGGATGTAGATGGGATCAAATCGGCCATGAACCCCTTCATTATATAGGGGAGGGTGGTCTTATCCTTTTAGGAAGGCGTCCTAGGACGTTTCCAATCACCAAAAATCGCACCAAACAAGTTTGGAAACAAACCGGATTTGGATACGATTCGGATCAGCCCGAAATCGGGCCGACCGGACGCCGCTACAGTAACACCGACGCACCGGTGGTCGAGTCCGGTGCACATTCCAAAGAAGCCCCTGCAGATCGATTCGCCGCGCAAAACTCACCGGACCACGGCACGGACGCAGGACCGGACGCATGTGTGCTTCCGGTGGTCGAGTCCGGTGCAGGCCCTGAACGCCGCCAGCGAACCGACCGGACGCACGGGGGTCACCGGACGCCCGGTCACTGCGTCGGCAGAGGTCTGCAGGCGCGACCACCGGCCGCTGATCGACGCTGGACCGACGCACCAGTGAGTCCGGTCGGTGAGTCCGGTCGTGTTCCGTAAAGCCGTTTTCGATCCTCCTCGAGAATTTGGCTAAGTCTGAAATTTGCGGTGACTTGGACCTCCAAAATATGGCTAAGTCTGGAATTTTGCAGTGGTTTAGCCTATGCCATTTTTGGATGTCAACATCTAGAAAATCGCACACACGCACTCCATCCGACTACCCTGCACAAGAAGCAATTGAGTAGCTCGAAGGCCAACTCCACATCACAGTAAAGATCGACCTTTTTGTTGGCGCGAGACCGAGCTTGGAGCAGGTTGGTCGACGTGCTTTGTCTTGGAGCTGCCGCCGCCTACCGCCTTCTTTGCTTCTCGGCTGCCCCTGCTCGGCAAGTTCTTTTGCCGTCGTGGCCCGTGGAGCTGGCGGGTGGCCGCCTGGACTTAGCCACCGCCCGCGGCCGTCGCCGAGGCTGGTCGAGCCGGCTGGTGGTGCCCCTGCCCGATGGCAGGTCCCCTTCTTTGGATGTCGAGCAGCTCAATTTGCTTGTTGCCGTGCGTGCGTGGTCAAGCGGGACCCGCTCGCTCTGTTGCTCGCTCGCGAACCGCTCGGTGGCGGCCTGATCTGAGCAGCCTGCTCGCCTGCACGTAAAACCAAAGAACAGAAGAACACAGGGCAAACACAAGATCCAAAATCTCCAACAAAGATCACAGCAAAAACAAGAGATTTGATCCAAAAGCCCCGGAGACGACAGGGAGATTTGGGACTCCCCTTTCCCAACGAAAATCACCACAAAAATTCACCAATTTGATGTTCTTGGACCTCTAAACAAGAACCCTAAAATTGGGGAAAAATAAAAAAATGAAAATAAGAGAGGCAAGAGGGGATGAAGGGGTAAGCCTCCACTAAAATAGTCCAATATTCCCTCTGCCTAAACTACCCCTAAGATACATGAGTCGATCTTCTAACCCTAGGGCTATTTTGGTCGACTACGGGTAATTATCGATCCGACGGCCACCGCGCCTCCTCATCCGTAGCATCGCTCCACGCAATCTCCCAGATGCCGCCACGTGCCGTCCTTCCGTCCACGGAACGCCCGGGTTTTTGAGGCCTAAACCCGTGAAACCCGCCGATGGTTTTGAGGCCCAAACCACCAAACCCGCACCCGTGGTTTTGAGGCCCAAACCACGAAAACCCGCGCCGATGGTTTTGAGGACAAACCACCAAACCTCCTCGACACGTGTCATCGCCGTCTTGACCGCCCGAGTCGCCAAGTCATCCGAGCTCCCGCTTTCGCCTGCCGCGCTCGCCATCTTGACTCGATCGACACGGTCCCGCCACGTCCTCTTGCATTCGCCGATGTCCCGGATGTCAGCCACCATGGCTAACCACCTGCGATCCGGTTCCTCGGTCCAAGCCTCACGTCCGTCCTTCACACCTCCGCGGTCCGTCGGCCCGGCACGTCCTCCTTGGCCCCTTCACCTCGCCGTCGGCTACCATCTCCGAGCTCCACATCTGCACAACACGAACCAAGAGATATCGTCTTCGACACACTCCACGTGTGCCGGTGAGCATAGCCGAAGCATAAAGAATAAAGGAAAATAGAATTAAAATGTTGGACCGTGACAATCACTCAATCACAAAACTAAACACATGTGACCCAAATCAACCATGTGTTCGCAAAAACAACTAAATACCTCAAGTCTTTCCTGACACCATACAACTAACTACCAAACCTATATGCAATGTATTTTGTGATTTTGCTAAATTCAACGCTATGTGAACACACTCAAAACGACAATTAATAAACAAGTGCAGATCAACAAGTTTTGTTTCCTTGCCATTTGCGCTTGATTAAAATTATCCTGAAATAAAATTATCACAAGAAAATTGTAGTGGAAAGCCAAAATATAGATTGACAGAGTTATGCCATATGGATTTGTAACAAGGGATGGTATTGCTTAAGATTGACTAAACACAAAGTGAAGAAACTCACGTGTGTGTTGCAAGGAAGGAAAAACTAAGAATATGGATGGAAAACATATAGAGGGAAATTGATAACTAAAGTTATCACTTAGATAGAGACTACAAAGTATCAAAATGAGTGTGTTAAAAACGAAAAGAAAAGCCAAAGATAAGCATTTTGTTATTAGCCATAGGTCTTAATGTTATCCACAAACTTTTAAAATTTCAGTATTAAGTCCATGCAATGGCATGGGTTGAAGCATTGTTTGTATAGTTTATATTTGCTTTTTGAACACAAGGATTCATATTCATAGTCTTTGACATACATCTATTACTTCTAGATATAGATGAGTGTAAGAAACCGAAGACTACTCGTGCTATGGTGACTTGCCTAAACTTCTTGGGAACTTTCCAAAGCCAATGTCCACATAGGATAGATGGAAACCCTAAGGTGAAAGGAGGATGTAGATTAACAAAGGACTCATCTATAGGTAACAAGCCACTATGTGCACATATTATATTTACTTGTTCTATTCCAAAGCTTAGATCATTTTAATTTTTTTTTAGATGTCAAAATTATCTAGCTTAGACTAAGATTATACAAAAAGTACATTACCATTATTACATTATATATAATAAATTGAAATAAATCTATAATTAAATATGTATTGCTAGTGCATTTATTTGCTATACTTGATGCTAATATATTACTCTATAGTTACGGTTGAGTTTTCAGAGAAGTTTTACTTATGACAAAACAAATATTATTTATATTTTTGAAGGTAGGGAGGAGTAATAATATTTTTTCCACTCCAATTTCATGATTTTTATCCATCCTTACATTTCAGGTTTAAGTGTCGGGCTAGGGGTAGGTAGTGGCACTTGTATCTTATTACTTCTTGCACTGGTCAGTCCCTTCATATTGCGTAAGATCAAGATACAAAAAGCGAAAGAGAAAATTTTCAAGCAAAACCATGGTTTATTGTTGCAACAGTTGATATCACGAAATGCAAACATCAGTGAGAGGATGATTATTACCTTAAGGGAGCTAGAGAAAGCTACAAACAATTTTGACAGAGGTTGTGTGGTTGGTGGTTGAGGGCATGGAGTTGTATATAAAGGAAATCTAGATCTAAATGTTGTGGCAATCAAGAAATCCAAGATTATAGTACAAAGAGAAATTGATGATTTCATCAATGAAGTTGTTGTTCTCTCTCAAGTGAACCATAGAAATGTGGTAAAGCTTTTAGGATGTTGCCTTGAGATAGAAGTTCCACTCCTAATTTATGAGTTCATTTCAAATGGAACCCTTTATAACCATCTTCATGTTGAAGGACCAATATCATTGTCATGGGCTGATCGACTTAGAATTGCACTTGAAGTTGCTAGAGCATTGTCCTACCTCCATTCAGCTGCTTCAATGGCAATATTTCATAGAGACATTAAAACCACAAACATACTTCTTGATGACAATTTAACGCAAAGGTATCAGATTTTTGGTGCTTCAAGGTACGTTAGAATTGATCAAACCGGAGTGACTACATCCATTCAAGGAACAATTGGTTATTTAGATCCCATGTACTATAATACAGGTCGGTTTACTGATAAGAGTGATGTCTTTAGTTTTGGTGTTGTTCTTATAGAATTGCTAACTAGAAGAAGACCATTTTTCTATCGGTCCGACAATGGTGATGATCTTGTTACACATTTTACATCACTACTCATAGAAGGCAGACCAGAGGACATAATAGATCCTCAGGTTATGGAGGAGGGGGATGATGAAATCCTTGAAGTAGCTAGATTAGCGACATTGTGTACCAATTTGAGGGGAGATGACAGGCCTCCAATGAGAGAAGTGGAGATCACACTTGAGAATTTATTTTTTTAAGAAGAAGCAGATTCCTTTCATTGAAACATCAAGGAGAAATGGTCCTAATGAAACTAGGGATCACAACACGTCGATTGAACTGGTTACCAATGAAGCAAGCAGGCAATACACTATGGAAATGGAAATCTTGTTATCGGCAACGCACCCCGGATGAACGTTAAGTGTATGCTTATTTGAATTTAGAGTCCAGAAATCTTCTTGTAATAAGTGTAGCCTAGCTAATTCCTATGTTGTAGGGATGAAGACATTTCTTTGTTATCCAAAAAATGTAATTTTTGGGTGGAAGTGTAGAAATTAATTTGAGACGAGATGACCGGCCTCTGATGAGAGAAGTGGAGATGACATTTGAGAATTAAATTTTTAAAAAGAAGCATGTTCCTTTCATTGAAACATCAAGGAGAAATGGTCCTAATCAAACTAGGGATCACATCACGTCGATTGAACTGGTTAACAATGAAGCAAGCAGGCAATACACTATGGTGCCAAATTTAATTGGAGTATTTTCCAATTTTGTGAGTGTATTAATCACAATGGTGCCAAATCCAAGCCATAAGGAACCTGCTGGTAGATCCTGGTGACATGCATGCTAGAGCAAAACGAACACATTACATATATAAATGTAATGTAATGGAACCTGCTGCTAGAGAGCAAGTTCCTTCACCAACTGATAGGTGATCTTAATCTCTTCCCTATTTCTTTTCTTCCACTTTTTGTGGGTTTTCTTGATAAATTATTGTCGTGGTCGTGATGGAACTTTGTGATGGCAACAACTATCTGAAGTAGTCCGTGACTCTGCCGTGGCCAGCTACATCATTTACTCAAGTAATAAAAGTGCCGCAGCTGGATTGTGCAGATCCTTGAAATGTGGATTCACGAACTGCAACTGCAAGCCAAGTGTTGTCTCGAGGGTTCTTGTACTAGTGCAGTACAGCTAGAATCTAGATGCAATACCAATACTACATTTTTTTAGGAGTGATTGATAGACAGGAGTTTGGATATTATAAAAGTTTGAAACAAAAAGACAAATACGAATATAAATTTAACTATTTTGACGTTGAATTTGAGTCCACGAGATAACATTTTTTAACCACTTGAATACATGTGAGAGGCATTTGTCAGCAGGCAATGTTGGGTGAGGGTAACAACGCGTTGAAGTGTTTTTCTATAGGTGGCGTCAGTAACACTGTGTTTTCCCTGCAGGCAAGGCACAACAACAGTATAGTATATGAACTTGGGTGAGACAAAAATCAGGAGAACGAAATTTACTTTATCTGAAAATGTAAGCCAATCCTGCGAATGTTGAGGGTGACGCATCAAACTGCCGGCTCGGGGCGGCATCGCCGGCGCACCGTTTCAGAGAAAAGCAGCGTTATGCGGTCGCTGTAGCTCACTAACGAACTATTCCTGGCAGCGTCATGGAAAAAAAAATACAAAATAGAACAGGTCAGTTCATTGTTCACACTTGCATAACTGTATATATGCAGTGTCAGTGCGTTGACAATAGTAAGTCAAGTGTCTCCTCGATCTGCGTCTAATCCTACCCTATATATAGCTGTGGTACTGTGTGAACAACCAGCAGATCCCAGACAAAGCAACTAGAACTAATACATCCCGATTCCCATGGAGTTCTCATCACGCCTCCTTCTCGTCTGCCTTGTGGTGGCCGTGTCGGCAATGCTTGCCGCCACCGCCGCAGACGTCCCGGTGTCACTGAAGCCTGGCTGCCCAACGTCAAAGACGACCATGTGCGGCGACATCGAGGTCCCGTTCCCGTTCGCCTTGGAATGGGGTTGCGCAATCACGGAGCAGTTTCAACTCAACTGCACGACGACTGCGGGCGGCACCAAGGTGCTGTTTAATGATGATGGCCATGGTAATAAGTTGGAGGTGATCAACATCAATGTGACGGAAAACAAGGTTCGGGTCAAGACTTCTGTCTCTCGGCAGTGCTACAACCAATCCATGAAGACGATGACGACGACGATACCCGGCGAAGCGCACATGAACATGACCTACATGCCTTACGCGCTATCACGCAAGGATAACAAAGTCATTGTTCTCGGGTGCAGAAATCTTTGCCTACATGCTCATCAAGAGTGTAAGTAATCTTAATATTTCACTTCACTCTAAACATATATATTTTCAACTCATAGCTAGCTGATATGTCCCCTGTCGTTGCGCAACCTTTTGCAGCGCTCACTCAGTCAGTCAGTCGGCTGCTTGTCGACATGTGACGTCTTCTTAGCTTCCATGGATGGCATATGCTACCCTATTGCCGGGTGCTGCCGGCTGGACCTCCCGACCATGAACCACATGCAGTCTACTCAGAGTTTTTTTGAACCGTCGTACAACACCAGTCAGACATGGCAGACGTACCCTTGCAATTACATTACTGTGATGGAGAGCAAAGCCTTCAACTTCAGCACCTCTTATCTCAACTCGACAACATTCTATGATACACACAACGCAAAAAAAACCTGTCGTGATGGCATGGGGGATTACAAAGAAGGGCTGCAAATCTGGAACTGCAATGAAAGACAAGAAAGTACCCTATGCGTGTGTTAGCAGCAATAGTGAATGCACCTGCAATGAAGTTGGCTACGGCTGTAGGTGCTCCAAGGGATACAATGGCAACCCTTACCTCGTCAACGGATGCAAAGGTGTATGTCCAATATTTTCCTGTAGTTCTTATATGAAAAAAAAGCACGTTTTTTTAACAAATAACCCATCATTCCTCTTCTATGGTAAGATCAACCGATCTTTTTTTTGACCGAAACCGATCTTAGAAGCTTCTACAGTAATTCACAGAGAGGCGCTACAAGAGAGAGAGAGAGAGAGAGAGAGAGAGAGATTCTAGGAAATCTAAGAACGAAAGAAATATCCAAACTTCAATAAAACAAAGGACTCTAGTCGATCATCATTGACTAATCATTGGGTCTACTCATCCATCAACCCATGCCACTACACAATCCAATAGTTTTATGAAACATAATACTTAGGACTTCATCGTTAAATTTCTATCTATAGCTAATAAAAAATTATTATCTTTTCTTTTTCTGTTGTATTCTTTTTTTTTTTGTGAATAATCGTTCTGTTGTATTCATGTTATAATATATTCCTCATATGGATACTTAATTTCTTATCTCTATCGGGTTATGATGAATCAATATGACTATGCATGGTTCTCCTTCACATTTCTAGTTTTCCTTTAATTTTGATACAATTCTCTGTGTATTAACATGAAAACTAATATAATCATCGCTTCCTACGCACATGTATATGTGATCTAAATGGTGACACGGATCATGCAGGTACACCTAAGTAAATTTATGCTATATATATTAACTGTAACAGAAGTGTATAATTTAGAAGTATATGTATGAATACTTGGTATAATGTAATTTAGATGTAAATTTAGGGAGTTCATTTATGTTGTAGTTAATAGTGGTGGAAATTAGTAATTCACATGGAAATTTAAAAGGTTACATGTAATTGTTCATCACAATAGTATAGGTGGGTACTTTCTTCTACTTATTTCTATAAAGACATGATGGGTAAAATACATGCATATTTATGAGCTACCATATTTTTATTATTTTCCATAGTTTTCTATGTTTGTAGCTTAGACAGAGACCTGGGAGCAAAGTTATTAATTTTAATGGCATAGATGAGTATTTTAGTTATAGAATTAGGAGTTTACTCAGAATATTTGGAGTATAGAAAAAAAAAATAGATATAAATTTAGGAGGTGACTTTGAAGTGTTTTACAATGGGTTCATAATTTAGATATAGATTTAGAGGAATAATTTATACTATTTCGTTAAGATATATAGTGGTGCCCAATAAAAAAATATAATAGATCCAATGGCTATTATTGTCAATGATGATTATAGTCTTGTGAGATGTTCTTATTTTAAGAATTTCTACGATATATCCTTTTTTCCACTATGATATAGGAACTAATGTAGAGGCTTCAAAAGAAATCTTCATAAATATTTGAAAGTAACCTCTAGATAAATATCAAAATGTCATTATGTGTAAATTACTATTATATTTTAAAAGTACCCATAATTTCCATTATGAAAATAGTATAAATGTATCTACAAAAATATCTAAATTATAGTCACTTCTACCATTTTAATAAGATGTAGATAATTATCTAAATTTGCATTTTAGCTACCCATGTCCATATGAAACATAGTTTAAATCAAGCATCCCCCGGTTTTTCATCTAAATTACTATAGCAAGGAATTACTAAAAATACTAAAATATACCTTGTTTCTACATTAAAATATAACTTCTACAACTATTAATATATTGGAAAAACTAACTGAAAGTACATTTAGTTTACATTTGCTTCTCAATGTATGGAATTTTCATATCAATAGTCTTTTTAAGTACATTTATTTTTCAAGACATAGACGAGTGTGAGAACCTAAAAGCCTACTCATGTATGGTGTCTACCTACCATGCAACATTCCAGGGCAATGTCTACATGGGACCAGCCGAATCCCTTGGACGAAAGGGGCATGTGCATCAACCAAGGACTCATTCCGAGGTAACATGGCATTGTGTGCACTTATTATATTTAATCCTTTTATTTTGGGACAAAGGTCACATTAGTTTTGTTTTAACTTCTTAATTAATTTTTCTGATTCTAATAGGATTTATAGGAAATTACACCAACATAAGGTGTATTGTTATCTTCCAACCTTTAAAAGTATAAACCCTAATTATCTTCTTGTAAAAAAAGTTAGTCATAGTGACTAACAAATTACTAGAATCACCAAGTACATGACTTAGGGCACCTCTAATAATGACTTGTGAGCTAGCTCTAAGTATTTTAATTTATATTTTAATACAAAAGAGAGAAAAAAGGTATCACTTGATCAATAGCTAGTCTCATACACACATAGGTCATGTGAGCTCGTGACATGGGTCTATTCATATTATGAGCTATTGCTAAAAGTTAACTTCATTGAAAAGGTTGATTTAGAGCTTGTAACTACCTCATACTGCTAAGAGTGCCCTTAGAAACCATGTTTGTTGTAGTAGTTTTCAAGACACATGTCATAAATGAAAGAAATCAAGAAATTCCTAGAAAATCAAAGTAATTATTGCAAATAAGGTTAAATAATTTTAAATATCTATAGGAATTAACCACAATAAGACAAAGTACTTTTCTATACATTATTCTAGACTACTTATTTATGCCATTATTAATTAAAAAATTAAACTCAAAATATATATGCAATTTTCATGGCATCATGTAAACCAAGTTCATGAGGCCTAGATACCAATATCCATATGACAAGTTCTCTAGAAACGTCGAGAGTGGACCCTAGGATGGGACCTATGGATCCTTAATACATTGAATGGCATGATTTCTTTTCAACATATATATGTTCTTCCATACTTTTTATACATTTTTATTTAATATGTAATGAGATCTCAAACCCTAGAGCATATCAATGCTATACAATCAGCTAAAAATATGTTGGAAGTTTTATTTGTTAATGTCCTTATGGAACCTATAATATCCTCAAACAAAAGAAGGGTTTATTAGAATCAAGAAATCCTCACGAGGTATCATTCAGAAAAAGTGAGGATTAGTTGTGTTTAATCACAAAAAAATATTTATCCCTTCATATGACTTAGTTCCAAGGTCATGAGCTTGATCGGGTATTTCTTTTCAGGTTTAATAAGAATCATTGGTTTAGGAATGGGTGGTGGTGCAACAATTTTGCTTCTAGCACTTGGTGGGCCCCTCCTAGCACGGAAAAATCAAACAACAAAGGTTGGAGAAGGTGAAACAAAAATTTTTCAACCAGAATCATGGGTTACTATTGAAGCAATTAATATCAAGCAACACGGACATTGGTGAAAGAATGATAATTGCCCTAAGGGATCTAGAGAAGGCCACAAACAATTTTGATAGCTCTCGTGTGGTTGGTGGTGGAGGGCATGGAGTTGTGTTTAAAGGAATATTAGATCTGCATGTTGTGGCAATCAAGAAATCAAAGATAGTAGTGCAAAGAGAAATCAAGGAATTTATAAATGAAGTTGTAGTTCTTTCTCAAGTGAACCACAAAATGTGGTGAAGCTCTTAGGGTGTTGCCTTGAGACAGAAGTTCCATTGCTAATTTATGAGTTCATTTCAAATGGAACCCTTTATAATCATCTTCATGTTGAAGGACCAATATCAATATTGTGGGCTGACAGAATAAGGATTGCACTTGAAATTACAAGAGCTTTGTCATATCTACATTCAGCCGCATCTATGCTAATATTTCATAGAGATATTAAGTCTTCCAATATTCTTCTTGATGATAATTTAACAAAAAAAGTATCGATTTTGGAGCTTCCAGTACATCCCAATTGATCAAACAGGAGCAACAACTATTGTTCAAGGAGCACTGGGATACTTGGACCCTATGTATCATTACACAATTCGACTAACAGACAAGAGTGATGTCTTTAGCTTTGGTGTTGTTATTATAGAATTTCTTACTAGAAAGAAACCATTCAACTATAAGTCCAATGATGGAGACAATCTTGTTTCACATTTTGAGAGGATGCTCACAACAAACAACCTAGCCAGTATAGTAGATCCTCAAGTCATAGAGGAAGAAGATGGAGACATTCAAGAGGTAGCCGCACTTGCTGTGATGTGTACTAAATTAAGGGGTGAAGATCGGCCTACAATGAAGTGGAGATGCGACTTGAAAACTTATTATTGAAGAAAAAGCTTGTCCCATGTATTACAAAAAGCAGAAATAATGAGGATGAGGTAGTTCAGTACATTTCAATTAGTGAACTGGTAACTAACAGCACAAGCAGACAGTACACTATGGAACAGGAAATACTACTATCGGCAAGTTACCCTCGATGAACTTGTGTAGTCATGACTCATGAACAGTGATTAACTTCCTTGGTTGTCGCTTCAAAATTATTGGATAAAATCTTTGAGCAAATGCATTTGCTGTAATGTAGATGCATGTTTCCTTGCATGAACACTAAAGATAGTGGTGGTGTGCTTACCTTTTTGTTAATTGAACGTCGAATGTTCTTGTGTGCTGTAAGCTTGTAAGATCCTAGTATTTAAAAAGTATAGTAATGGACAAATGTATTAGTTGGAGAATGCAGTTAAATTGATCTCCCTAGGCCTATTTATACTTGCAATGGTGCGAGACAGAACGAGAGCTGCAAGGACATTTTGGACACTGCAATGTTGACAGAAGAAGAACACAATCTGTAATTAGTCAATGAGATACAGCTCGCCATTCATGATGACCTGGCCCTGTTCGCTTAGCTTATCACCCAGTAGGTCAAAGCAGATATTTTTCTCTCACAGCAGCCGTTGCCCCCAAATCTTTTTTCTCTCACAAAGATCAGCCACCTGCATGAGCCAAATTAACAGGCTCAAATAAGCTGAAGGTAGCAGTGAGTGTTTACTGTTTAGCACCTGACTTCTGTATCTTTAAAACTCAATCTGGTGTTGCTAAAAAAATCTCAATCTGGTTTGTTTTCCAGCAAGCCTACCTTTTCTCCGATACGAGTTTAAACAAATCGTGTGATCCTAATGCTTTCGAGCATGACATTTGCAAGGTGATTTTCAGCATTATTGGACATCTCTTAGATTGCAAGTCCTGTCCTGCCAGAATTTGGGAGTCCGCCAGCAAACAAGGGAGGAGGGATCCACTGCCAACCAGCCAGCCAGCTCCATGGCGCTGAAGTCAGGACCAATCAAGTAAACGGAGCAATCATGCATGGATCTGTGACTGAGACGCAGCTGGCATGCATGGAAAGGCTTGCAAGCTTCCATGTCCTCGTCTCCATGGAGAGATCGCTGTCATGGACAGGGACGAGCACTTGCTGCTGCGTCCTTGAAGAAAGCATCATCAAGGTGGCCGGTTCGCCAGCTTCGTGCGCGGGTGGGGCCGCGTCACTACTCATTGATGTTGCAAACTTGATTGGATCCGGTCATCCGGATTAAGACCCCCAAGATCCCTTTGGATCAGTTGAGGAATTAAAGCCCTCACCCCCTTTGCTGATGTCACAGTCTGGTTCCTGCATCGAAAGTTACTCGAATAACTTAACGGGATGCCATGTGGTGGTGTTCATCCAGATATGTCAGACTGCACAGACACAGGGTCACATGCCATCAACATCGAACCAATGAACCATCTGAAATCAACAATCATGGCCCTTTCGGGCAGAGCCCAAGGATTGTAGAGGAATTTCACATAAATCAGTTTATGTTCACAGAAAAACAACGTTCCAGGCCTTGTGCTCAATGCTCCCAATTTTTGAATGCTCCCAATAGCTGCTTGTAAATGTAATGCCCCACAGATTACACGAGAGAAGAATTGTATCAGAGAAAAACATGCAAACTTTTGTGTTTTATGAATCTCTTCAGAAAGATTGTAGCACACTAGTCATAACAGAAACTTCTCACTCTCAGAATGCACTAAATAAACATTAGGAATACAAAAAAAAAAATGGGCCAATAAAGTTTGACCATCGTATCCTTAAGATTTGTCTGCAGCTGCAGTCATTTTCAACCCAGCCATCTGGTATCTTGCAGAATTCTAGTCCTATCTTCGAAGTTTAAAAAGAACATATATATTCAAACAAAGAGTAAAAAAATGATATCTGAAAGCAAATCTTATAAATAACTAAGCTCTTATTATGCATATTGACAAGTCGCGGGCTAACGAACTTCAGCAGTCTTTCTAGATCTCTTTACTCAGCTGCCCTGGATCATGGGAAAGGCCGAGAGACTACACAACTTCTAGATTCTTTAGCTGAAGCAAGACTCTTCCGGTGTTATTCAAAGTTGAGCTGGTGTGGTGGAAACAAGAGCGAGTAGGTGATGAAACCTGGTCATCTTGGTTCTTCTTGTGAAAGCTGCAGCATCGTCCAAGGGAAAGCTCTGGCATCACAATCACATCTTGTTGGCTCATACTCACAAAGTCACAATGGTAGCAGTCGAAGATGATGCACCCATTAGCTCTCTTCAGAAGGAAGGGTTGAAAAAACAGCAGATCATGCCATCGATCTCACAATACATCACGCCACAGTGTCTATCCGGTCATGCTTTCTTTTGTTAGGCCGGGAGAAAAAACAGAACTGGGCCCAAGTCTTCTTTGTCTTCGTTGGTTGTGATCTTGTGGCTTTCTTGGCAGCATATTCAGTCATGTATTGAACAGCAGCCTGTGGAACAAGAGAAAGGGGAAAACAATAATGAACAAACCTTGCCACAAATGGTCATTAATATATATGGTAGTTCAAGAAAAAGCAAGAAAAGAAAATCACCTGAGCTCCCTTTAAAGCTACTTCTCTTGGTGGCACTTGCAGAGGGTTCTCTTCTGCACGGAGCACGCGGAGATGCTGCAGGTTTCCCCAAAAAGAATCAGGAAGCACCCTGATCTGATTATTGCTTATATCCAACTCTTCCAGCATCTCAAGGTTGCCAATAGAACGAGGCAGGGATTGCAGGTCAGCGAAATTGTTCCCGACATTCAGTTTAACAAGAGAAGTAACAAAGCAGAAGTTCTCAGGAATAGACTCAAGCTCATTGAAACTTGCATCAACCTCCTTCAGCTTTGTGAGAGATGCCATTGTTGTTGGGAGGCCCCTAATACTGTTGTATCGCACAGAGAGGACCTCTAGAGACTCTAGCTTTCCGGCGGCCTCTGGGAGGGCCTTGAGGTGATTGTAGCCTACCCAAGAACTCCGCCAGTGACACACAATTGCCAATAGTGTACGGCAACTCATCAAGGTTGTTTGTCTCGGCGATTAACTTCTTCAGGCGTTTGAGGCTTCCAATTGCATCAGGGAGTGAAGTGAGATGGTTTGCAGTGACATCAAGCTCCTCAAGCTTCACCAGCCTCCCAATACTGGGAGGTAATGATGCAAGCTGATTGCCCCTCAGGTCGAGACATATCAGGTTTGAAAGATCCCCAATCGACTCAGGAAGCTGAGCAATTCTGTTAGAATGAACGTCAAGCTTGGCCAAAGAAGAAAGCCTCCCAATTGCTTCTGGCAAGGCCAAGATCCGATTCTCCGAGATATCAAGGGTGACAAGTCCAGTGAGCTTTCCAATTGAATCAGGGAGCCACTCGATCTGGTTCATGAGTTTGCCTTGCAGGTTGAGATCGCGAGCGCCTTTCTTTGCAGCCACTTCAATCATGCTAGCTAGCTTAATGAGGGTCAATTTCTCGTTGTCATCACCTGCAAAAAGCCAATCATGAAGCAGAGAATGAAAAAATATGTGCATACTTCCAACGGCCACCCAATTATCACAAATCATGGACTAGTTGGTAGCTAATGAAATTCCATTTTGTCTCATACAACTAAACAATGCATATGCTTCCAATTTTAACTCACTACTAAAGCTCTAAATGGTAACAATTCTCATGAAAGTAAATCTAAGCACTCCACTGAACTGAAATCAAATTTGGTAACAAAGCAGTTCCAGGTAGATTGGGCTCACCATAACCGGCGTCCACACGAGTCGCCACAGAGTTTGCAGCACCTGCTCCTCGTGGCATATGAGAGCTCGCTGCCACAACGCCGTCGTCCCACACTGCGGCCTTGGCCTTCTTGACGTAGCTGTCGTCCATGGAGACGCGCCCCCCACGCCGGTCACCATCCTCGGCGCGCCGAACCCGTTAGCGCCCATGGACGAGTAGCCGTCAGCGCCCATGGACGAGTAGCCGTCAGCGCTGGTACCCGCAGGCACCGCTGACGACGACGACGCGGCGTAGGAGGAAGAAGACGAAGACGAAGCCGCCGCGGTGGTCACAGCAGCCTTGGAGGCGGTGACGCGCGCGTCGCGGCGGCGGCGCGGGTGGAGCTGGAGCTGGAGCTGGACGGCACGCACTGCGACGCTTGCTGGATGAGGTCGTCGAAGAGGCTGTGGAGCGCGTCGAGCTCGAGTAGCCTGGTGGCGTCGCGCTTCTGCTCCCGGCAGTGGTACGCGGCGAGCGCGCGGTGCATCTCGATGGCGACGCCGAAGAGCTCGTCGGGGACGGCGTGCGGCCTGCGCAGGCGCGCGACGGCGTCGAGGCGCGCACGCTCCTCCCGGTCGGCGGCGTGTGCCAGCGCCTCGGCCGCCTCCACCTCCTCCAGCGCCGGGCGCGCCGGCAGGGAGCGGTGTAGCCGCATGATCTCCCCGACCACGCCGTCCACCGACCCGAAGGCCGCGGCATCCAGCGCGGTCCCCATTCCTCAACCGACGACGACGACGACGACGATGGCAACGCCTCTCTCCCTCCCCAGTCACAGCAGCCCAGATCTCCACTCCTCTCCGGTCCCTTGCCACAGTACGGCACGCAACGGGATCCCCACCCTCCTCCTTTATGTAAGCCTGGGCGCGCGGCCTCGCCGGTGCGCTTTCCCGCGGCCATGGTCGCCATCGCCAACCGCTCGTCACGTGGCGCTCGTGGCCCGTGGCCCGCCCGCCTCGGATGCCGCCCAACCCCCTTCCTCTTTCCGGATAAGAACCGGAACCACCAGAGCCCAGGTGTGCGACGCCGGATCACAGCTCGGCGCACCCGCTCTCGAGCGAGGGGAAAAAAAGAAGTCAGCTTTTTCCGCCGCGGCGGTGACCCGATCCAATCCAATCCGACAGCGCGAGGGAGGTCGACGTGGACGCCTCGCAACGGAAACGCAAACCCAGAACGAGGAACTCACGCTCGCCGGCCCGGACGGCGCAAGAGAGAGAGAGAGAGGGGAAGAACAGCACAGGGACCGAATTGCCTGCCGGTGGTGGTGGGGATTGTGGAATTGGGGGGGCTCGCTCACGGCTCACCGAGGTAGTAGGTAGGTCTGTGCAATGCGCAGGGGATGGAGAGAGCGCGTCGACGGGGGCGGTGGGCGGTGGTCGCCGTGGGTGGTTCTTGATGCGTGCCCCTGGTTTCTGGGGGCGTTTCTCGGGATGGGAAATGAATTGGAACAGGCTCGGGTTGTGGCAGCCAGGAAGAGAAGAGAAGAGCGAGCTCGGCGTGGCGCCGCTTGGGGTCACGTAGAAATGGAGCCCTTCCTTCCTTCCCTCCCCGGGGCCGGGCATGGAAGAGACCGAGAGGACCTGGTGCTGTGCTGTCCTTGTCCCGTGACGTCAGTATCGGATCGGCTACCGCCTTGGGGTACCGCCCGGAGTGGATCTCGTACTCTTGTTTTCTTCGCAACTACTCCAAGAAGAAAATGGATGGATGAAAAACATCGCTGGTTACTTGTGTAGATTTTGGTGGCCACTGGCATCTCTTTGCTAGTGAGTATATACTAGATGAATCGCACGTTGTTTTACATTTAGCAGTGTCGGAGGAACAAGATACGGCCTTGAGCATGATGCAGGTTTCTTGCGCGGCCCAATGGTTAATTAATTAATTAATCAACTCTCCGCCACTGTAACTGAGGTGGGTAACTATAGTTAATTAATTAATGACCATTTACCGACACCACCTCCTCCATCCATCCACTGTCCGGAGAGGAATCTCTCGGCGCCTCACATTCCTTCCCAGCCTAGACTGAACAAAGCGATTGGAGTTTATCGATCGATGATTCGGACCCATGCATGATCCATCACCAGTGGTAATTGATCGAATGATGGACAAGCAAGCAATCAGTGAGTGAGTGAGTGAGTGAGTCGGTCCCCAGCCGGCAGTGTCCAGTGGAGATGAGTTTGCAAAGAATCGAGTGGGCCGGGGCCACGTGCGGGCGGAAGCCTCGTCGAACCGCTGCACGCAGCAACGGCGGTCCTCGATCGGTTGGCCATCGCGATCGCGAGCGCGCGGTGCCGTGCCGTGCCGTGGCGGTGCGTCACTGCGTCGTCCTCCTCCCCCTGCCTGCTCCTGTGGCCCTGTGTGTGGTGTGGGGACGACGTACGACGGAGAGGGGAGCTTGCTTTGCCTCGCCGGAGGTGGCAGTGGCGCATGGCCGCATGGGCCAGGCAAGGCAGACACCACTTGAGCACTCACTCCATCGATGGCCTGGCCAAGCAGCACGTCGGTGCGGGGGACGACGACACGGCACGCACGCGCGCGCGCCCACCGCTCGAACTTGCAGCTGTCTTATCTTCCCCCAAGCCGCCCGTCCTACTCGTGTCCCTGTGGCTGGCCCTGGATCCATCGCCACGCCACGGAGGCCGCTGGCTGCTCTCTTTTCCGATCTCGCCTCGGCTACGAACGAACGTTCGCTGGCCTGGAATCACCCACCGAATCATGCAGGGTAGCCACTTGCCACGTCACTCCACAAGAAAGGCATACTGTAGACCCCTGCGTGGTGCTGTTCTCCTCCCACTGGCGCGTGGGACCGCCGATGCGGCCGGCCCACATGGCAGCCAGTCGACCATGCTGCAGTGCAAGATTAAGTAGTAGCACTGTATATATTTTTCTGTGGGTGTGCGTCGCACTGTCACTCGTGGGCGTGCAGGTCGCAGCACATGGCTGCCGGCCGGACGCATCCACCGCAGGAGTTTCAGAGATCTCTGGCTGTTCGTGCAGAGCACCACCAGCCAGCCCAATGCCTGAGTGCTGACGCAGCGCAGACGCAGTCTCCATTCTCCCACACCACACGGAACAGCAGTTGACATGCCAGAGCCAGACGGATGGATCGGCAGACACGTAGGAGCACGCACGTACCCATCGCTTCGATTCGCCTAATCACTTGCCAAAACAGTCTGGATGCTCGTGCATAATTGGCCGGCTGCATTGCATTGCATAAACTATTACTGCTGCCAATTCAAAAACAAAAAAAAAAAAAAAACTATTACTGCTGCTGGTTTCTGTGGTGGAGGTGAGGCGAACGGATTGGTAGGGCAGCAGCACAGCAACAGCTACGCCTACGTACGCGGTTGAGGCGAGCACATCACACGCTTCGACAAAACACCTCTGGCTTTTCAGGTAACGGTCCTTGTCAGGATCGGATAGGAGCCCTGGGCCCCTGCCCTCGTCGTCATTCAAGATCAAGATAACAAGGTCGCCGTCGCAACGTCTAGTCAGGTACTCACTTAGTTTCATTACTTTGCGGTGCTTTTCGATTCATATAAACCGTGTTTGATTGATTGTCTTATTCAAATTTTTATGTAAATTATAAAACAAACAAAAAACGTCATTACAATATCTTTAGTGATGTAATAAGTCGTAAACAAAAGTGATAATATTTATTAAAAAAAGTTGAATAAGGCGAGAGGTCAAACACACGCTTTTATATGAAATAAAAGAATTACAAAGATTAATGAATCGGAGGGAGTACACATAGTACACAGGAACCTACTACTGTACAGCCTATACCGTCTCTACCTAAAGACGACGAGACTTTAAAAAGTCCTCTTCAACATGGTTCTAAATAATGTATCAGTTCAGTGAAGCCGAAAGGAATCGTGTCGAAGAGGGTCTCAACATCTCATTACGCTTTGACATCCATCCAATCTGGAAGAAGAGACAAACTCCCCTTTCGAACAAGCATGTAAACACAGAAAGACCGTAGGATTATACCTTCCATGTGAACACAAAGCTGGAAATCAATTTGATTGTACTATCCGAAACAGAGGTTGTCAATTCTCAACTTCATGCTACGAACAGTGACCCCAGGACAGCTGAATCGTGCTGCCTCAGGTTGTGCGTTGGTTAAATGACGCTATCATCAATGGGGATCCATGAACGATGCAGTGAGTACCAAACCAGCTCGTACACAGCTGCAGTCAGTACCAGATCAACAGATACTCCAAAACTTAGCCTTCAAACTGATTTCATTGTAGTACTTCTACCCGTGACTAAATTAATTCATCAGTGTCGTCTTGTCCTATAGCTCACCTCTTCACTTCTTTGCCTTGGAGAACCGGAGGCACCTGTACTTCTCGCCACTGACGGTGATCTCCAGGGCTCCGTCCTGGTTTGTCCTGATTCGAAGCCGTCCCCATGAGGACGCTCTTCTCTTTCTCCAGGTTCTCCCTCTCCATCTTCAGTCTCGCCTCTTGTCTCGCGATCTCAGCCTGCCGAAAAACGAAACCAAAAGCGTGTCATGTCAAATTGGAGGTCCCAAAGGTCGTGTCAATGATGAAGAGGTATACCAGGAAAAAGACCAAAAGACAAAAAAAAAAAGAGTTGGACGTGGGAGTTCACCAGATCCTCTAGTTCACCTATGATAAATGGTATTGAAAATGTTTATTTCTGCACAACCCACTACTTGAATAGATAGATTGTCTTTATTTCTTAGTCTTCACTTTACCTAAAAGATGAATTCAGGTAAGGATGTGGTTGTGTCGGAGGAGTCGCAAGTTTAATTAAAGTCTAGGATAAAGATCTCCATAGCCTAAGTGAACACCTCAGAGTCAATCATGGTCTTTTCATCATGAGTATAGTTATCTGCTCTTTTACAATATGACAGGATTAACTTAGTGTCATCATGAGTGTAGTAGATTAGGTTTATCTTCCAAATGTAAATCTGATCTATTGATGATTATGACATCCATCTTGCTCTATGGATTGTTGCTTACCCAATTTATAGACTAACATAGTTTGTTGACCAGAATTTGACAGCATATGCCGCTTGCAATCAGATTGCATGAGAAGTTTCATTGTGGTCACACCAGAAAGGTGTCTCTTGTGATGCTGCACATAAACCTAAAAGGTACATTTAATTATATAGCCTAAGGTGATGAAAATTGAGACCTATTAAGTCCTTCAATGCTGAGGTCTCCAAGCAACCAGCTGCACACACTACAAAGCAACAATATCCTTATAAGCTGAAAACAGAGCATCGAGTCAGTATGGTGGTAGGGACTATCTGCGCAAAACAAGATTGGTGTACCCCCTACCTAGCAGGACCCAAACACTCATCTGCCAACCTTAGTCCCAGCCCACTCCGACTGTTATGCATGTGGGAGTTGTTTCCTCTATTGCACGATACAGGTTCACTTTCCTGCCTTGTGTTGTTTCATTCACATTAATGGGTGAGCAGCTCAACTGTTAGGACAACCTACAGGCTACACCGCTACAGCTCTGTTTCCAGCATTGATGTAGACCCTTGGGGGAAAGATAGTGCTCTCATCACTCTTCTGTGAGCTGTGGCATCACTAATCACTTTTGATATCATCGAACATCAGATAAGTAAGGCTGACTTCCAATCCATGCTTAAAGGCTCAGTCTTGCAGTCAAATTGGCTTATTAACTCAATAGAATTCTAGGAAGTTATGGAATAAATTACATATTCATATTGTTCATGTGGTGAGAAATGAGAACCGGATTTCAACTCTAGGAGGTCAAACTTCATTCTTTGGTATATTGGAACCAGGACCCTGGTTGGTGAATGCTTTTACTTATTATAAAATCTCTATTATCTTACCATGATCTGTGCTGATAATTGGTGTCTTATATAATGTAAATCAACAGTGTTAATGTACTCCCAATTCATTGCTTTTCCTTAGGAGAATCTCATCAGCTACGCCTCACCTATCACCTTTCTATGATTTACTGCAAAGCAGATTCCAGTTTAGGTTTCCAAATCTTACCCTGACAGCTACATTATATGTTGCAATTGCACAGTTGTAGAGGACACAATGACGTTTCCTACTTAAGAAGCCAAAATGGACATCTAAATTTTAAAATATATTATTGGATATTTAATGTAACATTTTCTTTTCTATAATCCGTATAGTATGGGTTAGCGTTACTCAAGAGAATCAGTGCATGTGCTTTGCAGGCAACTCTTATATTCCTTCACCCCATCTATCACCTTTTTATGGTTTCAATACTCTCTATGGAACTGAAACACACCAGCTTTATTCCCCTCACTGCCTTCGGTGACAACTAGAGTGAAAAGCAAGGAACAATCTCTCTTACAATAATGTACTTGTTCAGCATCACAAGAAACTGAAGGGCATTGACAATAATGTACTTGTTCAGCATCACAAGAAACCCATGAAAGAAACTCTGTGCAGTACAGACAGATGCAGGTTCAGTGTTATCTCAATCATATTTCCAGCTAGAATTAAAAATGCATCAGCTATCAGATCATCAATGCGATTCATAGATCACAAGAAAAAAATCGAAGCGGCTCTATGTTTGTTCGTGATCATGTAACAGCTGACAGTAAAAATGCTGGCCAAGACAAGATGTGCGGGACGGATGGAACAGAGAATTGATTGAGCAGGACGGGACGGGGGGTCGGGGACACGGTACCTCGCGGCGGGAGAGCTCGGCCTTCCACGCGGCCTCCCGCTCGGCGACCTCGCGCTCGCGCTCCACGATGTAGCTCTGCATCTCCCGCTCCTTCATGATGCGGTCCTGGATGTCCGCATCCAGTGCCTCCTTGAGCTCCATCACGAACTTGTCCACCACAGCCTTTATCCGCACAGACATCTCGCCGCGCTTCACGGGCACCGCTGCCACCAGAAACGGCACCGCTCCTCCCTTGCACTCCTGCTATCGGCGCCGTGACACCGGCAGGCCTCCCGTGGCCGTGGGTGGACCGTGGACGCCGCCGGAAACCTTGTGTCGCTTTCGCTTGTTTCGGGGCGTTTGCGCCTGTTGCGGGGCAGCGTAGATGAGGTGGACCAGGGAGAAGAGGTGGCCCAGTGGGCCTTTCATGGGCCATCACTTCCGTTTGCTCCCTTTGCTTACCCTTTTTCTGCTTTTTTTTTTTATTACTCTTTTGACTAGAAGACAGCATTCTTGTCTAGCTCTTCTTTCAATAAACAGCATCTAGATAATTCTGGCCATCACTGAACAGAGGACATTTCTTTCACCCACTTCCATAAGGATCAAAGAATGCTTGCATAGATGTGATTGTCTTGTCACCAATAACCACAACCTCATCAATTGAGGCCATTAATCTGGAACAGAACATGTACCTGGCTACCAGTAGTCACCACAGGAGCAAGCTCCATCCTGGAAATGGTGGAACCGAACAGGATCCCTGATGATGATCGTCCTGCCTTCGCTCTTGGATACAAACTTCGCGAATGCGTGGCAGTCACCACAGATCCTCAGGTTCTTCATGATTCTGATGGGCTTCCCATCCACCGCATGCATCGTTCCAAACGCTATCGCCATCTTCTCACTGTGATATTTCAGCAGATCTTCTTTCTGCTCGATTGCGAGGTCCTGCAGCACAAATTCTGTCTGGGGAACGTAACCAAAAGTGTTGATCCTTCCGATCAACCGGTTCAGCTCCTGAACTATGGTGTCAGAGCATGGGTGTGATAAGTCCCCAGCAATGAACACATGGACATGTTTTTCCAGCTCAATCCAGCTTCGCCCTGGTTCTTTCTTCATACCTCGGTCCCTCATTACTTTCCATGACTTCTCAGCATCTGTCCACTGCCGCAGATCCGCATATGTGTTTGACAACAGTACACGAGCACCTTGGTCATCAGGCTCCAATTTAAGTATTTCTCTGGCTGCGAATGCTGCGAGATTGGCATTTTTATGCATCCTGCAAGCACCAAGGAGAGTTCTCCAAATGACTGAATCTGGCTCAAGGTTCATATCATGGATGAATTCCACAGCCTCATCGAGCTTCCCGGCTCGACCAAGGAGATCGACCATGCAGTTGTGGTGTTCTCTCTCAGGTTGAATGCCAAAGAGCCTCTTCATGGACCTAAAGTAGTGCCATCCATCTTCCACTAGACCAGCATGGCTGCAGGCAAAGAGTACTCCAACCATGGTTATGCGGTTCGGTGCCACTCCTTCAGATTTCATCAAGTCAAAAACCCTCAATGCCTCAGCGCTTTTCCCATTCTGCGCCAAACCAGATATCATGGTGCTCCATGAGATTACATCCCTCTGAGGCATCCTGTGGAACAAGGCATCTGCATCCTCCAAGCTCCCGCACTTGCAATACATGTCTAGAAGGGCATTGTGCAGGATCAAGTCCTTATCATACTTGAGCACATGAGCATGGACCTGCCTCCCCACTTCAAGCATGACCATCCCGGTGCACGCCCGCAGGACGCTCGTCAAGGTACCCTGGTTAGCCGAGAACCCAGCATCCTTCATCCTCATGAACAGCTCTATCGCCCCAACCCCATCTCCACCCTGAGCAAAACCCGCAATGATTGAATTCCAAACAACCAAATCTCCTGTCACCATCTCATCAAACACACGCCGCCCACCATCCAAATCCCCAAGCTTCATGTACGCGTCGATCAATGAGCTCCGGACGAACACATCCGAGTCCAGCCCTACCTTGACAGTGCTCGCGTGCACTGCAGCGAGCATCCCCGGCGTGGCACACGCGCCGAGGACACTCGAGAACGTGTACGCGTTGGGCGCCACCCCGTCCCTCCGCATGGCCACCAGGAACCTGAGCGCCTCCTCCTTCCTCCCGTCTGTGTTCGCCAGCGCCGCGACGACGGTCGTCCAGGTGACGACGTTCCTCTCCGGCATTCCGTCGAACAGCCTGAGCGCGTCGTCGAGCAGGCCGAACTTGGCGTACATCGACACGAGCGAGTTGGAGACGAAGAGGCCGCCGGCGGACACGCAGTGAGGAAGCGATCCGTGGGCCTCGACGTGGCGATGGATGAGCCGGCCGTCGCTCGCCGTGCCGTGGCGCACGCAGAGCTTGACGAGGCGAGTGAGGGAGACGGGGTCCGCGCGGAGCCCCGCCGCGGCCAGGTCGAGGAGCAGCGCGAGCGCGGCGGGGAACGGACCCTCGACGCATAGGCGGGAGAAGATGGCGAGGGAAGGGTGCGGAGGCGGTTGTGTTTGGACGCGGCGGCTGCTCCGGCGAGTGGCGGCAAGGCGGTTGTGAGGGAGGTGTTTGAACAAGGAGTTCATCAGATGTTCAGACGTAGAGGAACCGCAGAGTGCAGGACTAGCGATAGCGAGGCGGCTCTCTAAAGGACTGAACCGTATGGATTCTGCAGAAAACAGAAATTTTCTTGTCAATCTCAAGCAGACGAATTTCTAGAGAATTTTTGTTTCGTTGTTCCAAATAGCCTTGTGACACGATTGGAATAACTCAATCTCAAGTAGAAAACAGACGAATTTCTGGGCTGTTCGTGAAATTCATATCAGCCGTGAGTTCGCAGGTTTTCACTTTCCACATCAGCTCACACAAAACACTTTGGGGGATTTGCACATAATCGACTGTTATGCTAGCAATGATAAGTTTGATATACACAATCAATACTGAAGCATCAGGGCAGCCCTGAATTGCGCAGAGGAACTGCACATGTTGTTTCAATTGTTCAGTGCATAAACCCTCTAGTGAATGTACAGAGATGATTCTTGCAGTTCTATCATTTCGACGCCGTAGCAGACGCATGAACAGCTAGCTGCATATGCCGAAACATGATTTCAGTGCTTCATTTGGTCCGTGACAAGGCGAGGTAAGCTCAAGGTTTTCCTCATAACTCTGCTCTGGATTCATCGCCTTCACCGCCATCTTTATGAGTGGCCAGTGTCCTGATAATGGACTCATAGATCCCGATTCCTTTGAGGTACTCGTCTTTCCTCAGAAACTACATGATACAAAAATGTTGATTCAACATAGATGCTAGATATATGTAGTTACAAAGAATATACCTTAATGGGATCAGATAGTCAAGTCAAAACTAATGACACAAACCTCATTATGGTCATGGAGCAATATCGGGGTGTTCGCCATAGGTGAAAAACCAAATGCTGGTAATCCAATTTTCCGGAAGTGGCTAGCATCAGTAGAGGCTGGGAATATCTCCGGTTTGCCAAGTTTGCCTCCAGCGCTCTTCACAGCTTCTTCAAGCAACAACCACCATGGGTTTGTGCTGTCTGCGGGTGTCATGGCTGGCTTCCCAAAGTTGTTCAAGACAGATATCTTCTGTTTAAACTGCAGAACAAATAACCAGAAGATATATGATTGAAAACTTTATGAAATCCACATGACCAAGGTCATGCATATGGATAATAAAGTATTGCGGTTACTTGCAGAAAGTAGAACTGAACCGTTTCTGTTGGACATAAAAATTCAAAATGCAATGCATTATTACCTTTCTTGATGTTTAATGGGATCAGAACAAGTACTGATTTCAAACTATGACTAAAAATGTGTGTGCTGCTATCATCAATAAACTAAGATAGTCAAAAGAATAACACCTCTAACAGAAGCACAAACCAAAAGAAAAAATGAAAAATGAATATCTCATATGATGAAATAAATTTTTAAGAAAAAAGACCCATTGAAATACAAATCCATTAGCGTCACTGAAATATTGGAAAAAAACAGAAGTGTGTTATCTAGATGAACTAACCTTATATCAGTAAAAAATACCAAATAAATCTTGAAATCCGTAATCGACAACTGCAGGGATATTTTTAAAATATTCTCCGGTTATTCTTATTGCCTCAATTCTGTGCTGTTTGTTGCCCATAAATTCAACAAACAAATGTGAAAGTGAGCATTGTTTCTTTAGGTTCAAAGCTGTCCCCGCATGATGAGGAGCTAGTTACTATGCGTATACTGTATATATGCCATCAGTTGAACCACGATGGAATCATACCTCAAAGGTCAAGTTGTGTGAAGGTGGTGCCCATTCTTCCACAATGCGCCTCTCAGTTGTTCAACATGGGCACTAGGAGGGATTCGGATGTCAAGACCTACCTCTGCTTCAGATGGTTGAAGATTCATGACAAAACCCCTGAAAGAAGCCAAAGATAAAGTGATTAGTAAGAAACATTACAGATCATAGCATGAGTGGACCTGGTTTAATTGGATGATGAGCTACTCCCAATTTATGCAAGGTAGATGGGTAGATGAGTAAGACAGGTAAGAATTCAATGGATCAAAGAAACATCAGATTCTAGAAAAACATGATTATCAATAAACGTGTGTGTTTCTGAACAACTTCAACTCTGTGAACTGGACGATCATTTATCGCTTCAACGAAGGATAGAAGGTACCACAACAATAATCAGATGCTGGAAAGTACAAAAGGTCATAAGATTCAAGATCAAGAATGATGTCATTTTAAACTCAGATGTGTATCTGTAATATAACAGCAACTCAGAACCATCTTACATTCTCCCTGATGAAAACAAGCCAAAGTATTTTAAGTAAGGCACTCATGCAATGATAAAAGGACCAGATACAGCAAGTATTAGGTCCTATTTGTTGAGAACATATTCATATTCATTTGTTGGTTGTCGGCCTAAGTGAACTCACACAACACCATAGACTCTTATAAATACTAAAATGCTAAACAAAACCAGTGCCAAGAATAGATATTATGTAGTGTATAAGAATTCCTAATCAAAGATATTAATCAGTCCATCTTAGTAAATATCAAATAACAGCCCATGATTGCTCTGGTTTTCAATAATATCATAGCATAATAAGGAACCACACCATCACATTAGTAGCTCATATAGGATCAGGTGATCAAGCTACCAATATAACTTAATGAGATCTAGTTGAAGACCAGCTAAATTCTCAAAAGACTAAAACTGCATCTCAGCACATAAGAACACAAAAATATGTGAACTAACCGTTGGTGTAGGTGTGCCAGCCTTCAGGTATGCAAAATTCACCGACACAACATCTCCTTCAGCCTTCTCACCAGATTTCACTAAATCAAACTGTGATGTCCTGAATCTCCTAATAACCTCCACGCTCTTCATCAAATTCTCCACTGCACTACCATCATATAACTTTGCACCATGCCCTGGTGCGCCCATTGCTTTTATAGTAAGCCACCAAGGGCTACGCTCTGCATAGAACACACGGTACTCCTCCCCTGGAGATGCAAGCCCTTCATCAAGGACTAATGCCACATTCATGTCATTGAACTCCTTAGATGAAACAAACGATTGAACACCCCCAGGCCCACCAATCTCCTCGTCAGGAACAAATGTTACATAGATAGTTCGATCTGGAACAAATCCCGCAGAACGGAGACGGCGGATGGCTTCAAGGTACTGCATCCCCACACACTTCATGTCCTGCATGAAACACGGGGAAGTCCAAGAATTTAGTAGATTCGGTAAACATGCAAATCCACTAGTGGATTTGTTTTAGCTTTGGAGCTGTCTGCCATTTTATGAAGAGCATGATGGAAAACTAATCATATATAGAGCTAAGAGAATCAAAATGATTTTAGAAAACAGGTTAAGATAATATTAGGGTTTTAGTAAGGGGAGATGGACACTTCAAGAAGAGATGTACCGAGAACGTATGTGTAAATACAGCCTAACAGTGACCTTTTCAAACGAAAAAGAAAATCACCGTAATGAATTCAGTGTAAAAATCAGTGCAACTTCACACTTACATTGGAGTTTAGCCGGTCAATATACACTTAATACTAAATAAACTAAACATCTCTAGCATTTAGCATCCTACCATTTGGCACTGCTAAAAATGCCATTAACAGTAAAAGCATCTATATGCAATCCCAGCGTGCTGTTCGGCTGATCTAGGGCTGATAAGCTGGCTGATGTTATTTTTTTTTGCGAGAGAAAAATATTGTTCCATCTTCCATGGCTGATAACCCAAGCTGATAAGCATCATGGACAATTATAAAGATCGCTTTCCTGCTCGAGGTAATAGCAAATATCTCGTTTCTCTCCCAAGTGAATATCCAGGTCACTACCTAACTACGAATTAAGGAATCAAGCCAACTCATCTACAACGATCAGAACAGTAACTGAAAATTGGACTTTCGGAGACCAGGCGGCCCCAATAATAACCCTTATGCGCATCATACAGGAGAAGCTCGAAGTGAAGAAGCAAAAATCGCGGCTTTAATCTTTTTTTTTTTTTTTTTTTTTTTTTTTTCTCGATCGGGTCGTTCACCCGTTTTCAAAGAGGAGGAAAACCAAATCCAGACAATCTATTCATGAAGGAAGTGCATCTCACCTGGGAGCCTCGCGCGTAGATGCGACCGGACGCCTCATCTAGAGCGGCCGAAAAGGGCGGGTGGTCCCACTTGTTCGGCTCCGACGGCACTACGTCAGTGTGGGAGTTGAGGAGTATGGATGGGAGCGACGGCCGCCGCCCAGGCCACCGCAGCAGCAGCAGGGGCTTCCCAGCGACGAACTCCAGCGTGCGCGCCTCGAGCCCGGCCTCGGAGGCCTGGTAACGCAGGAAGGCCGCGGCCGCGGCGTAGTCGGGCGCCGGCTGTGCCGTGTCGATGCGGAGGTACTCCTGGAACCGGGGAGATCGCCTCCGCATCCGGCGACGGCGACACCGCCCAGGCGAAGGAAAGGAGGGCGAGGGAGAGGAGCAGCGTGGTGGATGCCGTCGCCATGCAAGCGGGGCGCCGGCTGCGCCGTCTCCGGCTAGTAGCGGCAAGACGGTTGCGACGGGGCCATCCACCCGACGACGACTAGGCGCTCCAGAAGAGCACAGAAGAGCACCGGCTGGTGGGCATCGGATGCCACGTCGGCGCCACGTAGGCCTGTCGGGCCTTGAATCGCCGACAGGTCCTTTCGGCCGCTCAACTACCGATAGGTGTTGTATTTTAAATTTGAATATAACTCTAGATTTATAACTAATCATTAAAAATATTGTTTAAAAACCCACGTTTGAACAGGGATTTCATTAGAACTCGAGTGCATGGGAAACCATGTGACTTTAGTTTGAATCATGTAAAATATTTTTCCTTTTCATGAGAAACCATGCGACTTGAATTTGAATCATATAAAGCTTCGGCATTCTAGTTGGGATATTTATTATAAATATATAATGCACTTAATTTAAGTCCCTGGTCAAAGAAGAGCACCAACTCGTTCTTATTATTTTCTCCAAATTTAAACTGAGGATTTGATTTCATTCACGAAACCACAAACCCTAAATGATCCGTGCATTGGCGACTGTACAGGCACTCAACAGCTGAAACAGAATGGAAGCAATGCAGGTGACACAAAGATCACAAGCATAAAACAGAATAGAATATTAGCAGAAAAAAGTTCAGTGCATAGGTAGCAATAACCTGAATCCTGAAGCAACTGCAGCTGCGGTATCGATTATTCAGTGTGTTTTAATTTTACTGAAAATGTACAAGGTTCATGTAATCGTGATCACTGTTTCAGTTTTGCCGTTCGAGCATACACGTAATCAGCTGCTTTGCCTAAATATGATTTCAGTGCTCCAGTTGAGCTGCAAGAATTGCATCAAGGCAGGGTAAGGTCATCTCACAGCTCTGCCCTTGATTCTTCATCTCTGGCTTCATCGTTGTGGGTGCCCAGCGCCCTGATGATCGACTCGTATACCCCAATTCCTTTGATATACTCGTCTTTGCTCAGGAACTGCAACACGTGAAACTTATGAGTTAAACGGTACAGATAGCATTTATGTGAGTGAAAAATGTAGAATGGACATTAATCTTTCAGAAAGAGATAAATGACACAGACCTCGTTGTGATCGTGGAGCAATACTGGTGTGTTTGCCATAGGAGAGAATCCGAATGCTGGTAAACCTATCTTCCGGAAGTATCGAGCATCCGTAGAGGCCGGAAATACCTCTGGCTTACCAAGTTTACCGCCAGCTCTCTTAACAGCGTCTTCAAACACTGGCCACCATGGGTTCGAGCTGTCGGCAGGTGTGAAGGCTGGCTTCCCAAAGTTATCCAGGACAGAACCCTTCTGTTTAAACTGTCAAAACAAATGTCCAGAAGATACATAATTGGCATTTTCCCCCTGAATTTTCACACAGGTTTTACAGAAAGCAGTACTACTTGCAGAATCTAAGTTACACGTCTGTTTCAGTCACCAAAATGCGACTGACTGTTGCTGCAATTGATGTGAACTAAACTAGAATCATTTTTAACCAAGAATTTTTTTTAGGACTCGCAAATTAAATGTCCATAGACCTTATATGTTAACAAATTAAGTAAAAAGATAAACATCTAACTAAAGGACACATTAGAAAATCATAAATTCTGACACTTACATGTCTGTGTATCTCAAGTAGAAATATACCACAAGAATTTGAAATTTGTCCCTAAATATAAGGCATTGATAGTAAATTAAAACACCTTTCATTAATTAGCTGCCCCACATTTTTTTGTTTGCCCACCTACAGACCAACAAAGCTTTTGCACGTGCTTTAATGAGGGGTACATGCGACTTTTCCTATCTCCTTTAAATTGTACACAAATCCTAGTTTCCCCTTAAATTTTGAACAGAGATAGTATAATACAACTCAAACTTGAAGTCTCCAAAAAGAAGTCAAAAAGTAACTAAATGGCATCAGAAACTGAAACAAAATAAAATCATACCTCGAAGCTCATGTTGCGTGAGGAAGGTGCCCATTCTTCAATAAGGCGTTTCTCCAGTGCTTCAGTATGAACATCAGGAGGCATTCGGATGTCAAGACCTACCTCTGCTTCAGATGGTTGGAGATTCATGACAAAACCCTGAGAGAAGAGATGAATCGCTTTAGTTTGAAATATTATAGCTCATAAAATATGTTCACTTTGAGTGAATCTGGTGGCAAACTATTCCCAATTTCTGCAAAGGAAATGTGTAAACAGCTATCATTTTATGGGCCCAAGAACAAAAAGTACATGTAAAACATGAAGCATGATTTTCAACTCGAAAGTACATTTCTAAACAATAGGAGCTTTAAGAGTTCATTGATCATTTACCTGTTCGAAGAAAGAATGGCACTAAAGTATACCATATTCTAAATGAGTGTAATTTGAATACTAATGTGTATCTCATTCTGAGAATGGAAGCTGCTGGTGAAAAATTAGGTTGGAAGGAGGAAGAAAACAAGTTATGGTGGATGAATTACAAATATCCTAGATGAAAAGAAGACTACACAACCCAGGCATAAGATCCTCCTTTTTTAGCATATGTATAATTCATATATTGATCATTGAGTATAGGTTGAAACTGAACTCACAGTACAAAGAAGTTTCTTAACCATGAACAAAATCAATGTGTACAACAACTCTTTTTTTCAGAGAAGAGGTGTTTCCCTTGCTTTATACAAATCAAAATTCAGACATTAGGTTCAGTGCGCGTCCACTACATATGTGCAACAGATCTTAAGCATACAGTAAGAATCCCTAATTTTTTTGGTGGGTCAATTTTGGTAAGTGTCATATAAAAAAATGTATCCTCTCATTTCCAATTAATGTGACAAGAAAGCAGGACACATCAGCAGACCTTTGAGGGATCAATTATTAAGTTCCACTATTTGTTTTAAAACATTCTCAAAAATGCTGGAGAGCCGCCCTTCATTATAATAAGAAGCACTATTTGTTTAATGGATCTACTAAGATCAAGGTACAATTACTAGAAGACTAAAACAGCAAATTAACACATCAGTAACAGGAAAATAACTCTACTAACCGTTGGTGTCGGCGTGCCAGCCTTCAGGTATGCAAAATTCACTGACACAACATCGCCTTCAGCCTTCTCTCCAGACTTCACTAAATCAAATTGTGATGTTCTGAATCTCCTAATAGCCTCCACGCTTTTCATTAAATTCTCCATTGCACTGCCATCATACAACTTGGCACCATGCCCTGGTGCACCCTTTGCTTTTATAGTAAGCCACCAAGGGCTACGCTCAGCATAGAAAACCCGATACTCCTCTCCAGGAGATGCAAGCCCCTCGTCAAGGACCAACCCCACATTCATGTCTTTGAACTCCTTAGACGAAACAAACAGCTCAACACCATCATGCCCGCCGATCTCCTCATCAGGAACAAATATTATATGGATAGTTCGATCTGGAATATATCCTGCAGAACGGAGACGGCGGATGGCTTCAAGGTACTGCATCCCCACGCACTTCATGTCCTGCATTAGACACAGGAAGTCCAATAAAATACTAGATGTGATAAACACATAAACATAGTGGATTTTTACAGCTTTGTAGCTTTCAACCATTTCACTAAAAGCGTGGTTGGGAAAACTATCCTAAGGGAGCATATGCATATAGCTAAAATAATAAATTGGTTTTAACAAACACCTTAATATAATAAATTTACCATTTTAGACTATTAGTAAGGGAAGATGGATACTTCGGGAAGACATGTACAAGGAACACGAATATATACAGACTAAGAGTAAGCTTTTTGGACGAAGAAAGAAAACTTCTTAGTGAATTCAGTGTAAAAATTTTCTGTATTCAGCTTCACACATTAACTGAATTGGAGTCCTGGAGATAAAGATACATGTAGTATTAAAGTAAACATCTCTAGCATTCTATTTAGTACAGATAAAATTTGATATTTACAGTAATCATCTATAAGCAACTCCAGACACAAAAGCAAGCATCATGAGCAGATTAAATCATAAAGATCACTTCCTTCATGGTACATGTATACAAAGCCAACTATCAATTAAGGAATCTAATCCAACTGGTAGATTAGTAGATAAAAATTGGACTTTTGAAGCAAATTGGCACCAACTCTTTGTGATTGTATATAGTGGCTGCATGGGACGTATACAGTTCAGCACTAAACAAGCAAAATTCGTGGCTTTTCAGAAAAAGGAAGTTCATTTCACCTGGGAGCCTCGTGCATAGATGCGACCGGATGCCCCGTCAAGGGCGGCGGAAAAGGGCGGGTGGTCCCACTTGCTCGGCTCCGACGGCACGACGTCAGTGTGGGAGTTGAGGAGTATGGAGGGGAGCGACGGCCGCCGCCCGGGCCACCGCAGCAGCAGCAGGGGCTTCCCGGCTACGAGCTCCAGCGTGCGCGCCTCGAGCCCGGCCTCGGAGGCCTGGTTGCGGAGGAAGGCCACGGCCGCGGCGTAGTCGGGCGCCGGCTGCGCCCGTGTCGATGCGGAGGTACTCCTGGAACCGGGAGATGGCCTCCGCATCCGGTGATGGCGACGCCGCCCAGGCGACGGCGAGGAGGGAGAGGAGGAGAGGAGCAGCGTGTTGGATGCTGTCGCCATGGGAGCGCGGCGGTTCCGTGTAAGATTCCGGGTTCCCATGGCGATGAGATGGGTTGTTGCGGCTCCTGGGTTAGTGGCGGCGAGTGGCGACGGCTGGGGAGTGACGTGGCCCATTTTCTTTCCTCCTTTGTTTTTGTGAAATTAAGATTCGTGCGTGTTTTTTTAACTCTACCAAGTATACTAGTATAGTGCCGTGCCCACGGTTTCATTTAAGAAATACACTTAAAAATAACCTGACACTATCTACAATTAACATAATGCTCGTGTTCGATAGCCTATTTTGAAATTAATTTCAGATTATATGCATCTTCTTTCCAAAGTTTTACAGTATCTTTTTGTCATTAGAAGAAAACACAAACCTGAATTCTGTGACAAAATGATGGCTATATATTTGTTAAAAAAAAGAAATTAGGACCAAGTCATAGTAATACAGAGGGAGTACAACAGCAATACGATTTGCGACAGAAACAATGGAAAATCTCGAAACGGAGGCAGTAATAGATCAACTCATGGGTGATATTCACATTCAGAGTATTGTGCTTCGAGAATAGTGAAAATGTTCAACTCCAGATCGCCTGCACAAAGGAATACAATATCTCTCTCAATTCAAGAAAATACCATCTTGTAACCTTCTGTGCAGAGTGCCAAAAAAACATCAAATGACTTGCTAATTGTTATCCAGTTGAATACAGTGAGAATGTGGATGAAAAATAATTACGGCTCACGCTATATACACTGTACAACATGCTAGGAAATAAGTCCAACACTAATGTGAAGATATCGTTCCCAGTGTACTACTCCCTCTGTTCCAAATTGTAGTTCACTTTGGCTTTTCTAGATTCATTTGTTTTGATTATATAACTAGATGCATAAAGAAAATCAATGTATCTGAAAAGCTTTAAAGTAACTACAATTTGGAACGGAGGAGTACCAAGGAAAAAAAAGTAGATTTTTTTTTTTAAGTCACCGGGGAGGTATTCCTCACCTGAATATATTATGATTATGATTGGCCCATAAAAGGCAAGTAAACAAAGTACGCTTTACAACATTTAAAATGGGTCAGGGAGGTTTATTTTCAGCTCAGGGCTAGCAACTTCGTATATTGGTTCATCAGACCACTCCGGTATGGGCCTGTCTAGGTGCAGCAGCCCAGGTGAAAGCCCTTTTTCTGGAATGTGTGATACCTTAAGCACCTGCCTCTAAAATTTCGAATCAAACCTGAGAACATGTAAAGGAGGATACACATTTTTGTGTTGAACGAAAAGCTAGAATGTAAGAAATACTTAGTGCAGAAGAACAGGAAGCACCTAGTCAGCTTTGTAATTCCTGCAAATAGAGAGGATCAAAGAGCATGCACTGTCAAATGTGTCAAGAACCAATTTGAGAGGATCAAAGACAATAGAGAGGGAAGTGACCTCTCCATCCTTCTATCAATTGTGCCAAGCACTGTCTCATCATCTATTTTGTTGAACTTGTGGCCTAGTGCACAGAAACAAATCTAGTTGTTTCACTGTGCATTTTTATTTTAAAAAAAATATTTCAGTATGCATAAAAAAATCCATTTGTTTCAGTATGCAGTTCTAACCATATGAAGTGATGAAGAATAAGCTTTGCTTCTTGCAATTGCACATAGTAGCAGGTGCTGCAGCAAGGCGAGGGAGGTGGGAGCAGTAGCACCGTGTACAAGAGTCAAGACCATGAGGTTGAACTATCTCGATAAAAAAGTTTAACAATAATTAATAAGCTAATACAAATTAAACTATGCAGCCAAGTAATTATTACTTGAAGAATGGTGACAGTATATCAAGAAAGTCTGAATGGTGAAAAGGTGCTACAATGAACCTGCTGTTCAGCCACAGAAGCTAAAAAATATATTAAGGTAAAACAATTAAGTACACAGTTGTATATCAATATGTGGCACATTTTGATTTCTAGACCTCCAGAACATAGGCAAGTTTTGTGTAACTGTATAGGTGTGCCCTTGGCATCCATCAAAATATAGTTCAAGACATGATTTGACAAAAAATGAAAGAAGGAACCGTAGAAGTCTTTGAGGTTTTTCTAACCTGGTAAGCATGTGTTTTTGTGTTATCAGCCAAGATAAATATTAAGAATATATTCTTGTAGCCTAAACTGAGTAATAGTAAAGAACCTTGCAACCAATTGTGATCTGCATAGTAAAAGTAAGAACATGTTATCAGCCAAGAGAAATATTTTGAGAACATATTCTTGTATCCCAATTTCAAGGAAAAAAAATGGCAGGGAGTTTCATTTTCAACACTAATCTTGGCTATAATATTTGAAACTGCAGCACACACCCAATTTGGCAGTATAACTATAACATAAAACTGCAGCCCACATTTGATGCTCTAGTATTCACCTCAATCACAAAGCAAATGTAAGAAACTTAGTAATAAATCTGAAGCACATATATTGAGAGTATTGCCATTTATTGGGATAAAGCCATTCAGAAAAATATTAATCCATTCTCTAACTTAAGAGGGCAAAGTGATGACACCATATGCTCCAGGACTCCTATAAAGATAGTATATATAGTCTGATAAGTAGTTTTTTTTTTTTTGAAAGATCCGATATCGACTTTCATTGATAAGGAGAAAAGAAGTATTACATAATACAAGCAAAGGCACGAGCAGCGCCACAAATTTTACATGGCCACAGTCAAGAGACCAGGCCCTGCCACCCCTAGAAATCATCTAGAAAGTATTACAAAGTTACAGTATCAACCGAGTTTTGTCCCAAAGCCGGCATGAGTAGCAGTAAACCCGAGTTGCCCGCTCTGATCCATGTACGCACCTCATCTTGTATTCTTGCAAGAACTTGTTCAGGTGGCAAGAAAACTTTGCTGAACACGCGTCTGTTTCGCTCCTTCCATAGCTCCCAGGCTGTAAGCATAACTACAGAGCGCACTCCGTTTTTGCGTGAACCCTGTCCAGCATTGCTTAACTCAATGTACCATTGCTTGATGTCCTCAGTTTGAGACCAATTGGCAGGATGCAAGGCCAATATTCCTGTCCAAGCGCTGATCCTCTCCCAAATCAGTTTTGAGTAAGAACATTCTCTGAAGAGGTGAGAAACCGTTTCCAGATTCCTTAGGCAGAGCTGACAGAAATATTCATTTAGCCATTCTCTGGTTAGTAGCCTAGCAGCAGTCCATAGACAGTTTTGCAGCAAGAGCCAAGTGAAGAGTCTGATAAGTAGTCAAGAATGGTACGATCATGCTTCTTGTCAGATTGAAGACAAATCTTCCCAAGAAAAGCAAGATTCTCCCAGTTGTTCAGCTTCTCTTTTCAGCTCATTTGCCGTGTTTCCAAAACTAACAATGGCTAAAAATTTCCTCTTACATTTGCCACACATAATCACCAGCCTAATGGGACAGAATGTTTTGCATCTCTCAACAAAAGAAATCATTAAGTCGTGGTACTTCTTAACTGCCCCACTAAAAAAATCTTGAAAAATGATTAACAACTTTACCTCAGAATTCTAAGGCCTTGCGATTCACTACCAAAAAGATTAGCTTGAAGCTAGAATATTAGCACATAAAGACATGAATGCTATGAAATGCACTGTCGAAGAAACAGAGAAACAGAGCATGCTGCAACAAACAGACCTGAAGAAGTTCAGCAGTCTATCTTCATTACCTGCTGGTGATAAGTCTTCCTTCCCTGAAAACACACAGGATTTTGAAAGATCCATAAGCACCAGTGTAGCATATTTCTCATTACTAATCCATAAACACGCCACAAATTATAAGTGCTGACTCAAATCAATGTCCCTCATTTTAGAAATCTTCTAAACACAAGATGGCATACATTAATCAAATTTAATTAAAAAAAAAATAGGCGACCAACTGTTTCCTGCTCGTTACTGAATACAAACAAGCTCGTTACTGAATATAACAGGTAGCTCTTCTAAACAGTCTATTGTTAGACAGTAACAATAGTAAAATGTATCAATCAAATTAAAATGTATCGCTAGCAACAAGGTGCATATTGGAGCCGCCACCGCTACTGCTTCTCATAACTCCACTGGACGTTGGCGCCATGCCACCATGCCTTCAGTACCTGATCCAACTCATCGACAACATCTATTATGGAGACATGGATCAAAGTTGGCAAGGACTGTGGAGACATAAAAAAAATGGATCGGAATTGGAGGATGCCCCATATCTATTATGGAGACATACTGTTGGCCTGTTGTTAGAGAGCAGCACGATGATGCCCCAATCCTCTTTTTACGGGTCCGTTGGATTTGGCAGGACAGGTTGGCTGGTCGGCGACCAACAACTAATGAGCGTGCCGCGCTGGCTGTTTTCAAGGCGGTGACAACGATCTCTATCGGGAATGGCGAGTCCACCTACTTTTGGACTGATCGTTGGCTTGATGGACAGTCCATCCAGGAGCTTGTACCTGTGGTCTTTCAAGCGGTCAAGCCTCGGAAGAAGTGGGTCACGGTGGCCACGGCAATGTCGAACTATGCTTGGGTTAGCCATCTCTCTGCTGCTACCACAGTTCCGTTCTTGCTCCAGTTCTCCAGACCATGTGACTTATTGGAGAATGTAGAGCTATCGGGCAACCGGACACTTTCAGTTGGAACCTTACTGACAGTACTCGGCGGCGCGCCGGCTTTGGAGCAATGTTCCTCGGGTCCTCGCCTGTTCTCGGGGCCAAGAACATCTGGAAAACTAGTGCACCGCCACGCGTTCGGTTCTTCTTCTGGCTGGCTCTTCATGGGAAATGCTGGACTGCGGATAGGCGATTTCGACATGGTCTGCAGCAAACAAACACTTGTGTGCTTTGTGACCAGATGCCGGAGACCCTCGATCACATCATTCTTGGATTCTCCTATAGCCCGAGAGGTTTGGCACATTTGTCTCTCTAGATTGCATTTGCAAGGTGTTGTAGTGGTGCACGAGGAAGACTTGTTTCAATGGTGGCTATGGGCACGCAAGCGGTTTCCTAAAGACTTGTGCGGTGCTTTTGATTCGCTCCCCTTCCTTGTCGGTTGGATGCTTTGGAAGGAGCGGAACGCCCAACCTTTGACAGGTGCAAGCACAGCCTCTTGTTCTGGCTGAGCGGATATTCACGGAAGCCAAAGCTTGGGCCATGGCGGGAAACAGAAAAACTGAGCCGCCTCTTGTTTAGAGTTTGATGCTTTCTCGCTTTTGTGGTCGCTACATTCTTTCCAATGTAATCCATAATTGTATTGTCCAAGAGAAATAGGGTGGTCGAATCGGTAACGGTGTTGCCGGTCGATCTTGTTTCAGAAACTCTTTCTCGCTTAATGAAATACATGCCTACGGCGTGCTCTTGAAAAAAAATGTCGAGCGCGACCGAGCGGAACTGCTTGAGCGTATCCTCCCCGGCCGCCGCCTGGCGGGTAGTCCCGCCGGGCGCCGGCGGCGTGCACGGACACGAAGGCGTAGTCCTCGAGCGCGATGGAGTCTCGGCAGCGGCCAACGCGCCGCAGCGCCGGCGCATTTGGCGGCGCGCAGACGTGGAGCAGCGCCCGCGGTGCCATCCATGGAAGCAACAGTGCCCGCCGGGTGGTGCTCGTTGTTAGCGTGTCGAGCATGTTTATGTTTATGTTGTTAGCAAAGTGTCATGTAATCCTCGATCGTGTTTGCATCATGTTTAGTTTAGACGCCGTGAACCACGCGCCCGACGGAGATGTGCCCAAATCGGGGCGCGGGCCGTGGTCGGGTGTGTTCACCACCACCGATGGTCGCCATGCATGTCGCCGGCATGGCGAAGAACCGGATCGAGCAGCGGCCGATCGGTGGTGGGTGAGGGCCTCAGCCATGTATCTGCATTGTGTATAAACCAATGAAAACAACCCGAAAAGCTGCGTCATTGTGCAGCGCAAAAACTGTCTCGTACTCTCTTCCTCTCGTGTGCGCTCGCGTGTGTCCGGTGTCGCGGCGCCCGGCGTTCACCGGGCGTTCCAGCGGCCAGCGGGACCTCGACGGCCACCGCCGGGTCCAACACGTGGTATCGGAGCGAGGTTCGTGTTCCCCGTGGATCGATCGGTCCCACCGTGTGAACCAACTTCCGGTAGAAGTTCGCGATCCGTAGAGATCGGAGGCGGCGCGATGGGCGGCGAAGATGGCGCGTCGGGGAGCACCGTGGCGGGCGGCGCCGTGAGAGCTCGTTGATGTGGCCAATGCTCACGCCGCTCGAACTACTCCGGTGGGCTATGCCGATGCAATGTAATTACGGCTAATCGGAGATTTGGGAGGCGATTGATCCGGGACGGGCGTCAAGCGCCCAAGGATCGGCGGGCGATGAGCGCCATGATGCGGTCGGTCCCGGCGAGATGTGGACGACGTTGGGGAGCAAGAAAAACCGTGAAGGAGGCGTGGGAGGTGATCAAGACGATGCGACTCGGTGCCGATCGCGTCAAAGATGTCAATGCCCGAAGCCGCTACAAGAGTTTGAGAACATCGGCTTCAATGATGGGGAGACAAATATGACTTTGGCATGAGGATTAACAATCTTGTCGCCAACCTCAAGGTCCTCGGAGAGACGGTGGAGGAGACCCGAGTCGTGAAGAAATTCCTTCGAAGTTGTTCCCAAGATTGACTCAAGTTGTGGTGTCGATCGAGATGTTCTCGTGATCTCAAAACCATGACAGCTTGAGGACCTGGTGGGGAAACCGAGGGCGGCGGAAGATCGTGATCGACGACAAAGTAGATCACATCGCCGACAAAGGCCGGGCGACTGCCGTTGGCGGAGGAGGACTGGCCGGGCGAAACAAACATCGCTTTGGAGTCCAACTCTTCCAAGGAAGGCGTAGTGGTGTTGGCGGCGTGGGTCGTGGCAAAAGGAAAGGCGCCGATGAAGAAAGACGGCGGAGGATCAGCGGTCGTGGGACCGCTGCTCACGCCCGAGGGCACTCCTCGACGTAAAGGTAGGTGCCGCAATTGTGGCATCTATGGGCACCGGGCTGAAGATTGCAAACGGCCTAAGAAGGAGAGAAAAGCCCGAGAAGAAGGAGGAGGCTAACGTGGCCGTGGGTCGGGTTCAGCCGGCGCTGTTCTTGGCGCCGGGCGAAGCCGCGGACGCACACGGGGGCCTTCAGAGGCGATCCACTTGACAGAGGAGGAAGTGGTGCCAATTCATGGTGATAACGGTGTGTGGGTGCTGGACACTGGAGCCACTAACCACATGACTGGAAGGCGTGAGGCACTGACAGAACTGGATGAACGAGTGACTGGCACTGTTCGTTTTGGTGATGGCTCCTGTGTCGAGATAAAGGGACTCGGCTCAATTGTGATGGAAGGCCGTGATCGTCAACACAAGGTATTGACCAATGTCTATTTTATTCCAAAATTGAAGAGCAGTATTATTAGTTTGGGCCAGCTAGAAGAATCTGGGTGTGATGTGAGGCTGAAAAATGGGAGGCTTACTGTAGCTGATCCAGAGGGTACACTGGTGATTAGTGCTCCTCGCGCGAGTAACAGACTGTACACCTTGAAAAATGCAGTAGTTTCACCCGTTTGTCTGCACATGAAACTAGATGATCAGGCTTGGTTATGGCATGCTAGATATGGTCATTTAAATTTCAGAGCTCTTCATAATCTTGGGAAGAAGGGAATGGTAGAAGGTCTACCTGTTGTTGATCAAGTGGAGCAGGTCTGTGACTGTTGTACCCTGGGCAAGCAGCACAGAAAACCATTTCCACAGCAATCTAGTTTCAGAGCTGACCATGGACTGGAATTGGTCCATACTGATCTCTGTGGTAAGATCAGTCCACCAACACCAGGTGGTAAGAATTATTTTCTGCTAGTAGTTGATGATCATAGCAGATATATGTGGGTGGAGCTGTTGAAAACAAAAGATGAAGCACTGTATTTTTTCAAGAAAGTGAAGCAACAAGCTGAATTAGAACTTGGGAAGAAAATGAAAGCATTCAGGTTCGACAGAGGGGTGAATTCAATTCAACTCACTTTACTCTTTTCGCAATGAGACAGGCATCAAACATTATACAACCACTCCATATACCCCACAGCAAAATGGGGTGGTTGAGCATCGAAATCAGACTGTGATTGAGATGGCTAGGTGTCTGCTCAAAGCAAAGGGAATGCCTTCCAAGTTTTGGGGAGAAGCTGTTGTCACTGCAGTGTACATATTGAATCGTGCTCCAACAAAAGCTCTTCTCAACATGACTCCCTATGAGGCATGGCATGGCAAGAAACCCACAGCAAGGCATATGAGAACTTTTGGGTGCATTGTGCATGTGAAAACAGTCGGGCCTAGTATCTCAAAATTGACTGACAGATCAACAAAGATGGTGTTTCTTGGGTATGAGTCAGGGACCAAGGGATATCGGGTGTTTGATCCAATAAACAACCGAGTGCATGTGAGTAGGGATGTAGTGTTCGAGGAGAAAGAGAAGTGGGACTGGAATGTCCCAACACAAGCAGATCGATCGCTCGCACACCTTCACCGCCGAGTATCGGTCATCGTAAGCGCATCCGACAAACGGATGTTTCAAATGATTCAAAAAATGGTGGAGTCGTGAACCGAGTCAAGGGGCTTTGGGTCATCCTCGGTCACCTCGGGGCAACACCAATACCTTCTTTTGGGTCACCATCGACTCCAAGAAATCATGGTAATGAATCTCGCAATGGGTTCCAGCCACACTGGGTCAAGCTCCTCGGGAAGCTCGAAGTTCGAAAGCGTGGTCCACTTCGTTACAGGACTCTGACTGACCTATTTGAGAACACTGATGAGTTAGTTGACTATGAGTATAGTGGGCTGTGTCTACTCGCACCGATGAACCGCCTAGTGTTGATGAAGCTCTCGGAGAAGAGTGTTGGAAGAATGCCATGCAAGTCAATTGAATTCCATCAATGAAAACAATACTTGGACCTTATCTAACCCCGCCAAAGGGGCACCATGCTATAGGTCTCAAGTGGGTGTATAAAGTAAAGAGGGATGCAAAATGAAACATTTTGAAGCACAAGGCTAGACTTGTGGCAAAAGGATATGCACAGAAGCAGGGGGTGGACTATGATGAAGTTTTTGCTCCAGTGGCTAGAATGGAAACTGTGAGATTGTTGCTTGCTCTAGCTGCAAATGGTGGATGGGAGGTTCACCACATGGATGTCAAATCAGCATTTCTTAATGGAGATTTACAAGAAGAAGTGTATGTTCATCGACCACCGGATTTAAAGACCAAAAGAATGCCGGGATGGTGCTAAGGTTGAACAAGGCCCTTTATGGGCTCAAACAAGCTCCAAGGGCATGGAATGCAAAACTTGATTATGAATTGTGCAGACTTGGCTTCAGGAGATGCGAAGATGAGCATGCTGTGTACAGGAGGAAGGAGGGTAATTCTTTTCTCATTGTTGGTGTATATGTGGATGATTTAATCATTTGTGGGCCTGACAAGAATAGCATTGTCAATTTCAAGCAACAAATGATGAAGCTCTTCAGTATGAGTGACCTAGGCCTTCTAAGTTACTACCTTGGCATTGAAGTGAGTCAGAAGAATGGTGAGATCACCATCTGTCAGAGTGCCTATGCTGCCAAGATAGTAGAGCAATGTGGGCTGTCAGGTTGTAATCCATCAGACATACCAATGGAACAGCGTGTAAAGCTTGTCAAAGGCACTGCAGAGAAGGCAGTGGATGCTACCAAGTACAGGAGTGTGATAGGAAGCTTAAGGTACCTGGTAAACACAAGGCCGGATTTGGGGTTTGCGCTTGGCTTTGCAAGTCGATTTATGGAGTCACCAAATCATGAACATTGGGCCGCAAAGAAAGAGGATTTGTCAGGTATGTGGCTGGGACAATCAATTTAGGCTGCAGATATACCAAAGGAGGAGAAGGAGGTCTGAACCTATTGGGATATACAGATAGTGACCATGGTGGAGATCTAATGAAACGCAAGAGCACTGGTGGCATGGTTTTCTTCCTTGGTGGGAATTTGGTGACATGGTCTTCACAGAAGCAGAAAGTTGTCACACTATCATCGTGTGAGGCTGAATATGTAGCTGCATGTTGGGGTGCTTGTCAGGGGGTGTGGTTGAGCAGGCTTATAGCAGAACTGATGGGGACTGATGTTCAGAAGTTCAGGCTTCTTGTTGACAACAAATCAGCCATCGAGCTCAGCAAAAACCCGGTGCTTCATGAGAGGACAAAACACATTGACACTCACTTTCATTACATCTGAGAGTGTGTGAGCAATGGGCAAGTTGATGTTGATTTTGTGAGGACCGAAAAAACAACTTGCCGACATCCCGACTAAAGCACCGCCAATGATCGGGTTTGTGGAGCTGAGGGAAAGACTTGGCATCATCAAGGTAGATCAGGATTAAGGGGGTGAATTGTTAGCGTGTCGAGCATGTTTATGTTTATGTTGTTAGCAGTGTCATGTAATCCTGATCGTGTTTGCATCATGTTTAGTTTAGACGCGTAGAACCACGTGCCTGGACGGAGATGTGCCCAGTCCGGGGCGTGGCCGCGTGAGTCGGGTGTGTTCACCACCACTAATGGTCGTCATGCATGTCGCCGGCATGGCGGAAGAACCGGATCGAGCAAATGGCCCGATCGGTGGTGGGTGAGGGCCTCGAGGCCATGTATCTCGCATTGTGTATAAACCAATGAAAACAACCCTAAAAAAAGCTGCGGTCATTGTGCGGCGCAAAAACTGCCTCGCTCTCTTCCTCTCGTGTGCGTTCGGTTAGTGTCAATGTGCGCGCTTTCCGGCGTTCACCGGCGTTCCAGCAGCCAGCGGGACCTCGGCGGCCACCATCGGGTCCAACACCGTCGTCGCCGCCGCGTGGCCGTGGCCCTTCGCCGTCCTCCGCACCCCTAGCCTGCGTGCCCCGAGCCCGGCGGGCACCCACCATGCACCGACCGCCGGGAGGGGTGTCCTCCATGGTCAACTCCAATACCCCGGCTCCTTCCCGGCCGCATCCCCGGTGGCGGCGCTACCCCGACCCATAGGAGCCGGAGCCATTCTTTGCTTACGGGAGATGCCGCCTCCCTCCATCCGACCATCCGCATCCCGGCGCGGCGTTGCCGGAGGCGAGCCCTTGCTCTTTGGGAGATGCCAGCTCCTTCCGGCCCCACCGGCCACGGGCGGGGGGTGTTGGCGACACATAAGAGCCGCCGAGCTCGTGCTCTGTTGGGGGACACCGGCTCGCTCACTCGCATCCGGGACTGAATACGCGACGCGATGGCCGCGGGCGGGGGACGCCCTTCCTCTCCGAGCCCTTTGCCGACCTTGGGGACGCGAGCAAAGGCATGGGGAGGAGGGGGAGGAGGCCCGCCATGTTGGGAAAGGGGAGTGGAGCACGGGAAGAGGAGTCCTTCATGAGCGAGGGTGTTGGGAATCGAGACCGCCATGGGCGATTGGGCGCGGGGAGATGGACATGGGGTGGGGCGGGCGGGGTGAGGAGGGATGGGTGATGAGGTTTGATCCCAGCGATCCGTCCGTTGGATGTGGTGGGTGAGTGAGAAAAGAGATATAGAGTGAATCGACCATTCATTTTAAAAACTTGATTAGCTTTGGGTGTATTTTTTTTGGGTGCACTTAGAAGGGATTAGGAGAGATATAGGCAAAGTGGTAGACAGTTTCCTGTGTGGCTTTAGGAATTTTTTTTTTTTTGGTGCATTATATGTAGTGTAGATATAGAGAGTAGAGATTTGGGTGCACTTAGAAGAGATTAGGAGAGATATAGACAGTGGTGGACAGTTTCATATGTGGCTTTAGGAAAGTTTTTTGGTGCATTATATGTAGTAGAGATAGAGATAGAGGTAGAGATAGAGAGTAGAGAAGTAGAGATAGAGAATATAGACAGTGGTGGACAGTTTCCTGTGTGGCTTTAGAAAAAAAAAAATTTCACAACTCATGGTAGAAGATTGGCCAAACACATTGGTCGCACTAATGGCACCGTCATGAAAGCACTGTATCATATAATATCAGATTGTTCACAACTCTTTATAAAAATCAATAACAATAAAAAAAGCAAGCACATAATGAGTCCAGGTCATGTCTTACTGCTAATTCATGTGGATCAGAAACTTCATCCCTATTTAGTGAGGAATTATTTAGATCTTTTCCTGCACCAATCTGAAATTCAAAGGGACTGATCAATCTGAAATTCAAGCTGTTTCAGAGTAAAATTATACCATTTTAGGAAGCTCCTTATTTGGCTGTGTCCTATATTTAGATACCAGTTGTATATGGAGACCAGTTCCACATATTTAGATATACCATTGTATATGGCATTATTGTTTGTCCTTCTTTGGCTGTGTCTTATAGATGCACTTCAAAATGAAGCATATTCTGAAGCCACTAAAGTGTGGAGCTTGTGAAGCGTATCACATGACAATTAGAAGAAGCATCAGTTTCCCATGGGGTGATCCATCAACAATTTTAGAACAATGAATGTATCAGCTGACTAAGGCAATATACCTGACTGAGGTATAAACCAACATTCAACAATGTACTTGACTGAAGCAACATCATGTTTTTTATACTTGTTATATCACTGTAGGGTTACTTTTTCAATACAAAGTAGTACGTTGCTGTTTATTTGAACTAACCAAAAAATATGGTACCTGCTTAGATTTTTTCATATATTTCTATGGAGTTCCTCGTGTCCTATGAATACAAGATCGTAAATGGACTACTAGGCTCTCAGTATGCTCCTGTCTTCTTTCAAATAAGTTGACAATATTCAAATAACTTGGCCAAAGAAAAATTGTTGCACTGAACAGAGCCCCAACCTGAATTTAGCTATTCAAAGACATTATGCATATTAAATTAAGATTCATAGGACACTGCATATTCAAAGACATTATGCATATTAAAATTTTAGTTGCACTGAACTGAGCCCCAACCTGAATTTAGCAAGTGTTATATTCGGATTCATATTCAGATAGTCTATTTCTACATCAGACCTATACCCCAATAACCTAGCTATTCAGATAGTGAAGATACCTTCTCAGTGTGTGGTTGAGCTTGGAGGGCGATGGAGGCTGGTCTGCCGGCTAGATTGGAGGATGTCACCGCACATTTGGCACTGTAATCCTCGCTGATATCCGGTTGAAGATCCTGAAGCACGTCGCTCTTCTTGTTGGCTGATGCGCCAGGTGCCTCGCTGGAGTCTTGCTGCAGCATGTCTGACACGCCGCCACCGTGGAGTCGATACTGATGGAGCGAGGGGAACGGCGAGAAGACACGTACGGCCACCAGCGTCTACCGTCGACAGATCAGAGGCAGCAGCAGTAGGCAAGCCCTGTGTACTCAAGCTTTTCTCTACGAAATCTCCCCAAGCTATATAGACTGTAGTTTTGATCTTGTCATGGAAGCCTTCGCGTCCAAGTAGCCAGGGTCCTTGTCTTGCAAGTCACCTACGTTCAGTCAGGATCCTTCTCTTCGAAGCCTAGCTGTGTGACTGAGGTGGAGCCGAGTTACGAGCCATGTTGCTATGAATCAGCTTGAGCCAAGTTCAGGTGCTACGTGTCGTGATTTGGAGTTAGGTGCCTACGGCGCCGGGTGGGGCCGGACTGTCCGCACTGAATTTTATTATTATTATTATTATTATTATTATTATTATTATTATTATTATAAATGATAAAGATGGAGAAGGGGTATACTCCCTCCGTCCCTTTATGTGTGTCGCCGGGGCGTGTGCGTGAGGGAACACGGTTTTTACGTACAAACATTTAAGGATAGAGGAGTAAGTCACAAAGAAGTCACCCCCACACGCAGGCGATTTCGCCAGCAAGGGACGCGACAACCATCATATCCATGGTCTCCTTGTTAAGAGCAGCCTCCTTCGTAGCCATACCAACACATACACACGCCACCCCTATGAACACACTTACACAAACCTCCCTCTTGAGGCTCGATTGTTCCGTATCCATGTTGGTACCTCATTTATAGTGTCTGATACTAGACGATTAGGTGTACTGTTAGCAGTATTTTGTTAGTCTATATCCTACATCTATATCTAAATCTATATATAGATCTACATATTTATTTATATGTATATCACTATATCTATATCTATATATATATCTATTAATTTTTTAGGGAAAAACTATCCTTTATTCAAGTATCTGGATAGATGTTACACACTCCATCTGGAGGAGACAAGAACCAAACATGCCTACCTAACGAGTTATAGACAGAACTCTTTGCTAGTGTATGAGCATCAACATTCGAGGCCCTGCTTTCATGGACGATTTCTGCATGCATAAAACATGCCATGCCGTACTTGATCCCTTGATGATTTGGCCATGGCCACCCATACCGAGTCCTTGCACCTGCCTCACCGCGCTCAAGCAATCAGAGGCAAGTCTAAATCTCCCAAGCGTGAGATCAGCTGCCAGTGCTAGGCCCTCTCTACAAGCCAACACTTCTGCTGTTTCTGGGTCAGAGATCCCCATCATCACAAGAACCGACGCTCCCTGGAACCGTCCAATGTCGTCTCGCGCAACTGCCGCCATTGTTGCAATCCCCGAGTTCTTAGAGAATGCTGCATCCACATTCACCTTCGCCATCCCCAGGGGTGGCGGAATCCAGCAGGTGCTGCCGCACCACCACCGTCATTCATTCGCGGTCTTCCTTGCTCCTTCGGCGCCATTGTCAATGCCAAGTCTGCAACAAAACGCTCTATGAAGCAATGCGTCGACAGGGGGCTTTGAAAATTCTCTTCATGTATTGCTTTCCTCCTCGCATGCCATATCGCCCATAGGGTGACCACCACTGTATGATGTTCTCATGGGTAAGAACTGCGATCGCCTTGTGCAACCATGCACGTGCACATACATTCTGAGCTTGACTGATAAACTCCTGAATGTCCTCTGACTGCAACGCCCAGACACACCTGGCCATATGACAATCCAGCAGTGAGTGTCTCCATGAGTCTAGATTACCACACAACGAACACCTGCTGTCCTAGCCATATTTCTATGATATCTCACATCATTTGTTGGGATCGACTGCCTAGCCAATCTCCATAAAAAAAACCCGGACCTTTGATGGAACTTGACTTTCCACAAATTTGTCCAATCCTTCTGATCTCCATTTATATTTGAGCCACCCGAGTTGTGTTCGATCCAGTCCGTCCTCCGCTCCCAGTTACTAACAAGCATCCGGTACGCCGATCTTACTGAGAAAGTTCCCTGTTCTTTCATAGTGCCAAGCCCAAAAATCTTGTTGCCTCCGCGTTGATAAGGGTATCCTCATTATCAATTCCCACTCCATCGGCAAGAAGTGCAATTGGAGTGTCTGAATATTCCAGACGCGCGCCACAGGGTCAATCAACTCACTAACCTTTGATGGCGGGTCATTACTAATGCGGCTAATTGGCCTCAAAAGTCCATCCCTTGGAATCCAATTCATATTCCACACGTCTGTGTCCTCCCCCGTGCCTATCCTGCGTATCAGACCTTGTTCAAGAACTTCCCTGCCATCAATAATTGCCCTCTAAATTCTCGATGGCATTGGGCCCAAAGTAGCCATCAAGAAATCGGCATTGGGGTAGTACACAGCCTTGAGAACTCTAGCACTCAATGCTAAACGATCCTGTAGGATACGCCATGCTTGTCGAGCTAGGAGAGCCAAATTAAAAAGCTCAATATCCCTGAACCCCAAGCCTCCTAGGTATTTTGGTTTGGTCATTTCTTCCCAAGCCACCCAGCAAGTTCTTCTCTTCCCTTCCTTACTTCCCCACCAGAAGCTTCGAAGTAGGGCGTCAATGTTCTTGCACAGCCCTCGTGGTAGCCTAAAATAAGACATGGAGAATGTTGGAACAGCTTGCGCCACTGCTTTAATTAGCACATCTTTGCCGCCTGCTGATAAGATTTGTTCCATCCATCCTTGGACTCTTTTCCACACCCTATCTTTAAGGTACTTAAAGGCCCCATTAGTCGACGTGCCAACATCTGTGGGCATTCCCAAATATTTTTCGCTAAGTGCGTCATTTTGTACCTCAAGCAAGGTCTTAATGGTGTCACAGACGCTGCCACTGACCCCTTTAGCAAAGTGTATCGAAGACTTTTCCATATTGATCCGTTATCCAGAGGCCCGGCAATAGATGTTAAGTACATCCTTCACCGCTTCCGCGCTCTCCCTATTTGCTTTGAAAAACAGCAGGCTGTCATCTACGAAAAGTAAGTGACTGACCATCGGAGCCGAAGGTGCCACTTTTGATTCCACTGAGGTTCGATGACTGAACTCTTGATTTGAGGAGGCACGAGAGGCCCTCCGCTGCTAACAAGAACAAGTAGGGTGAGATCGGATCCCCCTTGATGGTGCAAAACCCTCTAGACGGTCGCCATTGAACAAAACTGAGAAAGAAACAGATGTTACCAATCTCATAATCATATTAACCCATAACTGGTTAAAACCAAGGCGGATCATGATAGCCTGTAGATACTCCCACTCCACCTGTCATAGGCTTTTCCTCATATCCAAATTTTAAGTGCACAAAACCTGCTCTCCCCGAGGCCCTTTTCTTCTTCATGAAATGCATGCACTCATAAGCTGTAATAATATTATCGCTGATCAACCGACACGGTACAAAGGCTGACTGTTCTTCCGAGATGATCTCTGGGAGGACAGCTTTAAGCCTATTCGCCAACACCTTAGAGGCAATTTTATATATTACATTGCACAAGCTGATCGGCCGAAACTGACCCAACTCCTCCGGATTCTCCACCTTTGGGATAAGAACAATGCATGTATTATTGATAACCGATGGATCATCCTGTCCACTCAAAATTCGCATCACAACTGTAGTGACTTCCTCACCACATAAATCCCAATGTCGCTTGAAAAAAAGTGTGCCTAAGATACCATCCGGTCCTGGCGCCTTCGTCGAAAACATTTGGAACAAGGTTGTTTTCACCTCCCTCTGCTCAAAAGGTGCCATAAGACCCTCATTCATCTCCGTTGTAACCTTTGTTGGAACCGTATCGAGAACTAAATTCATGTCTCAAGGCCCCCTCCTCGATTGGTACAAATTCTTATAAAAATCCATCGTCAAATCTCCCATCTCCTCCATATTTTCAGTAACTTGGCCATCTGGCCGTATGAGCCTAGAGATTCGATTCTTCTTCCTACGCTGGCTCGCTCTCATGTGGAAAAAGCGGGTGTTTTTGTCACCCTCTCCCAGCCACAAAATTCGGGAGCGTTGTCTCCACATAATTTCTTCTCGATGGTTGAACTCCACAATTCGGTCTACCACCTTGATTCGGCATAAGATGGTCCACCTGTACGTCCCGGTTACGTCCCCTCGACGTTCAAGTTCTTGTCGATGTTTTACGACCGAGCCCGCCACGGTGTGAACCGGGCGGTTTGTTCGAACCTCGATGAACCCGGAGCCCGGCGGTTTGTTCTTGCATTGACATGGAGAGCGGGGTTTTATATTGGGTTGGGCCCTCGATCCTTGATCGAGTAAAGACCTTCGCCCGGTCGGCGTGAGCCCTGTTTTGATTGATGGGGTCAACCGAGGATCGGTTGTGAAGCTCTGACACTTGATGTGTTCAAGTTGCTGCTCTCCTCTCACGAGGTGCCCTTTGGCCGCCTTTTATAGTCCAAGGGGCCAAAGGGCTTGCTACTTTACCTAGTCGGACCGCAGAGAGGGTTGTCCGTAGAGGATTCAACACCCTAACTCCTTACATGGTAATCTGACTAGGATTCTATCTCGATTACAAATGAAAGTCTACCGTAGCTATGCTTCCATTGCCTTCGTGAGTTGTTAGTGGCCGCGAGGCTAGGATAGAATCCCTGCGAACAACTCAGAGTCCTTAGGTGATCCCGTATCCACAAGCCCCTCGAGCATCTCTAGGCCGAAGTCACGAGTGGCCTTGCTTTTCTCGGATGAAGCCTTGATATGGTCTTGAGATCATCTTTCGGTGTGCGCGAAAAGTGCACCCGTAGGGGTGTAGCCCCCCGAGCTTCTTGCTTTTTGGCACAAAGAGCCGGAAGGTCTTTGAGTTCTTCTCACTTCGAGTCCTTTCCTCTCTTCGACCGCTCTCTTTCTCGCGAGCCCCCGAGGGTCTCGGTACGAGCCGTGAGGGCTGTTCCTCTTGCCCTCCTCGGATGAAGCTTTGAAACGCGGTCTTGAGATCTTCTCCTTTGTCTTGAAGTTCTCCTCGTTTGTGGAGTTCTTCTCTGGGTGGATCTTCTTGTTGGCGAGCCCCCGAGCATCTCAAGTATGAGTCATGAGAGCTTTCCTTGCTCTTCTGGATTGAAGCTTCAACGCGATCTTGAGATCCTTCACCCTCGAGTTCTTCTCGATTCGGAAAAAATCTTATCCGGGGTATCTTGTAGCCCCGGCGTCTTGGAGTTCTTTCTTTGAAAAGGAATCTTAGAGGTTCTTCTTCGTCCTCCGGGATTTTTGACCGTTTCTCTTTTCCGTCGCGATCACGGGTCGTGCAAAGGCGCTTTTATGCGCCCGCTTTTTCGGGAAAGGTCGGTGCATGGCGCTTATTGTCTGAATTTCGCTATGCGTGAATTTAGGTGATTTGTTCCTCTTTGGAATACGCCGTCTTACGTGGACTCGGTCCATAGGCGATGTGATACTTGCCTATAAATATGCCCCCTACGCTCCGTTGGGGATCGGAGTTTCTTTTCTTCTTCTTCTCGTTTCTTCCTCCTCTCGGCGGTTTCTCTTCTTGTAGGAAAAAGCCTCTCTTTTGAGCTTTTAGATCCATGGCGGTGCCTTTGAGTGAGTTGGATCGGCCCACAGGCGTCTTTTCTGCCTCTCCGGGTTCTTCTGCGAAAGTGAGGGATGTCTTGTGATCGGGAATAGCGGCAGGCTATTCCCACGGCCTTCCACACGGGGAAAGTTTGAGGAGGAGTCGCGGGATATCTTGTGATCTAAGATGATCTCCTCTCCTCCTTTGTTTTTTTTGGTGTGGGTCGATTAGGGTTCTTTACGAATGCCCTTCGATCCACTTTGGTGTACCTCCTTGTTGCTTGGGTAGACATATGCGGCTTCCCAACCGCATTGGTCGCCCCGCTCATCTTCGAGGAGGTTGTGCCTTTTTGAGGAGAATTGCTGGAGATGGTACTGGTTGGGGCGCTTCCTTCTACTCTTTGTGGAGTTGAGCGCTTCCTTCGGGTTCTTTCTACCCCGCCGCGACGTGGTGGACTCGGAGCCTTCGCGCAGAGGGTTCTTTTCTTCGCCCGGTCGCCTATCTTGATCCGGGGCTCATTCATTTTGCCGTCGTCGGGATTCTTCGAGCTCCGTGTGTTTATGGACTTGGGCGCAAGGGTCTTGACTTCGAGTGATCCCGAGCCGTTGGAACTTGGGCTTTTGGGGTTCGGATATCTGGTCCCAGCGCCCATCCGCTTCTCTGGCCGGGCGTCGGTTTCTCCCGCTGTTTTGTTGTTCTCCTTAGTCTTGTAGTCCCCGGGTCTTCTTTGTATCTTGTAATGTGGGGAGTTCTTGTTGGGCTCCCGTGCATCTGAGTCTTCTTTGTGTCTTGTAGGGACTTGTTCCCATGTAACTTGTAATTCCAAGATGATGAATAAAAGATGTATACGTTCCTTTGTCCATTCTGTATTTGTATGAATCGATCGTCTTGAAAGCGTACTTTGTTTGCGATTGTTTTCCGCATCTGTCCTCTCAATTCTTCTTCTTTGGGCGACTTGATGTGATTGCGCCCTTAGGTCCGGGCCTCGCTTTGTCCTTTTCTTGCGGACTGCGTGCGGTAGTTGTGTGGAGTCTAGCTCCGCGGTCATCGTGGTTGTTCTTCTCGATGATTCAGCTTTCCTCTTTTTGTAGACCTGGCTGAAAAAAAGTAAAAGGAGTCTTGCTCTCGCGGCGTTAGAGTTCTTTTTTCTCCTTACGCCGTCCTTTAGCTCTTCTTTAGCTTGCCGTAGATTGTTGAAGTTCTCGCTCCCCGTGTCTTAAGGGTTCATTCCTTGATGCCCCGACTTGTCCTCTTTCTTGAGACTTGTCGTGGGTATGGAGCTTTGCTTTGAGGTGCTAGGGTTGTTTCCTCCTCGCTTTGATAGCGCCTTTTGTTCTTGGCTTGCTTGATGTAGATGGGATCCCCCCTGCGTCTTCGGAGTTCTTTCGCCGACGCCGCGACTTGTCTCCTTTTTTCATGAGACTTGTCGTAGATGTGGAGTGCGAAGGAATATGGGATCGCTAAAGCTAGCGAGGAAAAGCGAAAATTTTCTACCCATAAACCAAGGATCTACTGCTGTAGTTATAGATCACGGGATTACCACTAGACGCGCAGGTGCGGCGGAAGCGTCGACCCTCGGCACGATGAGATGTACGCAGCGTCGCGCGATTACCCGCTTCTGCGTGATCGCCGTCGCGTCGTCGCCCTCCTCGTCGCGGTTAGCCCCTTGTGCTCGGATCGCGGCACCTCCGAGGTATCCCCACGCGTCTGGGGGAAGCGATCGCCTCTCGGACGCTAGGTCCGCGAGATGCAAAGGCGGGGCGTGGGGCGTACGCCAAAGTGGCGTGGCCCCAGATTGGGTCCGGACCGCGCCCACCTCTCATATATATGGCGTCGCTAGGGCTCCGGTTTGGAGGCCCATTAGTAACCCTAAGCCTCGTCTAATTGGATCAAATCCAATTAGGCTTTCTTCCCCTTAAGCGTCGCGACCCTATGGGCTCACGCGACACATAGACATGGCCCGAAAGTACACCTACTCGGCCAATAGTTGATAGCGCCTCTAGCAAGACGTGTCAACTCCCATGTGTACGCAATGATCATATCGGGCAACCACCACAAACCATATACTCGTCATTCCCTTGCCACACGATATTTGGTCCACCTCGTGGGTTAACACTTAACTCAAGCACGCCATGCATTTCTTGATCCAATCAATCGAAAGTGGTCCGTTATATCTCTCTCTCATGGAGAGGGGCAATTCCATCTTGATTGACTATGTCTCACAAAGATGTTTCCCGACAAACCCGAAGACCACCTTTATAGCTACCCAATTACGGAGAGTAACGTTTTGATAGTCTCTAAGTAGGTCGCTTTGACATCTTGAATACATACGACAATCTCGTGGTCTAAGGACATAACGCATATGATGTATAAAAGAGAGAATAATAACATCTCATGTCGGGTCTATCCAGCCCCATGTCATACATGTGCCCACACTATTAGTTTGACATCTCCATGTCTATGACTTGTGAAACATAGTCATCAACTAATACGTGTCGATCTAATATTCATGTGTGTTCTCACATGAACTCCGATCGGGGACAATTGTTGAATAACCAAACAAGTAAAAGAGTTTCACAAACAATTCACATAATTGCCGATCAATACAAGATGTCTTTAATGGATATTCATGAACACATAATATATCATGGATACAATGAAGGAATACAAATCATCTCTATGATTAGCTCTAGGGCATATTCCCAACAGAGTCATGCTCCCGAGTGTCGTGGGGTTGTTCCTTCCTCGTCGGCAAATATCCTTGTTTGTAGACTTGCCGGAGATGTGGAGTCGTGCTCCTAAGTGCGGGGTTGCTTACTTCCTCGCTGCCAGTAGCTCGCCATCTTCTTAGGCTTAGCTTGGATTTGTTGAGGTCTTGCCCCTGGCGTGCGTGGAGTCTTTCCTTGACGCATCGACTTGTCTTCTTCTTCCCGAGACTTGTCGTAGATGTGGAGTCTTGCTTTCAGGGATTCTTTGGGGTTGTTTCTTCCCTGGCATGATGTAAAAGCGGCGCCTTGTTCTTGGCATGCTTGGAGTGTTTGGAGTCTTGCTCCTGCGTCGGTGGAGTCTTTCCTTCGACGCACGACTTGTCTTCTTCTTCCTGAGACTTGTCGTAGATGTGGAGTCTTGCTCCGATGTGCTTGAGTTTTTTACTCGGACTTCCAGCGTTGTCTTTGCTTTAGACTTTGCCGAGGGTTGTTAGGTCGTGCCCCGGTTTGCCGGGTTACTTTCCTCTCGGCTCGTGATTTCTTTGCCTCTTTTTTCGAGGACGCGTCGTCGCGATGAGTGGAGTCTTGCTCTGGGACGTTTAGGCCTCTAGCGTTTGTCTTTTCATAGACTTGCTAGTGATTGTTCTTTGAGTCGTGCTCAAGCGTAGAGTTGCTATAACTCGGGTTTGCCGCTTCGGGCAAGGGCTCTCCTATCTTTGTCCGGTGGACTTTAGCATGACGTCCCTATATAGGGTTCTCGGTCCCGGGCCCATTTAAGTGCACTGTGGGATCAAGGTCAAGGTGGTTGGGTTTCTATTTCACAACACTACAATCCACCTTGCCCGGTTTGGGCTGCTCTCTACCTCTTGAGAGACTTGATGTGAGACGATGGGTTCCTATTTCATAACACTACACCGTTCACGCCCGATTCGAAAGGCCGCCTGTCGCCAGGGACATAATGGCTCTTTTCGGACCCTCGATGGCCTCTCGCGACCTAAACGGGCGATTCCCGTCCTCGTTTTGAGTCGTGGTTCACGATCTGCCGCTAGGATTTAAGGTATGGACGCTATTCCAATGGACTTGGCGTGGTTCCACCCTTGATTGGTGACCTCCGTTACGGTGGTCGGGGTTGCCTACGTCGGTCATCTTCTCTTTTTTGAAGTGCCGATTTGGGCTGTTTTTGTTCTTCTCCTCTTGGGAGGCATGCGGCCGCTCTTTTTTGAGTTCTTTTTGATTTTGAATCGCTAGAGTGCCGCATACATTCTAGTACCCTCTCTTGGGTCTAGAGCTCTTCCCCGAGGCCACTTTCTCCTTCTTCTTCGAGAGAGTTGTTCAGATTCTGCGCAACTTTTCTGCGGCCTTGATTTTTTATGGATAGAACCTTCCGAGTTGGGCGATGTGCCAAGAGTTTACGATTTCTTCTCCTACGTGGTCATCGACTTGTAGGTTCCTGGTCCCAGCTTTGCTTTGACGATGAAGGGTCCTTCCCATGGACCGAAAGCGACTTGTGCTTGCCTTCGTCTTTTGATTCCTCTTGAGTACATGATCTCCTGGGCTTAGATTTCTTGGACGTGTGCTCTTGTCATAGTGCCTTCTTAGTCCTTGCAGGTATCTTGCGCTCAAGGATAGCATTTTCTCGACTTCTTTCGCACAGTCGATCTCAAGTCTTCTTGTCTGCATTCTCCTTCTCCTTCTTCAAATTGCTCAATCCGTGGAGAGCTCCATATCGACTCTATGGTAATACCGCTTCGATCCATGTTAGGAAGAAAGGGGAGTAGCCCGTTGCTCTGGCGATTTGAGTTCTTAGGCCCCCGGCGACTTTTTGGTATCTCTTGATCCATTTTGCTCCGTAGTCTTTGAGTTCTTCGTATAGTCTTGGCTTTAATCCGGCAAGGATGAGTCCGTTGGCTCTCTCGACTTGTCCGTTCGCCTGAGGATGTGCTACAGAGGCATAATTGATCTGTATGCCGCAATCTCGTGCCCAATCTTCGAATTCTGCCGCTGTGAAGGGTGATCCGAGGTCCGTGATGATCCTGTTGGGCATCCCGAATCTGTGCATGATCTCCTGGATGAACTCGACTGCCTTGTTGGAGCTGTAGTTGACCAATGGCTTGTATTCTATCCATTTGGTGAATTTGTCGATTGCTACGAAGATGTATTCGTATCCTCCCTTGGCTCTTTTAAGTGGTCCGACTTGATCTAGTCCCCAGCACGAAAAAGGCCATGATGGTGGTATGCAGATCAGGTTGTGTGCAGGTACGTGCGCCTGTCTTCTTGAACATCCGGCATCCTTTTGCATCTTCGGACGAGTTCTTCGTCTTTGAGAGCTGTTGGCCGATGGTATCCTTACGAATGCTTTTCCCACGAGGGTTCTCGACGCTGCGTGGTTTCCACAACATCCAGAGTGGATCTCTTTGAGGATTTCTTTTCCTTCTTCAGAGCTGATGCATTTGAGTAATACTCCTGATGATGCTTTGCTCTTTTGTAAAGTTTGTCCCCAATGAGCACGTAGTTCTTGCTTCTTCTCAAGATTCTTGTTGCTTCTGTCTTGTCTTGGGGTAGTGCCTTGTTTTTGATGAAGTTGATGATGTCCTCGATCCAGGGAGTGGTTCTGCGACCCGGAGATATTATCATCACTCTGTTAAGGCTGATTGCTCTATGTGTTCTCGCTCGGATTCTCTTTTTGATTGAGGGCTTCGGCGCTTCTTGACGAATACTCTCGTGGGACTTGAGCTCAAGTAGATCCGAAGTTTGGCTAGTACATCTGCCGCCACATTTGCATCTCGGAGCACATGCAGGGATTTCCGTGCCTTGGAAGTTCTTTTCCAATTTATGTATTTCTGCGCAGTAGAGGCCCATGTTATCCTTTTTGGTGCGGTCCCAGTCTTTGTTGACTTGGTTGATGACAACCGCAGAGTCGCCGTATACTTGAAGTCTTTTGATTCCACGAGTCTTCGCTACTTTGAGGCCGTGAATGAGTGCTTCATACTGCGCCTGTTGTTGGTAGCCTACCACAATATTTGTAGCACATATTTGAGTTGTCTTCCTTCCGAGATATGAAGAGAATCCCGCTCTGCTGCCCCGAGCTTCAATGAACCATCGGAAGTACATGCTCCAATGCTTCTTGATGTCTTCGGTATGGGTTGTTGGAGCTCTGTCCCATTCCGCAATGAAGTCCGGAAGTGCTTGGGATTTGATTGCTCTTCGTGGGGTGAACTCTAGATTTAGTGCTCGAGTTCAACCCACATTTTGATATGTGTCCTGTTGAATCCTTGTTCCGCTGATGTCTCCTAGTGGAGAGTCGGTAACCACTTGTTATCTTGTGGCCGCCGGCGTAGTGTCGTAGCTTCCTTGATGTGATCAGTATGGAGTAGAGTAGTTTCTGTACGTGAGGGTATCGAGCTTTGGACTCTGAGAGGACCTCGCTCACGTAGTAAACTGGCCTCTGGGTCTTGATGCTGTTCCCGGGCTCTTCTCTTTCCACGATGATCGCTGAGCTGACTACTGTATTTGTTGCTGCTATATAGAGCATGAGATCTTCTTGATCTTTTGGTGGAGTGAGGACCGGTGCTGACGTTAGGTACTGTTTGAGTTCTTCAAATGCCTTGTCTGCCTCTTCAGTCCACTCGAACTTTCCCTTGGTCTTGATTAATTTGAAGAAGGGTAGTCCTTTCTCTCCAAGCTTTGATATGAATCTGTTGAGTGCTGCCATGCACCCTGTGAGTTTCTGGACGTCCTTGACATTTCTGGGTTGTCTCATCTCTTTGATGGCCTTGATCTGTTTGAAGCTGGCTTCTATGCCTCTGGCTGTGACCAAGAACCCGAGTAGTTGTCCTGACGGTACTCGAAAACACATTTTTGTTGGATTGAGCTTCCACTTCCACTTCTTGAGGTTGTTGAAAGTCTCTTCCAGGTCTTGAATCAGAGTGTCTGGCTCCTTTGTTTTCACCACCACGTCGTCTACGTATGCTTCGGCGTTTTTACCAATCTGCCCTTCCAAACAAGTCTCAGATCGCTCTTTTTGATACGTTGTTCGGCATTCTTTAATACAATTCTTGAACTTTTTATACCACTTATTCCCAAGCTCAATAGCTCGACACGCTTAGTTGTTCATAGCCCTGATGCTCAAGGGTATGCTCTAGAAAAAAAGGCTTATCATACACAAAACTAAGTTGTGGGTAGCACAGAACTCAACATTGTAAACAAAAATCATTGCTGCATTTCATTCCAGTCCCATTGGTGGTCATTCGGGTGTGCGTGAGACCTATAAGAAGTCGCTTCCACTAGAAAGGTCTCAAAGGCTAATGTGGAGGATTATGTCAAGCAATGCTCAATCTGCCGAAGATGCTAAGTATCCCAATACATTCCCTCAAGGGTTATTGCAGCCTTTTACCTATTCCAAAGATGTTCATGGCAAGATGTGTCTATGGATTTTATATAAGGGCTCCCAAAACCTGAAGGTTTCAATGTGATATTGGTGGTGGTGGACAGGTTTACCAAATATGCCCATTTTATTCCTGTCAAGCATCCTTTCACAACACAAAAAACTGCTAAATCTATCTTTGACAATGTAGTGAAGCCACATGGGGTGTCCAAGTCTATTGTATCTGACAGAGACAAGGTGTCTACTAGTACTTTTTAGAAGGAACTTTTCAGTTTGATGGATATTCAGTTACTACTCAATTTAGCATACCATCCCCAAACTGATGGGTAAACTGGAGGGTTAACCAATGTTTTGAAATGTATCTCAGATGTGCAGTGTATGAAGATCCCAAGAAATGGAAGTCTCGGCTCTCTCTCAAGCTGAATTCTGGTACAACTCATCCTATCACACATCATTGGGTTGTTTTCCATTTCATGCACTTTATGGGTGTGATTCTAATGTGGGATTAGTACCTCATTTGCCAACTAAGTCAGCATCTTCTTTTGCTGAGATGGTTACTGCAGTGCAAACACAAGCAGTGGTGCTCAACACTTGGCTACTCCCCACAATATCATTCATTTCTACAAAACCCTCTCTCGGGGCTGGGGTGCAGCTAAAGCTATATGTTGCACAACAACAATGTCGGCATCATCATTCTGTGGGGCAATCTCAACTTCAAAGTTCTCTTCAACATCCTGCTCTTAAGGATGAAGTCTGGGCCAAGGACAGGTTAAAGTTCATCTTCCTGAAGAATTTCTTGATGTAGGACATGGTGATTTAGTACACCACCATCTTCAGCATCTTGCATGCCTTCATGTATTTCTGCAAGAGGACCTTCCTCTGGAAATAAATTCAGGTGAAAATCAACTTGTGGTTCCTGCTGCACTTGATCAAGGAGCATCTGTTCATCTTCTGGGACAACATCTTTTCAAATTGATTCCTAGATCAGGTTGCTCTGCTTACTCTGGCTGTTGAATAGGGGCATTCCTAACTTGTCCGAAGCCAAAGAAATAAAAAAAGCTTGGAGCCATTTTCGTGTCCACCTTTACCATTATTGTCATCGTTGTTATTGTTATCTGACATTGGGTCTTCATCTGGTGACAGAATCTCTGCATTTTATGCATTGCCAAAAGGTTTTAATATATCTTATTTGTTTCAACACTAAGCATTGCAATCTGGACTTTTGTATCTTCAAAACATAACTCGGAACCAGTAGGGCTTTGATGATAAAAAATTACATTCCATCCTAAATGGCTCTGAAACTATGAGAACATTCCATGTATGCAGCACAAATGCGACCTTTCTTGAAATGTGTGATAGAAGTAGTCACATGTCCCATTGTTAGTGTGAATGGAGAACATGCATGCCATTCACAAGAAAATGAGACTTACCGTGTTTTTTTTTTCGAATACGCAAAAAGATTTGGCGCATCTTTGTATTTAAGAAGAAGAGTTTTTACACCGCCAAGACTGACGCTGCGTTTTGGGAGGGTAAGATTTACAATAGGCACTGGCTCCCTTGTCGTTTTTACACATGGCGATTACTTGCTTGCTAATTCTCCTAGGTGGCGCACCTGCCTCTATCCATAGGTCGGCGATCCGGTTAATCTTGGTGAGGAATTGCGGCTAGTGGCCGCTTCGTTCCGAAAAGAATCTCGCGTTTCTCTTTTCCAAAGCTCCCATGCCACCTCGGGCGAAGAGGGTGTATCGCCCTTCCTCTTCTCTCCGTGCCACCTCCTCCGTCTCCACCGCTCCCACCAGTCGAGGATGGATCCCCACTCACCCGTGAGGCGCCAACCCCAAGCTTCACGCGGGATGGTCCACCAGATGTCGGAGAAGGAGCAGGCGGTGATGATGTGGTCAATGGTCTCGGGTCTTGATCACAAAGGTAGCACTCATCATCGCGCATCAAGCCCGTGGCGGTGCCTCCTGTCCTTGGTCCAGTGCCTCCTCCGAGAGCCAGCCATAGGAAGATCCTGACACGTAACGGTGCCCAAGTGCTCCAGACCCGAGTACAACCCGGGATCGGGTGGGACGGCTGGTGTAGGGCCCTGTAGGCCGATTTGGAGGAGTATGTCCCCTGCTGGGTCCATTTCCACACCAAGCGGTTGGCGTTGTTGTTGAGGACTTCCAGCCCACCAAATCCCAGAGACGACGATATTCTTTGGGTAGCGGGGACGAGAGATGACTCCAGTGATCTGTCAGACCCATGCGCCGCCCCTCAGAGTCCTTGTGCCACAGTTGTCTGCGGGTGACGAAAGTTCAGCAAGTTGAGTCAGTTCAAGGGGGTTTAAAAAGACTATGTGCGAGAGTTTTATTACCAATGAAATATTTATCTCGAAATAAATGTCAGTTTCATTGATATTTAAAAGGAAATAAATGTCGTTCCTGCTATTACAGCGAGAGGATACATTTTTCTAAGTACACTAATGTTTGCATTGATATTTAAAAAATTATCCCATCACTATATCATTTCTTATTGTTGTTTCTTTCAAAAAGGAGGTTCGTATTAGGTATAAATACAAATCATGGTTATGATACAAAAATCTGGTCTGCCATTTGAAACAACTTCTCTGATCTCTGATGGTTTTAATGCCCTAACTTGCAAAATTACTGACCGGCCTGTTGCAGCTCGATCTTTTTTTGGGGAATGTAGCAGCTACATCCTCCGGCGTTTTGTACCTGATGATACTTTTGCTATCTGCTCCCTCCGTTCCAAATTTAGTTCACTTTTTTTTCTAGATCCATTTGTTTTGTAAACAAATGGATCTGAAAAAGCCAAAGCCGAACTACAAAACAAATGGATCTGTAAAAGCCAAAAGTGAACTACAATTTGGAACGGAGGGAAAGTAGCTTCTTTTGGCAATAGCAAGTGAGCTCTAAAGAATAACGAACCAATGAAAGCATCGACGGCAATTATGTGTGCACAAGCTATACGGGCGCGGCGTTAGCGCGTCTATCGTGCTAGTTCTTTTATTGGGCTCTCATGTTTCTCTTGCAGTGGATTTAATTGATATTCCTTTTTTTTTTATTCAGACCGTTGCTGATGTGGAAAGAAAAATAATGAAGGCACTGGAGAAGCAATACATGGGGACTCTAATGTCTCTGAGGGACGGCATACCGAAAATGCTTGAGAAGCAGCTCAAAAAACTAACAAGAAGACAGTCTATAGCTCCCTATGTTGTGCGTTGCGCCAAATCAGGTAGATACGCTTGCAGATATTATGCAGCTTGATATAATGGTTAGTTCATTGCTGACAATTTGCTATTCCTAATCACAGTTAGGTGCCTTAATGAATACAGTGAAGAGGATGTTGGATGTATTGCACCGCTGTGTTGAAACAATCTAAAGTTGTGGGCATAAATGATATTTATCTTTTAAATTATGTCTCTGAATATGTCTTCCTTTTTAACCCAGTAGCAACGCACGGGTAACCAGCTATCAATTAATGTATAATCACCTATACCATGGTTGAGGGAATGTGAATCTGCATGTTATCTATAAAGCTGAGATTCCTTATTTGATCACAATTTTCATGTTTTCACATATTGATGGCATTCTAATTGACGTGATAGTGGATCACATGCCCCATGTTATGACTCACTTCAAGAACAAGTGCCTGTGAGCACCTTCCGCTGGTGTGTCTTCTCTTGTTATATGCAGTAGTAGTGATACTATGAAAGCTTACAAAGAAATTACTTAGCTTACAAAGAAATTACTTCTTTTGCTTATATGTGATGTTTTTTTCAATTGGATGTACAGTCACTGATCTAAAGTCTGAACATATTGCACTCCCTAATTTTTACTGCAACCAGCAACGGGGGGGGTAGTGGTCGCTTTGTCTCTTGTGAAGTGAAGCAATTTATGTAACTTATAGAACATGTTGGCAATGAACAAGTTTGTGTTTACTTAATTAAAATATCGATGCCTCTGTTGCTAACGTGTTGCTTGTAAATAATTTTTGTTTTGCCTCCTTTTATGAATTATGTGTTGATTTTTTGCTATTGTATCATTGTATGCCAGTGGTCATACACATGTGACCATTGTGATTGGCCCTTGGCAGTGCACGGGCGCACAACTAGGGTGCGTTTGGTTCCCTTCTCGGTTTCTCTGACCTACATCTCTATGTACAGGGCTCCCTCCAAATGCTCGAAAGCATGCAAAGTATCATTGTTTGGTCGCCAGGATATTCGAGCCGGGCTAGAGAGAGTTTGGCGTTTGGTTGCCTGTGCGAGATAAGTCGCATGAGATTAAAAATATTAAAAAAATTATGATTATAATTTTTATTTTGTGTAAATACAATTCTAAAGGACTTATTTTATCTAATCGGATCTTAATTATCCATAAAATACATTAATATCACCTGATATTTACTAGTTATTCAATAATACATCATTAATGGGAGAAACAAATGCATCAGCCCAGCCTGGCTCCCAAGAAATGTAAGATTCCTCGTTTCTCCTGGATGCGTGCAAATGTGGTGGAAAATGCATCTAGCCGGCCTGGCTCGGAGGCGGTGTAGGCAACCAAACGCAGCCTAGCTAGCACTCCCTGTGGGCCTGGCTAGGCCAAGAAAAACGCTAACCAAACGTGCCCCTAGTATATATATATATACATACATAGACTTATAGACACTCACTCTGTCCTGAAAAAGGAATGTAGCTGGACACTCACTCTGTCCAAAAAGAATGCGACTCTCTCTCTCTTATTACCGAGGAGTCAAGCAATTTTATGTTTGACAAAATTTATTATAATAAATTACAAACATTTATGTCTTTCACTACTATAGAATTTGCCCCCGTGACAGGTTTTTATTTACGGTTTAGGGTTAAATAGATTTAATATGATAATATATTGAATGGTTAATCTAATTGTACTTATTTGTACCATAAATATTAGTATTATCTTGTATAAATTTAGTCAAATTTAAAACTGTTTAGCTCGAGAGAGAGTTTTATTCTTTTTTGGTAGTATTTCGTGTCACCGTATGTTAGGAGGTAGGGCGACCCAGTGCTGAACCGACTCGGACTATAGTCCCGTACCGGGAATCCAGTTGGAATCCAGCGCCTATATAGCTACGACGACTTGTTGACAACAGGTACAACTCCTCCGAAAGAGCCCTCCACACATCACAAAGGGGGTGGAAATGGGCCGAGGTGGTGGCGGCCTCCCTCGTCGCCGCCCTCCACCAACCGTGGAAATAGAAATTTCTGGGCCCATTCATCCATTCCCCACTCCACCACCACCAGCACCACGGGGAGAAGAGAGAAGAGCCGCCGGCGGCGAACCCTGCCGCCGCCGGTGTTACCCATGTGGAAGGATAAGGTCCATGCTGCAGGCAGAGGCCAGGACTCCTTGAAGCGACCGCGGCGATTGAGAAAGACGCCGCCCGAGGAGCGACCGCGGAAGGGACAGGCGGCGGCCGATGGGGATCGATTGATGATTCAGGAGGGCCCTCTTCCTCCTCCTCGGCGTCTGAACCCACAACGGAAGAGAGAGACGGGCGACGATGATGCGCCGCCAGGATTTTCCTCCTGTACGTCCCAAGCGGCGCAAACCCAGATCCAGATCCTGTACGATGATGTCCCTCCTCGGGTAGCCGCCGCCGCGCAGGGCTGTCTCCGTCACTGGGGGCAAGCGCCCACGCAGCGCCCTCGGCACGAGGGACTGGTCGGCTCTCGACGATGGGCCGGCGGGCCTGATCGCCGAGCGCGTCCTCGCCGGCGGCGACTTGGCCGACTACGTCCACTTCCGCGCCGTGTGCCGCCCGTGGAGACGATGCTGTGCGGACCCGCGCACTCGTGCTGTCCTTGAGGACAGCCGCCTCCACCCCCGGAGGTGGGTCATGCTCCTCGGGGAGGGGGAGAAGCCGCTCACGGCCGCCGGCGCCCCGCACTGCACCCGCCGCCGCTTCCTCAACGTCTCCACTGGCCAGTGCGTCCAGGTGGAGATCCCGGAGCTCCGCGACCACGGCGTGCTCCGGTCCTCCACCGAGGGCCTCCTCCTGCTCGTCGCCAAGGGCGGGGCCGTCCGCCTGCTCAACCCACTCACGCGCCAGGACGCCGAGCTCCCGCCTATACCCGGCCTGGACATAACTATGGCCCACATCGGCCAGGTCTCCCAAGATAACGCCGGTCTCGTGGACGACGGCAGCAGGGTTTTGCTCTACAACTATGAAGAACGGGGCAGCATCCTAGCCTTCGCCAAGCCTGGCGACGAGCGCTGGGTGCTGGTCAAGGTCACCAGTGATCGTCTCATGCCAACCATGTCCTTCGCCGGCCGATTCTACGGCGTCACCTTCGACTCCGTCATGGTGGTTGATACGACGGCCAGAGGGGAGGATGCCAAACTGGCGGTGGCCGCCAGGCTGGCCACGCCGATCCGCCCGATGATGAATGACACGGCTCACCTGGTGGAGATCGCCGGGGAGCTCATGCTGGTGCACCACAAGATGCGCTGTGTCCGCGGCAACTTCAAGAAGACCTGCAAGCTGTACCGCGTGAACCTGGCCACTGGGAAGGCCACCCCTGCCGCCGCCCGCGGCCGCGCCATCTTTGTTGGCAGATGCCGCTCACTCGCTGTGTGCCCTCAGGTGTTCCCGTCTCTCAGCACCAACACGGTCTACGCAGCCCAATATTTCGACATGAGAACCTATCATCTCAGAGATGGAAGCGCCGAAACCTTCAAATGCCAGCAGAGTGGTCTGCATCCATGGAGCATTGTTGATTGTCTTGCTGCATATGTAAGCGGTTAGATTGCTGCGTGGCATATTTATTTGCACATTTTTTTATTATATCAACAATGTCTATGCAGGGTCTGAGTTTTAATAAATTACCTTCTTTTGCTTACATGGGAGGTGTAGATTACATGTAAGCTTTGGCTTTTTCATAAATTGAAATAAAGATGGCATTCCCTTTTTGATGCTACCAACATCTGTAAGTTTTGGCTTTTTCATAAATTGAAATAAACCAACATCTGTAAGTTTTGGCTTTTTCATAAATTGAAATAAACTACCAAAATCTGTAAGTTTTGGCTTTTTCATAAATTGAAATAAAGATGGCATTCCCTTTTGATGCTACCAAAATCTGTCATACAGATATCTGACGGGAAATTCACTCACTGGGAACATACCTGGATGGTTATTGAGAAGAAACAAGATCGCTGAAATTACTGTTTATTTAGGCACACTCTCAGGCAGCAGCCTGAATCAAGACAAACTAAATGACATCATAGACATGGGAAGTGACGCAGCAAATAATATGAAGTAGTATTTGGGAGAGACAAGAACCAAGTAAAGAAAATTTGATCCATAAAAGCATATTTATGTGCATAGACCATAGGTACTCAAGAATTTTATGATCTATCACATGGGAGCTCTTGAACTTTTTCAGGCCAAGTGGGTGCAATAGCTGCAGCCCCTGCCAATTGCCAAATCATTGATCTTGATTCAAGATTTAGCAAACTGATAAAATATTTTCTAATTTTCTAAAATGAATCCACGATATTTGTGATAATGGAAATGCTTTGAGTCAGTTGAGTTGTCTTCCCTATCCCCATTGATCTTTGAGTCAGTCAGTTGAGTTGGCTTAATAGAGAAAAATTGTTCAATATAATGTATATGCACATGTACCAAAGAATGTAAATGATACTATAACTGTCATTATTGAACTTAAAAGTCAAACTTGGTACAATCCAATATAACAAAAAACAATCCTATGCAGGGACATATCTTTCAATGACTTCACGGTGGGGAACTCAGGACCCAGCCAATACCTTCCAGGGAGCGTGCAAGAAACCTTTAGCATGGTAACCAAATTTCTTGCCGCTCAGAATCCTTATGAAAATACATAACTCTTTCCTTTGTATTTTTCTATTGTAGCAACCTGGTGGAGCTATTCACCTGAAATGAACAGTTTGTAAGATTCTTTAGGTTGTTGCACCAATTCATTAAAAATTTTCTATACCAATGGACCTGTTTAGACATACAGTATAAATTTATAATTTCACGTTTGCCTTATTTGCAGAAATAGTGTTCAGCCATGTTGAAGAGGAATTTCCCGTGTGTTGCTTCAATGGACAATGTAAGTTGACTCGCTTGGAGTGTTGCTTCACAATTTGTTGCTAAGTTGACTCGCTTGGAGTGTTGCTTCACAATTTGTTCTAAAGCAACATAGAAATGTATTCCTGTAGAGAAACATAGAAATGGCTCATTCATGCATTCCATTTGTATGCTTATAATTATGACAGACAATGGTAGCGCTGATAGTCGAAATAAGCGTGCACAAACACATTAAAATCAATAACTGGTAATATGGGGCTACTTCTCACACATACTAGTACATTATCTTTAAAGTACATAAAGCTCAGGTGTTCCTTCTAGTTGTAGCTGGATCTAAAAAGGAACGTTTACATTTTCACAGATCGATCTTCATTGCATATTAATTTTGGTGACAAAGATGCAACTATCAATGGAATTAAATATGAAGCTGACACGACACCCAAAGGGGCTTCATTGCTGTATGTAACCCCATGCTCAAACTGGGCATTCAGCAGCACTGGGAATTTCATGGGCGACAACTACATTGCAACAAGTGCATCAAAATTGGCCATGCCCAATTCAGAGTTGTACAGTAAAGCCCGTCTTTCGCCTCTTCCACTCACATATTATGGGCTTTGATGTCAACTTGTCAAGTGGGAGCTACACAATTAATCTCCACTTAACGAAATTGTTTTCACAAATGACACCACATATTGTAGACTTGGCAAGAGAAGATTCAACGTGTTCATACAGGTAAACTAGATGTTAGCTGTTTCGTTTCTATTATAACTTCTCCTTTTGTTAGCAGTGATACTAATGATAGGCTTTCTAACCTTAGGGGAGACTGGTGCTCGAGAATTTCAATATTGAACAGTCCTCTGGCGCAGCTGGAAAGCCAGTTATCAAGACCTTCCAAATATGTCTCATATCATACTCTAGAGATTCAGTTTTATTGGGCAGGAAGAGGTTCTTTCAGCCCACTGATATCTGCAATATCAGTAATTCCAAGTGTGTTTTTGACTCCTGAATTTGTCAATTTTGAATATTCTGTTCCATTAGTTACCATGGGCAAGGACACAATATTGAACATCATTGTGTAGTGACGTTAGCATTGCATATTATTACAATTTCAAAAGACAGTTGTTATTTACCAGTGTACTGATCAGGCAATTGTGGTTTATAGAGTGAACGATTGCATGACACATGGACTACGGTTCCGGCTTCTCCACTTTAACCCACAGGAGCCGGAGCCGGAGGAGCCCAAATCAATCGAGCTTCTCCGGCTCCTGCAGTGGCGGGTGTCAGTGAGAGAGGGAGAGTGAATAGTGCTTCTACAGTGCTGCGTTGGAGGAGGAGGAGCCGAAGCTCCTGGTGCCAAACAGGCCCATAGTTGGATTTGGATATGATCAAATCTCCGACAGATGCACATTTGATTACTGCCTCAGTTTTGCACCGTTCCGGAGAGTGCAATCAGTGCATGCTTAACAGCAGTGCTGGCCGGTAGCCACCGGGCGCAGGCGTCTTGTGCCGTTGTGTCTCTGCTTTCTTCCTGCACTGCACCGCTCGGCGATCGCACCACCGGCAAACGTGACGTACAAGACCAACACACGCGAGACGGCGGCCTGCGCGTCGGATCACGTGGACGGCCCCCGAAAAACTGGGGAGGAAATTAAGAGCGAGCGCGGCGCCGAATGAGAAGTGCCAACGCGGTTGGCCGGGGCACGCACGGGGCAGGCAGGGAGCATGAGCGTGAGCGTCAGCAGCAGACCACGCTTGGGCGGCGCGGCGTGCACAGCACAGCGCGCAGGCCAGGCACTGGCAGAGTCATGGATCGTTGGCGCTAGCTGCCGGCAGGGCACGGGGGCACGGGCAGCCTTGTGGCGAGTAAACAAACTGATCCGGTTCACTAGTGGCGGCATGTGTTGGTTGGCTTTGCGTGCCCTGCGCCGAGCCGCTCTCTGTCTGCAGCCTGCCTGCCTGCCTCTCTGTCTGCAGCCTGCCTGCCTGCCTTCGTTCCATTTCACTCAATCCGATCCATCCGGGCATCCGCACCGAGGGCCGCCGCCCTGGAACACGGTTGTGGCTGGCTAGGAGCACGCGCCGACGCGCAGTTCTGCGCCATTTCAGTGTGCACCGCCCGCTGACTTTGTGGGCTGCCTCCGTGTGTTTTTGGAGATACTACAAATAATCCTTGGCAATGGTTTCAAACAACAAAATACACACCGGCTGAGGCGGCGAGTAAATAAAACCACATAGAACAATGGACGCCACGGCATCACGTTTAAGCTCTCATGCCCACCAATATGATTTGGACCCAATGAACAATATAGAACAATGGTACATTAAGGGACGTGTCACGTAGAGTTTCTCTACATGTGATGCATTTAGTAAACGCCAAATAAGCAGGCGTTTGAGATCCAATTAAGTTGGACGCCCGTTCCGATTAGGACCCAGTATGCTTGTTTTGTATATAAGTGACAAACGATTTAAAAAGATGTAACATATATATATTCCACACTGCCGGCACTTATAATGTCAAACAGTAAAATAGTAGTACCATTTTTCGCTCGTCAATATGATAACGCGTAGAGTTGTCCACCATATGTTTGGATTCCTCAAACTAAAGCCCTATTTTATTTTATTTTATTTTATTTTATTTTTTGATTCAATTCAAGACAACTCAAGCTGAGGGCACAGGGTCGGTCATGTACGACGGTACCGGTGTGGGGAGCAAAAATCAATCTCCAGAGATCACAGGCATTCATGAACCATGATTCATCACAGCGCGCGTGAGGAATTCCCCACCTGTCAGAGACTCACCCAGCGGCCACGCGGGGCGTTTCTCCACGGCGTCCTGGTACGGCAAGCGTTTCTCTCTCTCTTCCCTCTGTGCGGCCACGAGGATGATGATGAAGAAAAGAAAAAAAAAAATTGCGCCGCAGAGGAGAATCCCAATGCCCGCCCGGCTCCGTCGCCGTCTCCGTTTCCATCTCCATCTCCTCCCTCTCTCTCTCCGTGCGGTGCGGTGCCCTCCCTCGTCCCCTTAAAACCCTGCGATTCTCTCTCTCGCCTTTGATTTGATTCGTCGAGAAGACAATCTCTGCGCCGCGGCGCATAAACAAACGCGTGGAGTCGTCGTCGCCCGGCCCCGGCCCGTGCCCGTGCCCGTGCCCTGTCCCGTCCCTTCCTCCACCCGCCCACCTACCCACCCACCATAAACCCCTAGAGAAACCCCCACCCCCGAACGCGCTTCGGGCGGGGGGCCACCCATGGCGCAGGCGCAGCCGCCGGCCGGCAAGGGCCGGGACTCCCGGCGGGTATCCATCGAGGAGGTGGCGAAGAAGCTGTCTCTCTGGCACACGGCCACGTTCCGTCCCATCCTGACCCACGCCGAGTTGGAGCCCATCCTATGCGCGGCGGGATTCGTGGCGCTGCCGCCGGCGCCCGCTCCTCCCAAACAACAGCAGCAGCACCAGGACGACCGCGAGAGGCCCGGTGTGGCGTGGCGCGAGTACGCGTTCCTCGGCGGCGGCAATGCGAGCCCGGCGGCGGCGGCCCCGCGCCGGTGGATGGGCCCGCGGCCCCGCCTCCCGTACCCGCGCGTCGACGGCCTCCACCTCAAGACGTACGAGGCCTTCCTCGCCGCCGTCGAGGCCTACCTCGGCGCCCACCGCGTCTCCAACCTCTTCCACGTCAGGTGCGTGCGTTCCCATCACGTCTCGCTGCCACCCCGACCCCACCCCCACCCCTGGTTGCGTTTGACTTTTCTCTCTCGCCGCCCCCTGCCGCCGCCTCTGCTCCCGTGCTTTTGTTGCCTAGTCGCTGTCCGGATAGGAACGCTTTGTTTCATCATCCACATCGCCGGCGTGGCGTGCCGCCGCTGCCGTGTTAGAGACCAGATTTCTTCGCAATCGTGTACAAATTTTACTGATAGATAGCGCTGCCTGCTACGAATCCCACGAAATCTTCGATCGAGCGAACCAAAAGCGAGTTGATTGGGAATTTCAGAGGACATTATTAGGTGGGACAATCAAGTTAGGTTTGGCGCTTGCACTTTTTGCGTTTGCATTTCGAAACTGATGACTGGATCAACTCAACACGCGTGGCAGGACGGAGGATGGGTGTTTTAAGTAACCAATTGCTATTTTATTATTATGACATGAAAGGTGAAGGTCGTTCAGTCCATTAGCGTGATGTGATTAAGATGCATCAATGATCCGTGGTAAATACTGTAAGTTTGGTTTGTCACATCAAACTTGCTGCCAACGACAGAGATCGAGTCCGGTGTCTCACTGCCCACCCAGCCCTTTGGTATCATCGAGGATGCGTATTGCTTGCATGAGCACTGAAATGTCGCTGTCGTTCTTCCTCCAGTTTCACATAGGATGGAATGGAATTGGTCTGCCGTTCATTCTACATACGCAATTCTCGGGTTTACCAGTTCTCAGCTATGCTACTACGTAATGTACAATGAGAAACAGGTTACCTGGTATAGTGTTATGTGAGTTTTCGAGTATGTTTTTTTTTTACAGCTGGTGAAATCATCCAAAAATTGGTTAAATTAAAACAGGCGATTTTTGTGTGTGGAAACGAATCACCAGTGTATAATCTTTCGAGTTTACACTTTGGGGGCACTTGGCATCCTCCCGTTGGGCTTCTTTTGCGCACAGATCAGCCCAGCCCAGCCCAGCCCAGCCCTTTAGAAAGGAAGCCCAGTCCAAACATGCCAATGAAAGATTCGCAGGCTGACATTGCAGCTTGGCCCGCCTGACCAGAGCCCAGTTCGGCATCCATGGTCTTCGTCGATTTTGTGTTTTTTTTCCTGCGAGGACATGATTTATTTATTATTTTCATTTCACCATTCTTGCGTACGTGGCACGTACTAATCCTTGTCGTCGTCGTCTTCCCTGCCCAGGCTGATGCCGGTGACGAGCCCGCACGACCGGGCGTTCGACAAGGTGTTCCGGCCGATGCGGAACTGCAGCCCGGAGGAGGACGGGCTGATCGTGTACCGGGAGGGCACGCTGGACGACCTCACCGTGGAGACGTGCAGCCACCACGCCGCCACCGGGGATGACTACTTCGTCGGCCACGTCATCCCGGGGATCAGCTGCAGCGACCTCGGATGCCTCCGCAAGGTGGACGGCAACTGCCACGAGGAATGCTACCGCCGCCGAGGTGCCGCCGCCGCCGGCGGCGGCCATGACTTCTTCGCCGTCCACGTCAAGGATCTCTTCCCCAGCTATTACTGATCGAGATTAGAAGATCGAGATGTATGCATGGTCAAGTGAATTTGCAGAGTTCGTTGCAGGTGAATTAGCGGCGAGGAATGCATCTCGCCATAGGCGTTAATTAGTTGGCCTGCTGTCAGCAGGCTGTCGTCCCTTCGTTTTTTTTTTTTTTTTTGTGTCTCTCTCCAACAATCCAACAAGTGTATAATCTGTGTCCGAGTTGCGTGTATGCAATGTTGAGTGAGTTTTGTCGGCAGAGCATAAAGTTTTGGAAAGGTAACTCTTTGTAGCTGGGTTTAATATATCTAGAGGATTATTATTATTATATTTAATGATATATGAAGATATATGGAATTAATCATGTAGCTGTAGTGACAAGTTGCTTAATCTGTTGGTTATATACACTATGCCTCGGTGTCATTGCATTTGCATGTGAATGTGATCACTGAGTCTGTGATGGCAATACACCAGCTCCAGTAGCTCACATTTCTTTTCTTATTTTGCCAGCACCAACAAGTGTATACATTTTGTCCCTTTTTCCTCTTGAATGATTGAGTCAACAGAAAGCAAACTTGGAGAAGTTTAACAAGTACTAGCAGTATATAATTAGTTAGTTGCGTCATGGTGTTCTTCAAGGGAAGGGAAGATTCATCTGCCCCCTGTACTGTACCCGTTCATGCGTGTGCCTTGTGGAGACAGACAGGCACACAGCAAGCAGCAGGTGCAGGAGCAAGTAAGCAAGAATACCAAACTTGCGTCACGGTCCATGCATATTGCTGTCTCTTTTTCTTCTCCATCCATCCATCCATTCAGTCATGACACCTCTTCTCATCGTCGTGGCTCGCTTTAACCTTTTGCGCTTTTGCTCTTTTTGTGTAAGCTGTAACCATTTAGCTTCACTCCTGCAGATCTCCAGACATTCCAAACTGTACGTCCGCACCAGCCTCTGCCCGACACGGCGAAAAGCGAGCTGCTTGGACTCGTCAATGGCGTCCATCCATGTCATCAGGATCCTCTACGGCCAATCACCCTTAACCATGGTCTCGATGCTCTGACACACAAACGGAAGCTGATCGCAATCGATCATAGAGATCGATCAACCTCTCCTTTCGTGCCATGCATGTATGAGCCATGGACCATTGATAAGGGAGCTGGGTTAAGTAAACTAGTGGCCGGATCAGAAGGATGAGTGAGGTGAGGTGAGCAACAAGAGACCCAGAAGGGCCTCGGTGAGACCACCGGTCGCTCTTCTCCATGAAGACCTAGGGGTTGCCTTTGAGAAAGCAGAGGAGGGTCACTGTGTCATGCACATAACTAGGTAGGGTCGTAGAGGTCTTATAGCTTAGCTTATTTTAGACTAGATTGCGAGTGCACCAACTATAGCAGGGAACGAATCTCTTGTGAGCACCGTCGTCTTTAACCTTTTCCCTTCATCACATCCTGCCCCCTGCTCGATAGATGATCTTTTCGCCTTTTGTTAGGGTTAGTTGCTTGCCGCTATAAGAAGGCTGCTCCTGCTCTCCTCTTATTCCCTTCTTCTCCTTCGTCTTCCCGTCTCGATCGATCGAAAGCCGGCGGACGACGGCAGCGCATAGCTATAGCATATATAGCATCATCATCAACCAGACAGAACAACCGCTGGTTTCTTCCATGGAGGTATGGGGAATTGTTTCCATTATTCTATCTCATTGGAATTCATGGTCTGACAAATGCACATATGTGCTAACATGTTATAGGTTGGTTGTTCATGTAAACTTGTGATGATTCAATCATGCTTTATGGGTTCGATTGTTGACAATGTCCTTGGGGGGAATGGAATTTGTTCAGATCTTAATGTTGAACATATAAAGAACTCCAACTAGTTTCTGATGGGCTCTTTTCTTTTTGGTGTTTGGCCCTGGTCTCTCTGAACATTAAACTTTTAGTCGTTCATCGGTTGCTATAAGTTATTAATCCTATCAGGAACTGTACATAATGCAACAAAATATATATAGGGTCCCATATATATACTACGCGCATGATCATGTTTAGCCGCCTCCACTTCATGCGTTGCAACAAGGTGTTAGACGTACACTGTATATAGGTAGCAAAAAGTGCAAGCTTCTGCTGAAACAGTGAATCAGTGTATGATAATAATCATGAGATGTATACTACTAGCACACTTTAATCTGCAGTGTTGCTTTTTCCTTTGCATGAGGATGTAGTCGCAAGCAAGCAACACGGAATGCAATTAAGCTCTCGGACTGCACATGCATGCATGCATGAAAGGCATAGCACTATAGCAGTAATCCTGAATCCTGTGACCATTTCCTGATTGCTGTCATTCGCAGAGCACGGAGCTGAAAGTGGAGATGGTGGCATTGCATGAGAAGCGGGTACGGAAATGCCTGTCCAAAGTGAAAGGTACGTACCTGATGGGCGTCTTCACTCTTCATTCATTCATCAGCTAATAAAGCCCATCCAGGGTCCAGGGTCCGGCACATACAGGCAGCAGCTGGCAGATCATTTCCAGTACGATCGACGGTACAGTAGCTGCTGCTGCTACCGTCGTCGTCCATATGTCCATGAATCAGCTAGCTGCTAGATCTGCATTCTGAACGTCCTTTACTTTAGCTCTCCTTGTTCTTTAATCTTTACATGCACAAATTAAGCCTGTCTGGGCTTCGTTAATTGTTGTTGTTTTTCCTGACCCTGGTGGGTATGCATATCATGCAGGGATCGAGCGGGTGGAGGTGGAGGCGAGCCTGCAGAAGGTGGTGGTGACGGGGTGCGTGAACCGGAGCAAGATCCTCAAGGCGCTCCGCCGGGTGGGGCTCCGCGCCGAGCCATGGTCGCCGCACAACGAGCTGCTCAGCGCCTACGCCACCACCACCCTCATGTTCAACAACTCCTACGCCTTCTTCTGAGATCATCCATCAATTCTGCAGCCGGACGTGTGTTTCATTTCTGCGGATCGATCGATCGGATCCATGCAGCTACTAGCATCTCGATCGATCGCTAGTATAATATATATATACATCTCGAGGTCTCAATCGCCTGGCCGGCTGGCGGTGGTCTGCAGTAGTACTGATGGAGAGGAGAGGACGTATGTACACAAAGATGGGGACTAGCTGTAGTGGATCGATCCTTCTAGCGAGTAGTAGTTTCTCTTTTTCTCTCTCTCTTTTTTGCGTGCTTGGCTTGCTTTGGGTTTGGGAACGTGCATCAAGACGTACGTTCCGCATGTACACAAAGATGGCATTTTAATTTCTCTCTATTTCTCTTGGGGCTGCAAAAGCTTTAAGCAAGATGTAATGTATGGCTGTGTGAGTGCAGTGCAGTAGTATCAATCCACATACAAATGGCGAGGCTGCAACCAAGGAGGTACGTGTAAAATCTGCTGAATTTTACCAAGAAACACCATGCATGAATGGTTCCATTCCATCGGTCAGGTCGATCAGATACAATACAATGAGAAGCACCATGCATTGCAGAATTGCAGCATTCGTTGTTGCTGCTGCGAGTCTGTGACTGCCACACAATTAACTCGGTTGCCACCGACGACGGCCCGGGCCACGATCAGCTGTAGTTCAGGTGGGTTGGGATCGGTGCACACCGGTTAGGCCCAAAAGAAGCAGCCCATCAGGCCTGTTTTCCTTGCTGCCCGGGACACCCAGAAAACCCCCATGTTTCGGATCGCGCGCGATCACCTGAAACAGGCGCTGATTTCTTAGGAAGAAAACGAAATCCCGTTCCGTCCTGTTCTCTATACTTATCCCATCGTTAAAGGAAATATGGTAACGAAATGATGTGTTTTCATTTTGCCTTTTGTGACATCCTATTCTCATCGTTAAAGGCTCCTAATATGCCGGCATATTAGTCATATTATTATAATCTTAGCTTAAGTAGTGGATCAAGATTTAAGGAACAATGCATGATAATTGCACAAATAAAATAACAACCACAATCAAAGTTGAATAGTTCGTTGCTTATTTGTGAATTCAGTTGCAATACGTGCATCTATGGCCAGGAATGTGAGACTCCATCACCTAGAGATGGCCTGGAGTGTGAGACTCCATCACCTAGGACGTGTTTGGTTCCCTGCATCCCACCCAACCAGGCTCTCGGGATGCAGGGAGCCGGTGTTTGGTAGCCTGGCCTCGCTCCCGAGCCCTGGCTCCCCGTCTGCAAAATCCGTCCCCGGCCTGCTCTCGAGGAACTGCCGATTCCTCCGTTTTTCTTGCCTGGCTCGCTCCGAAGCGCTCGCGAGGCGGCTGCGCGTGGTGATTTCGGCTGCGGCGAGATGGCGCGAAGCTGCTAGGGTTACCTCCTCCGTTCCCGCCACTCACCGCCGCCTCCTTTCCCGCCTCCTCCCTCTATATATTCCCCCCTCCTCTTCCCCCTCTCTTCTAGCCGCTTGCTGTCTGCGCCGCCGGTAGGTCCCTCTCCTCTCCTCGATTTGGCCGGTGTTCTTGATGGATTTGTGCCCCCCTAATGCATCCCCTCTCTCTCAATTTCTTGCGGGTCGTGGATCTAATCGGTCTCCAAGCGGTGAGCGTTTCCCCTAATTTTTCCCCTTTCTTCTCTATGCGATTTGGAAACCCTAGGTCTGAGTTCTTGGTTGTTCTTGTTTACTTTGGTGCAGGCACACCAGATCCGAGCTCTTGGTCGTTCTTGGCTTACCTCTCTCCTGCTGGCAGTTTGGTGGCTAGTGCACCTGCTTGTTGACGGGGTATTTTTTCATCTAATCCCCCTTCCCTCTACTAATCTATGCAAGTGTGATTCTATATATTGCTTTCTTGGATACAAGTATATGATGATTCCATTATTCTCGAGCTATTGCCATGGCCTGTGATGATGGTTTTTTTCCGAGAGCTATTGCCCAAGCCTATGATGATGTTATTGTTTCATATTGTTGCCCAAGTCTCGATGATGAAATTTTGTCCGAGCATGTGTGCATTATTCGTGTTTGTATTTTGGTAGTAACTAGTTTATCTTTAAAATCCTTATTTTTTCTAGATGGATCCGGAAGAGAGGAGACGATTCTTTTGCTAGAGTTGCTTTGCTCTTATCACAGCCCATGTATGCACCGCTGTTTTGCTAGGATTAGGATGCAGCAGGCTGAAATGGCCTCGGTCGCTTATGACCCAATGAGCACTAGAGATGAGGAGAGGCAAAGAAACTTGAACCTAATTTACAATTACAATGATATAGAGTGTATCTACATGCTTCGCATGAGAAGGCTCCCTTTTTTAGATTGTGCAACTTGCTTAGGGACAGAAAACTACTTGCGCACAACATTAACTCTTATGTAGAAGAGCAAGTAGCAATGTTCCTCCATATTGTTGGTCATAACCAACGTTTTAGAGTTGTCCACCAAAAAAATGGAGAAGGTCAATAGAGACAGTGCACCGCCATTTCAAGGATGTGTTGTATGCTATTGGTGAACTTAGACAAGAGCTTATTAGACCTCCAAGCAATGAGACACAACCAAAGATTAGCAACAGCCATAGATGGTATCCTTATTTTAAGGTAAAAACCTGTCCTGTAAGCTATTAGGATCTTTTCCTACTAGGTCTTGTTTGATTTACTATGAAACTTTGGATGCCATGTAGGATTGCATTGGGGCCATTGATGGGACTCATGTATTTGCTAAAGTTCCACGTCGATGCAAGCTGCATTTAGGGGTAGAAAGAATTACCCAACACAAAATGTGTTAGCAAAGATTACCTTTGACTTGAAATTTTCATATGTATTGGCTGGTTGGGAGGGATCAAAGACATGATGCCACTTCTTCTTGCCGATGCATTGGCGAGGCATGATGGGTTAAGGATAGCACCGGGTAACTAAATCAAATCTACACTTAATAAAACACATGCAGTTGCACAATGTGGTGTCTAATTTGCATTCCATACTTGTTTTAGGAAAATTCTACTTGGTAGATGCTGGATATGCCCGTCATCCTGGATTTCTTCCTCCTTACCGTGCTACTAGGTATCATCCGAAAAGAGTACAAAGCAATAGGAACTACCCAACCAACCACAAAGAGTCTGTTTAATTTGAGGCACTCTAGTTTGAGAGTGACGGTTGAGAGGGCTTTTTGGAGCTTTGAAGAATCGTTTTGTATTGTTGATACCAACAAGCCATTCCATCCTTTGAAGTCACAAATAAAACTAGTGCTTGCATGTTGTATATTGCATAACCGGATTCTTAGCTTTGGGGGTGATGAGGTGGTACCCTGAAGAGTTTTCCCAGGTCCCAAATGAAACCAACAATCAGCCCCATCCCGATCACATGGATGACAATGCTTTGCTGGGTTGAGCAAAAGGGATATGTGGGCTAACCACATGTGGACTAATAGGGGTCTCTCCGAATTTAGGAGATGTATTTGTATGTTTCATTCGTGACTTGTGCCTTAGATGTTATTCTTTGTATGATTGAACACTTCATCCCATGATTTGGGCTTGTGCTATGATGATATTATTTCAAAGATGCTACACTTGATCCGAGGTTTGGGCAATAGCAATGATGAGTCATTTCAATGATACTACACTTATTCCGAGGCATTTGGCAATAGCAATGATGAGTTTTTCTATTCTTAATCTGTGGCTTTGGCATGTGCAATGATGTCAATTTTTCTATTACTATTCTTAATTTGTGGCTTTGGCATGTGCAATGATGTCAATTTTTCTATGATACTACACAATGATGTTAATTTTTCTGAACTACACTGAGGCTTTGGCATGTGCAATGATGTTAATTTTTTTCTATGATACTACACCTGAATCGAGGCTTTGGACATGTGCTATGATGTTTATATTTTCTATGACACTACACTTGAACCGAGGCTTTGGCATGTGCTATGATGTTTATATTTTGTATGATACTACACCTGAACCGAGGCTCGACATGTGCAATGATGTTATTCTTTTCCTATAATACTACATTTGGGCCGATTAGGCTATGGTGAGAATCCGATGCCCGCCGATGAGTTTGTGTTCCCCGGCCGAATGGTGGGTATGTTGTTCTTTGAGGCCGTGGGTGCTTTGGTGAGGCCGTGAGCACTACAAGGAGATGATGATCATCTTTGGCAATGGTCGGCAACGAGCAAGTATGCTATGGGCAGCAATGAGAAGCTTGGGACACCATCCGATTGTCTTGAGCTCGGCCAAGACCTGAGGCAACCGAAAGCCTCCATACCGGCGTAAAAAAATGACACAAAGCCAGGCTAGGGTTGATGGTTCGGGCTTGGGAACAAGAGGAAGAGGTCCCCTGTTGAGTGAAGAGGATGTGGTTACGTTCATCGGCATTGGTGAGGCTGTCAAAGATGTTGCCGATGCTATTAGGTCCACCAAGACCGAGGACCGCCACCACGATCTTTATGGAGCTATCATGTTCATTCCAGGGCTTCACCGAGGAGGCACTCATGTGCGCATATGGGCACCTTTCTTGGACAACAAGGCCCCAGGAACTTCATTTGTGCACTTTGTCGACTCTCACAAGGTGCTTTGTGGGTCGAGGACCCACTTGGCCAAGCACTACTATGTGTGATGAGGCTAGGCGGTTTGGGTTGATCTCTTTTGTGCACCTCAAGTGGTCGCTTCGATGTGCAATCTTCGATGCTTTTGTGCGGTTGGTGGTACTTACTACAGCCGGTGGTTGTGTAGTGGTTTGACCTACTCTTTTGTGCAGTTGATGACATCCTGCATTCTTTACATACTAACACTAACATATAGTTAGTGCCTTAGATTACCAGCACCCTAGATCAACCTAGATGGTGGAGTCATTTCAACCTTGTGGCAATCTATGTCCATTGCCCGATGTGAACCCTCGGTGGTTCTGAACTTATGTTATTCCCGAGCACATGTCCAAAGCCTATGATGTTCTATTTCTTATTTGTGAGCACATTTCCATTGCCCGTGATGTTATTGTTTCTTATTTATGAGCCGAAATGAGCACATGTCCATGGCCCGTGATGTTCTTGTTTCTTTTTTATAAGCCGAAATGAGCACATGTCCATTGCCCGTGATGTTTTTTGTTTGAGTTGAGCACATGTCCATTGTCTATGATGTTTTTTGTTTGAGCCGAGCACATGTCCATTGCCCGTAATGTTTTAAAACTTGATCCGAGCACATGCCATTGCCCGTGATGCTTCCTCATTGATCCGAGCACATGTCTATTGCCTTTCATCTATTACTTGTGTAGGCATGGCATGGCATGTTGTTCATGTCGGCAGGAAGCCTGGTGTGTACTCCAGTTGGGCCGAAGCACATGCTCAAGTGCATCGGTTCCCTGGTAATGTGCACAAGAAATACAACTCTGAGATGGAAGCACTTCAAGCATTCTATGGCCATGGAGCTCTTCCCCGCTAGTCAATCCCCCTCTACTTGAGCCTCTCAATCCACCTTTCATTCAAGCTGCTTTGGAGTCGACCATTTTCATATGTGTTGCATTTCAATTATTGTAATAATTGTAGTTATCATTGTGGTTTTAGGTTTCTTAATTTGGAAGTTCATGTAACGTGTGTGTACTCTTGCATTTGAGTCTAGGCAAAGGGTAAACTCACCACTTTGGATGCAAGAGGTGATTGTAACATCTTGTATGCAACCAACCAAATAAGAAACCTTGCATCTTGCATTTGAATGTTACAACTCATGCAGCCAACCAAACACTAGCTCAACTTCGGCTGGCTAATCGGATCACGGGCAACCAAACACCCACCCTTGCATGCATCAAGCCCGGCTAAGTGTGGCTGGCCGAGAAAAAAAAACTTTGGGCCGGGTTGAGAAGACAACCAAACACGTCCCTAGAGATGGCCTGGAGTATGAGACTCCACCACCTAGAGATGGCCGGTAGGTATTCCACTTTCGCTTAACATACAAGGCGTAATTCAAGGCTCCTACACTAGGCAAAACGCGTTTCCCCTTGGGGCCTATCAAATGTAATAAGAAGTGATGGTACTATAGCTTAAACTGTTAAGGTTGCTTGTGACTTTAAGTTTGGGAAGTAGGGCGTTGATCAATGATATGCCGTTAGAGTTGGTCTTTCTTTTAGAGGTATGTTAGATGTTTAGAGGTTTCTAGTGCTGCACTTATGAGTGCCATGTTATCTGTAAAACTAGTAACCCTAGTGCTTAGGCACGGGTGTTCGTTAAGCTTTCAATAAAGCTTCTGAATGCCTTTGGTCTAAAAACACTAGGCAAAAACCACACTAAATTTGAAAAGCTTACGCAAAAAACAAATACATGCTCTTCATTGTGAACAAATACATGCTTTCATTGTAGTGTTAACATGACAATTATTTCTTTTCTCATCATGATGTATTGTCCATCATACTTTGGAAGACACCTTTTGCTTGTAGTGTCACATTGGAAACTAAGTAATGACGATATGTCCTAAACAACGCAAAAAAATAGGGGCAGATCTAGGGGCTCTATCCCCATCTCACACCCCCCCCCACCCACCCACCCCCCCCCACACACACACACACACGATCCTGGTTGCGCGGAGGCTTCTCATCCTATCCTATGGATTCAACTATTTGCACATACCCCCTCGATTTGTGACGTGATTAATATTGGAGATTCATATGTTTTGAAATAGTCCTCGGTAATTCATTCAGCCATTGTGAAGGGGTCAGCGTTTTTTTTTCTTTTTTACGAGGGCCCTGTTTAGAGCCCCAAATTTTCCTCTAAATTTCACTATGCAAAAAGAAGATTCCACATCACATCAAAATGCCGGCACATACATGGAGCATCAAATGTAGGTAAAAAAAATAACTAATTGCACAGTTTAGATGTACTTTCATGGCGAGACGATTCTTTTGAGCCTAGTTACGCTATAGTAGGATAATATTTACCACTAACAAACGAAACGCGTCTTCTGGTCTTTCGATGTGACATACTCTCAAATTTTTGCCCCAAATTTTGGGCTCCAAACACAGCCGAGGGTGAAGGGGTCAGTTCACGGGAGAACTATGATGGCCGGGGAGAGGTCTGTATCCCGTATATTATACGTCTCGGATACGGATACTAACAATTTTGGATACGCACTAAATCCCGACGCGTTTGGGCCCGATTTGGATAGGGCCCAACTTACCTCCCCGGCTCCCACAGCCCACGGCGCCCAGCACGTCCGACGCACTCCGTCCGCCTGGCGAACAGCGAGCGGCGGCCGGCGGCGACGTAGTCCGGCGGCATCCCTCCCAGATCCCGGGCCCTTGCAGTTGCAGCCTGGCGTCCCTGCTCGGCGCGTCGCTAGGCGCCCCACCATCAATTCGGCTAGCGGGTGGCAGCTCCCTTCATCCCAGCAGGATTCCAATCAGCGGAGCAGAAGGAGGCCATGGCGAACGAGGCGGAGCTCGCCGCGGACCAGCACGTCCGCTACATCGTCACGGTGGAGAAGGTAACGAGCGCGGTCACACGGCCCTTCCCTCTCCACTCCTCCCCCGCTTGACCAACGTCCGCTCTTGTCGTCGGCGCAGAAGAAGGACTCGTTCGAGTCGCTGGTGATGGAGCACATCCGCCTCAACGGCGCCTACTGGGGCCTCACCACGCTCGACCTCCTCCACAAGCTCCACGCCGTCGACGCCGCAGAGGTCGTCGACTGGATCATGTCCTGCTACCATCCTGAATCTGGTACCTCCTCCCCAACCCTCGCTCTGTTTTTTTTTTTCCTCCCCCTGTGATTAGATTGTGGAGAATTAGGTTGTTGATGATTCGTATGTGTGATGATCTCCTTGGGTTGGTTGTTTGTGGCTGCGCAGGTGGATTTGGAGGGAACGTTGGCCATGACCCGCATGTCCTCTACACGCTTAGCGCCGTGCAGGTTCTCTGCCTCTTCGATCGGCTCGATGTCATTGACGTCGACAAAGTTGCTGATTGTATCCTTTTTCCCAGCTTTTGAATTGGGTTCATGCTGTTGGTGTATGTATGTAACTTGAGATTACCAATGTCCTAGTGAGCAAAGGCAATTCTGCAACCTTGGTTTTATTTTAAGCTCACTGAACTTGAATTGTAGTTCCTCTTCCTTATCTAAATCATGCCAGATGTCGCCGGACTGCAAAACAAGGATGGATCGTTCTCTGGCGATATTTGGGGTGAAGTTGACACTAGGTTAAAACCTTTTATGTGTTCCCAATTTCAATGTCCCAACATAATAATCCATATCAGATGTTGTTTTTTGTTTCTGTATGTAGGTTCTCGTATATTGCCCTATGTACCTTATCATTACTGCACTGTCTGTGTAAAATCGATATGCAAAAAGCTGTAGACTTCGTTGTTAGCTGTAAGAACTTGGATGGTGGATTTGGAGCTATGCCAGGAGGGGAGTCTCATGCTGGACAAAGTATGTCTTACCTTGACTTCACCTGAAAATATGCTTTTCTGAGTGCAATTGGAATTCAATCTATCTATTGTTTTTAGAGGATGCTTTATCAAAGAGTAAGAATGGGCAAACTGGTTATGGAATGCAGTAGGTTTTTTTTTTCAAGGAATACTACTGCATTTTTTACATGTAATCTGACATGCTACTGTAGGCTTGTAGCACTACAACTTCCTTTGATTATTTTTTACATGTAATCTGACTTTGCTACTGTAGGCTTGTAGCACTACAACTTCCTTTGATTATTGATGACGTTTTATTAATTAGTATCACTGTAAGACTAGCTGCCTAATTGCTTGAAATTAGCTTTGCTGGATGGGAATACCTCCAAACTCAGTATTTTCTGCAAGCTATTGCTTTAACAGTGGTTTAGGTAATCTGAACACTACATGCATTTGCATGCAGTATTTTGTTGTGTCGGGCACTTGCAATCACTGGGTCCCTGCATCACATTGATAGAGATCTCCTCGGATGGTGGCTCTGTGAGCGCCAGTGTAAAGACGGAGGACTTAATGGGCGGCCTGAGAAACTAGCTGATGTGAGTTTTACTTTGTTATTAGTCATGTATACTTTGCATTCATTAATATGTTGCCACTATGGATTTAATTGAACCGTTACAAATTCTCAAGGTTTGCTACTCATGGTGGGTGCTATCAAGCCTAGTAATGATTGATAGAGTGCATTGGATTGACAAGGAAAAGCTAACAAAGTTCATACTAAACTGTCAGGTAACTGTTTATCATTCCCACTACTGTCCATGACTAATAAGTATTGGTTCGAAGTCTTCTCATTCATGTTGATCGGCAGGACAAAGAGAATGGTGGCATTTCAGATAGGCCAAATAATGCAGTCGATATCTATCACACATACTTTGGAATTGCAGGTGCTGCTTTAGTTCCCATACTGTGGTACTTTTATCACAAGAATATTTGTGTGCCACCTAAATGGATTAGGATTATGAACTGTTTGCTGAATCAGTTAACCTCTCTTGCAAGCAGGGCTTTCATTAATGGAGTACCCTGGGGTGAAGCCTTTGGATCCTGCCTATGCACTACCGTTGGATGTTGTCAATCGGGTTTTCTTGAAAAAATAGAGAATTCCATATATGCTGATTGCTGAGATCTGCTGAGACGATGCTGTCAAATGTGGGCGCTACTTCACAGAATCATAATAGTTATCTTTGACGGAGAAATAGCTGTGGTGTAGAATCAGTTTTACATGGAAACATGAACATGTTGAAATATCATAATAGCACATCATGGATTTTTTAGCATCTACCATGCATTGAGACTGAAGTCGGACCGTTTAACTTACCCGCAAACATTGGCTGTGAACCTGTGACCGATTCAGTCGTTTGTGCTGTTTTTCTAACATTAGATATTAAAAAGTTGTCAAAAAAAAACATTAGATACTAATGTTTTTCTAGCATTTGTCACTTGCGCTGTTGAATGTTTGATGACACGTTTGTCATGAGCTATGTATAAACACTAGTCCAAGTCTTTCGTTTCTAAATGAAAATCAAGGTTAACCACGCCTTTCTAACCACGCCTTTCTAAATGAAAATCAAGGTTAACCACGCCATCTCAGTGGGCATAGCCTGAGCCTGACACTGAACCTTAAACGGCTCGCATACCAACAAGAACGCCGATGTTTTCGAGGCAAAATGCTCAAATTTCAGCTGAGGACCAAAAATTTTGCACAAAGCCTTTGACTCCAAAGCTAAAAAAAGGTCAGGCACAAACAACAAATTCTCATAAGAATCTTCTGATTCAGATCGACATGCCTTGGTAGAACATTTAACTAAACAACATTTGATAGTGGTCAAAGGATCACATGATTACAGGCTTACAGCTCAATACACCTAGCACAGGAATTCAGAGTGAAACCTACAATAGAGCTACAAATTTACCAGATGAAATTCTCTTCCTACTCAAGCATCTGATTTATACTACATAAGAGCTACTCAGAGAACAAGCGCTACCGGCGCAAATTGCTACGCCCTGCCTGGGGCTGGGAGGCAGTTCGCCGATAATGGTATCTGCCTGAAATTGGTCAAGAGGATGCAAACTCATTTCCAGGGCATGCTTGACAGGAACGGCGGTTGGTTATTATTGCTAGCAGCCATGCCTTGCTGCACCGGTGGTGGGCTTCCAGATGACTCGCTCAATGTACCTCTTGAAGGAGGGCTGTTGGGTCCCATCCCGGTTGTCGGAGCGACCTTCAGTGGCACTGACGTGGGTTCTGAAGGAACATGCTTTTTTGGCTCTTTCTTGCCTCCAGAATTGAAGCTTCCCAGTACTATCTGCAGAGAATATATGCAGAGACAATCAGCACCTTGTCTTGAGTGTACACAAGTACAACAAACCAATAAAGTAAGACAGTAGAAATTACACTGATTTCAAACTTTTATGGTATGAAACCCACTTTGGAGCACTGCAGTTAGAAAACGAGGGGATACAAGAAAATCGCACTGAAGATCTATTGTTTCTAATAAACTACGGCGGGAGAAACATAATACCTGAACTGGTGAAGCTGCTACGAGAAGTCCTGCGACTCCACCACCCAACAGACGACCATCAGGACCAGCCAGTGACACACTGAGCCCTCCAGTTCGACTCACGCTGACCACCATTCTCCACCAGCAGGAAAGACCCTGACAGTGATAATATCTCGAATCGACCCTACGGGAAAAAAGAAATTATTATCATTTGCTATTCAAATATCTACATTGTACAGTGATTATGTCTGCAACTAGACCAGAAGTTTCCACCTCTCATTATAGAATCATAATATATAGGACCTTTACAATTAAGAGTTTGAGATAATATTTCCATTTCACCGAGAAGTATGTTAATTAGTTTCCACTGTCCATGGGCACGAACCTCGTATGTTACAGTTCCACCTGATGTAGCAGTCTGACGAAGTGTCACATTTGATATGGCACCATTTGCTGAAAGAACACAAACTGCACGTGTTCCATGCTGAGAAAATGACATAATCTTTGATGACACATCCTGAAAAGAAGAGTGTGTTTTGTTATATTTCAGAAAACACTGCTAATAAATAATCCTGAACCTTTGAAATTTGCTTTCTTTAACAGTCACAGATCCAGAACTCAACACCTTAACACTGAATTAAAAAGAAACGCTATAAAGTACCACTAATTTCAACATCATATAATGAATGATACAAACATGAAGGTTAAAAAAGTAATGCTATAAAGTGTTAAATCATATGCTCAAGCCAAAACTAGGAGGCAAAACTTGAAATGCTCCAAACAATCAAGAGAAGAATAATTAGTTACCACAGCACAAAATGTCAAGAATTTACTTTACACTCTCATCAGCACCACATGATGTGTGTTAACTTAGTTGGAATTGCTTAGTGCTTCAAATTAAATGTCGGAATGGACAATTCAACTCACTGACAGAATGACAAACCATACCTTTTTTTGTTTTTGTAAAAGAGGTTGCATAGTGGGAACATTTATATATAGAAAAGTAGAGCGAAAAAGAGAAAGTCCAAAAGAATGTAAACATGTGCAAAGAATCCAGGAAGAATAAAAGCAAGAACATATTCTGACAATAAAACAACAATCAACATGTTCAAATGCTGCAAGATAGCATGTTATACCTCCCCAGCTTGAACTGTAATAACATGAGGTGTAAATCCAGCTCCTGATGACCCTGCAAGATGATTTCGTGTTAGGACTAGTTATGCTGAAATCATCAACAGAAAAAATGAGTCAATGTACATCAGCTTTGCAGAACTTAGAAAAAAAAAAAAGCTAGCAGCATGTTACATAATTCAGCAGAGAAATAACTGCAGCATGTTACATGCCATCACTCTCAAAACAAACGTGGTAAATTGTACATTGAAATAACTGAGGACAAATAAGTCCATCCACAATTTATAGTTTTGCACAGTTAACTAATTAAAGCTAGAAAGGTAGTCTAACCAGTACATCCTTCAGTTCACCATGAAGCAGATTCAAATTCTAAAAGGACAATGGCACTTGAGCCAGTTCAATCTCAATAACAACTTTATCCTGATATATCATGCCAAAGCTATCCACAAGTACTTCTCCAGTTCCTACTAATTCTGAATCTAGAAAACATACCAAAACCTTAAAATCCGTGTAAATGATAGGAGTAGAGATTTTACCAGCAGCATCCACGCGCGGCTTGTTGGTAGAACCCTTAGGCCGGCCCCGCTTCTTAAATCCATCTGGCGACACCCCAGCAGAGAGCTCGCCGGATTTAACCCACCCGGTGAGAACGGGCCGGAAGAACCCTGCCCTGTCGCCGGCGACCCTGTAGCTGGAGACCCCGTAGCTGCCGACGCAGGCACCAATGCCAGCGCCATGGACCCGTCGGGCCCGTACTTTCTTGGTCGCCCGCGCTTCTTCTTGGCCACCGGCTCCCCAATGCCAGGCGCAGCTGGCGCGCCATTGCCACCAACGACCGTCGCCGCAGACATGCTAGCGCCGTGGGCTGCGCTCTGCGGCTGGTAAGACGGCGTCGCGGCCGAGGAGCTCACCGGAGCGTACACAGCGGTGCCGTCCGCGGTGTACGCCATGCGCACGCTCTGCATGGCCGCGGACGCTGCCGGCGCCGGCGGCGGGCTCTTCGGCATGCCGAATAGATCCCTCCCCTGCCATGAGTCCTTGCTCGGACCTCACCTCCATGGCGGACCGTTTCTTGGACTAGAACTCAAATCTGCAATCTTTAGCCACTGGAGAGAGCTCACGAGCGCTCAAGTGAGGTCAGGACTAGGGATTGCGAACCTACAAAACCCATAAAACCCTTAACCGCTCAAGTCCGAGATCTTTCACGCGACAAACACACAGTTTTACAATTTCTCAAAGAAATGGAAGATGCAAACAAGTAGAAATGAAAAGAAGAGTAAATTACTGGCGGAAAATGAGAGATAAAAAAAAAATGGGCAAAGGAAATGGTAAAAGGTCCAAGAAAAGGTAGGTTTAAAGCCAACAAAGCACACAAGCTGCAGATCCCCACTTTTGCCCGGATTTTGCAGGGGATGCCCAACAAATCACCAGAATTTCGGACCCAATAGTTGCAGAATGAAGATAAAAAAAAATGAGTTCAAAAGGGATAAGCAAACTCCAGACCGGAAGCTCATGAGCTAGGAGAAGGCATCACACTAGCACCAGACTCACGCAAGGAGATGAACAGATTAAGATAAGGGAGATTTGAGATTTCAGCTAACCTAGAACTCATGGTTTCTTGCTAATGGCCGCCAATTTATCTCTCCTTTTTTCCTCTTTTCCTCACCTCCTCCTCCAGTTCACACGGGCTCTCTCTTTCGTTTTCGCAATTAACAAAAGGGATTTTGTTGCAGAAAAAAGGGAAAATAGGAAGCAGGTAAGTAAAGCACGCCAAAATTGCCTCGGGAGATTTATTGCTGTAGCAGATAAGAAGGGAAGAAGAGTAGATGGATCACGGATGCGGCGGTCTACCTCATTTGACCCCAGCACTTGTGCTATTTAATTTGAGGACCCCCCCTCTGCCTATTGGCTTTTTATGGGCTTGTTTGGCTGCAATGGGTGTGTTTGGTTGTGGTGTCAGAAGAAGCGTGGCTAAATTTATCCTAAAGACGGCTAATTTGAATGGCCCGCCAAATCTAGTCGCATGAGTTTGTTTGGTTGTTTTTGGTTTTTTGGTGGCAGAATGGTCAAAAAAGATTGGAGTGTTTGGTTGTGCAGGCTGATTTGCAGATACAGTCACCTCTTCCTCAAGCTGGTGAGTTCACCTCCTTTGAGACATTCTATCGAACATGTGGTGGGCATGTCTGCCATGCCATTGCCGCGACGAGTGGCCCTCCGGAAGCTCCGCCATCGTTCAGCCGTGGCGATGCCTAGCAAATCACTCATACGAGGCAGCACACACTGCGAGCAGCAAATAACATACGAGCAAGGCGGCTGGATTGCACACACACACTCGAGCAGCAAGGCCTGAATATACTTAATCAAAACAGTTTTCAAAACTCTGAAAACAAAATTCATCTTCAATTCGGATGGAGATCAACTTTTGCAAAAAGACGATGATCCAGTTTCTACATGAAATCAAGAGAAAAGGGAGAGGAAGGGGGGTATGTTCAAGTGTGAACAGTACCCACCGACGGTAGCTTGCGTGCTTGCCGCCGACGGCCGGCCGGAGGAATTCCCCATCCACACTCCACCTCTGTTCAGTAGCTCGCAACCACAGCTTCGCCTCACCTTTGCGCTCGTTGCTGACCCGACTGGAGGGGGAAAATCAATGCAAATTGATGCAAATCAACACAAATCGCCTGTACATCGATGCAAATCGACTCCGGCTCCGTGTTCAGGTCGAGGCCGCCACGCGGCAGGGACGGGGCAGCAGCGCCCTCGGTTATCGCGGGGGCGGGGAAGAGCTCCTCGGGCCGCACTTCCCGCACCGGAGCACCGCCGTAGGAGTGGGCCAGGATGGACGCCGGCGCCACCGCCTCCGGGCGCAGCAGCCGCGACGGGGAAAGGGGCGAGTGCGGTGGATGCGCGATTCCTGGGGAGCACGCCTTCCATGGCCTCGCTCGCGAACGCCGGGGAGCGTCAGAGGACCGCGTCGGTGGGAGCGTCGGAGGAGGACTGCGTCGGTGTCGGTGGGAGCGGCAGCAGCGCGACCGAGCGGTAACAGGAGCGCGGCAGGGAGCCAGCCGGAGCCCGGCCAGGATTGAATCGCCACCCCTGCGATTCGTTTCTGGCCGGGCTAAGTGCGTACGGATGGCCCAAATAAGCAGTGCTCCACTCCTGATTTCTGGCAACCAAACACCCAAAAAGCAGCTCCATCCTAAAGAATAAGGTCTTCCCATTTGGGTGCAACCAAGCACACCCAATTAGTCTCCCCAATCACCGCGACAACAATAATATATGGTTCTAAAGGCGCCTCTAATCATCTAATTTTAAGCTGGCTGAATCATTTTTTTTTTTTTTTTTTGAGAGGACTGCATCAATTTTCTGATCACATAATAACATGACAAGCAAGATACTAACTTAGGCTTAAAAGATAGTCTTACGTATTTCATGACATATCTCTTTCACAGCATGATGTTTAAAAAAACTACTTGTTTTAATATCTTTTACCCTTCACATTTATTGCTAGCTTAGAGCTAGTGCTAGTTCACAAGTTGGGCAAATTTGTCCGAGTAGAAAGCTAATAGAACGTACTTAGATGATTTATTTGGGCAAAATAGCCATGTTAGTCCTCGAACTTTGCAAAGAAGGGTCAACTTTGTCCCTCAACTTTTCGATTGGCCATTTAGTCCCTCAACTTTTAATTTTGGGCCAAACTCGCCCTTATGCTTATATGGGGCTCCATATTAACATGAAACTAATATAAAATGTCTATTTTACCCTTGAATTTTTACATATACTAAAAAGTAAATATATGTTTGAGCACGCATAATTTATCTATCAAAATCGAATGAATGCTTTAAAAAGTACAAGCAGATACACCTTTTAGAAACTATATTTGACCAACATGAGCTAAGGGTAAAAGGGGCATTTTGCATTTGTGTTGTGCTAATATAGAACACCATATCACCACGAGGATAGATTTGACCCAAAACCGAAAGTTGAGGGACTAAACCGCCAATCTAAAAGTTGAAGGACGAAGTTGACCCTTGTTGTAAAGTTCAAGGACCAAAATGGCTATTTTACCATTTATTTGCTATTTTCTTTGTTTGGCTTACATATGTGGTTGATTGACCTAAACAACATATATTTGACTGGTCATTATCAAGCAAGAAGTTTAGAGCTTGATTTAGCATAGCTTCGGGTAGCCAAATGTGCGGTAATGCTTAGTGTCTTGAGGTGATGTTGTTTCTTGCCAAAAGTACGACGCTTGTTATGCTCACCGCGTTGGAGTAGCCAGTGCTGCGACGTCCTATGGTTCTGCTTAAACCAAACATGCCTTAAAAAACAATTGAAATTGAAATGCAAGACTAGATTGTTGTAAGAAACATAGGCTTCTTTGCCTTACGAATACTTTATTATAGGTTTATGTTCGGCTTTTAACACATATAAAAGTGGTACATTAAGTTTTGCATTTACTTTTTAAAGTTTTGAGTTCACAAACAAATAATATGAGGAGTTCATACCTTTTCTCCTAAGGCATCCCATTTGTGGTAACTTTTTTTTTTAAAAAAAAAGATGGTTTTGATAAGAGCAAGTATTACAATTGACGACAAGCAAGCCGGCTAAATCCTAGGTGGCGCCTGGGGTGGCAGAGAGAGAGAGTTTGGAGCAGGCGTTTTGCAAAACGCCGGCCTCAAACGAGCGGTAGTACGCGCCCAAACTACACTTCTATTGGTCGTTATCCCGCTTTCGATGCTTTTTATTGCTTGCATGCCATGCTACAAAGCTGCTGCTGCTCCCGCTGCATTAAATGCCTTCCATGGTGGAGTCCATTTCGCCAGCCAGTGGGTTGCACCATTGCCCTTGCTCTAAATACTACAAATCGTGTAACTTAGGTTTTAGAAGTTCCGTCGCGAAAAAACTACCATGCGTCCTCTTGAAAACCGATAGGTTTGCATATACTTTGTGCTAAGATTTGAGTATCGTAAACTAACAATATTTTTAAAGAAATTACTAAGATATTATGCCAAAAAAAAATAGGTAATAATAATAAAAATAAGGCCTCATTTGGTAAAGCTCCCTTGGCTTCGCGATATGCTATATTCTCAACATAAATCTAAAGTCCTCTCTATAATATAGATACACTATTGCTTCACCGGCTTTAAGTCTCCCCAACCAACACTATAGTAAGGTCTAGAATTAGGTGAAGCCATTAATCAAAATGATCCACAAAGAGCCAAGAGCAAACTCCGAACACCAACTTAACACGTCGTGGTCCGGCCGGAACATGCGCCCTGTTTTGCTACCTCATCAACGACGACGCGAATGTACAACATCCAACAGGTGTATCATCAAAAACCAATTTGTTACTCCCTCCAAATTTTGCAGATGGCCACACGTACGTCCGCCATTTTATTTATATGCATATCCTGTCGCCCTGACTTTTTCAGCATGACACTATTCTATTCTACTATGCTATTAAATCCAAGTGGTGCCAAGCCCCCTGCCTGTCTGTCCATGAGGCGAGCTTATCCTAAATGACACAAACTGAAAAAGAGAATTGAATGATGAAAAAAAGAAACTGGATGGAGAGTTGTTGGCGGGTAGAAACGGCGGCCAGCGACTTGGCGCCACATCGCTCTCTGTTTTGGAATCTTTCGCTGTTTCTCATTGACGCACAACTCTCTCTCGACTGCTGCTTCTTCAGTCTTCATAGAAATTGGGCTGCTACTTCTAGTGGAGGAAGGTACAGTACAGAGCATAAATACAATTTCTTCACGAGTTCAGACATGATTGATCATCATGTGTACGCGCGCGTATTTAAAAAGATTTGTAGTAAGTGCAATAAATTCAAATTCTATGAGTTCAACTCAAGAAGATCAACATGCAAACTGTATTCTGTCATGAAGCAGGACATAAATTCTTTGGGAGAATATACATATACTATGATGAATGCAGAGTCGGCGTGGGACCGGGCCGTTTTTTTTCCGTGGTAGGCACTAGGCAGGGAGAAAAAGAAAACACCTCCTTGCCGCGAATGATTGCTCGAGATGGGAGATGCGTATATATAAATCGGCAAAGTGTACGTTAAACAGGTCGCGCCAATTTTCCAACCAAGTTAAATGATGGGATCAGAGACAAATTAGTGCGAAAAGGTTACAAGTGATGATGCTCGAGATTGTTGACTGTGTGGATGGATATCTCTCATATCTGCTCCTTTTTCAAAGGGAAACAGCAGTAGCAATCTGTCAGGCAACTAAATTAAAATAAAAAAAGGAATAATAAAGAGCAAGACATGTAATTCAAACTGTCATAAGTGTCTATACTCGAGTGTCAAAAGTAGTAATTGTGAAGGGAAATAAAAGAATGATGCTGACTAAACAAAATAAAATCAAAAGGGTGGAGAGAGAGAGAGAGACAGAACCTCCCATGTCCCATGTGCCCCTCGGAATGATCAAATCGGCTTTCACCTTTCACACAAAGCCATTCTAGTATCATGAGCCACCTCTCGACCCTTGTGACCTAACAACCAAAGTATCTCTCTCTAGCGTTGCCGTAGCTCATCTCCTCACAATCACGAAGTATTATTTTTTTTGGAAGTAATACAGATTCTTGTTTAACTTCTGAAAACATACTTACTGATTTTAAATAAAAAATATATGCAAATGCCGCCATAATCTAAATAATCAAAACTCTATTGGTGGATTTATAGTTATATTTGGCTGTAATTTGTTTTTGTTTCTTTTCCTAGTTTTATTGTTTCAGTTATCTAACAAATGATTTTACTCACCGTACAGTTATGCCTAAATGGCAGCCATAGACATTTAAATATGAAGCTCTTAAATATAATAACAGTGTTACACAACAGACAGTAAACCAACCCTGAAAAGCTGATTGTCGCATGTCATTTGTATGCTTAGATTACCACCGTACAGTTACGCCTAAATGGCAGCGAAGTGCATAGTGCATAGACGTTTAAATATGAAGCTCTTAAATATAATAACAGCATTACACAACAGATAGTAAACCAATACAGAAAAGCTGATTGTCGCAGTGTCATTTGTATGCTTACAAGTTACAAGAAACGAGGTCAGATCCGATCATCGCTTGATGCCTCTGTGGCTGTTCACTTACATCCCCAGGCCAGGCCGATTCTACCGTTCTAGACAGGAGGAAAGTCAGTTGTTATTCCGCCAGTTGATGCCTGATGATCCCACGCCCTTCATCCAGAACGAAGCTGTTGTCCCTGAAGTGCGCGCTGGAGAAGAACGGCTTCAGATCGTATATCTCGTACTCTTGGGCCTGGGTCAACAGGTGTAGCAAGTCAGAATCCAGATGTTAAAGAGTTCACTCAGCTAGGTTTTGTGTGGAAGCACTGATGAAGGCTTACCTTGCTCTTCAGGTCCTCCACTTTGATCTCAACGTGAGTAAGGCGCGAGGTTGATCCTGACATGATTTCTTCAAAGTGCAGGGCATCCTTGACCAGTGTCCGCAGAAGGAGCAGAAGCAGCTCGTTGTAATCCTTCTTGAATGTCATGTACTTCCGGAAATTCTGTGGACAGCAGAAATTTAGTTGATGTTTGCAAGGCATTCAGTGGTTTGAAGACACAGATTAGTAAGCAATGCATAACAAGATTCAAGTCATGCTATTAACTTAATCTACAACAGGACTTAGAAAGCAATGCATAATTAGTGACATTTATTGACAAAACTGACACAATTTGGTACATTATTTCAGTTAAATATATGTGCACTTTTACATAAAATTGATTATCAAATGCATATAACAGTTTAATACCCACAAAATTACCTTCTGAAGTGCTTTCTGCACACCGAATTTCTGAGTTGAAATAAAAGAGTCAAGCAAGACACGGATGGCCATGTCAACATCTTCCTGCGACACGTAGCTCCTAAGATGCATCCTTGCATGGGCCTCTGACATTCGGATGATTGATTCAATATGCCTTACTGCAATAGGAACGCCTTGGCCATGCTGCAAAGTTAGTTGTAAACTACTTAGTACTTCATTGTTTTCAAAGGTGCTACTTCAGAAATTTAGTTCACACAAAACTTTAGACAAGGCTAAGAAGGAAGGATATCATACCGAGGATTCACGACGGAGTTCAGCATAAACATGGCTAATCTTATCTAGATCGGCATCATGTATTTTGGGAAATACATTCAGCTTAGCATAAGTTATGTATTTCTTCAGCATGTCTTGAGAAAGGACCTGACAATATAACATTCAGTTAGAACCACAAAACAGAGTAAGTGGTTCTTTCAGTTGAAATAGCTATAGGATACATACATCTGGGTCAGCTTGTCTTGCAGCAGCCAGTGGATCATCATCCACATCAGTTGAAACCCTGTCTTCAAGGTTAGCCCCTTGGGTTGGGATCTAGCATGACTGTCTACAACAAACCTTGCAAGCATTTCATCTGTAAATGGATCAACAATATCCTGCATTTTAAAAATCAAATATCAGTAGTGATTGACAACTGATCATGGAACAAACACATCAGACATGAATAACAGTTCCAAACCTTAACCACGCAGAGGACGCCAAAACGTGAAATAATGGGATCCGTCAATTCAACATTCTGAGTGAATGTCTTTGATGAATCATACCTGTGAAATCAAGGATGAATGCATTCAGTATCTTTCTTGATACTATCCACTGGTATTACATGGCATGCATGGAACTTAAGTTACCTTCCCGCTATTGGGTTTGCTGCAGCAATAACACTGCATCTAGCTTGAAGAGATGTGACGATTCCTGCTTTCGATATACTGATACTTTGTTGCTCCATAGCTTCATGAATACTTACCCTGGAAGAGAACTACATTTTTAGTAACACAGAAATTTAAATAGTACAGGACAACCAAATGCAAATGTTATATTCATACCTATCTTGATCATTCATCTTGTCAAACTCATCAATGAGGCAAATGCCCCTATCAGCAAGAACTAGTGCACCTCCCTCAAGTGTCCATTCTCGTGTTACTGGATCTTTGTGAACCGCAGCAGTAAGACCAACAGCAGAGGCTCCTTTTCCAGTCGTATATACTGCTCTGTGTCCTGTTTTCTCCACATACCTGCAAGATGGCAAGTTATTGGCACATCCTCAAGGAACTGCTGAAAATTGATTGATTCTGTCCTTACTTGAGAAACTGCGATTTTGCAGTGCCTGGATCACCCAGGAGGAGGACATTGATATCGCCTCTTAGGCGATGTTTCCCCTTCACATTCTTCTCTTGCCCACCAAACATAGCGAGTGCAATGGCGGTCTTGATATCTTCATGGCCGTAAATGGATGGCGCAATTGACTTGACGATCTGTTGAGTTAGGTGCATAAGTGAGTTAATGCATATTAGCATAACACATTTTCATCAAGAGATTAAAGAGTTGAGCAACGAACCCTTTCTCCAATCCTTGGATCCTTCGACAACTTCTCAATCTCTGCCTTATCCTCATCAGTTAATTTGTATGCAGAAAACAGATCCTGCTTTTTTGCCACATAGTTTGCCTCAACCACTGTGGCAAAAACAGGGAAACCATTCTTTGTATTCAAAGACAAGTCAAAATTATTTGTGTATATCCCAGTGACCTCCTGGAGACAGAAGAACTGAATGTCAGTCTGATTTCAAAAGTAACATGAATTGAGAAACAAATGGTAGGTGGAGAAAAATTACAATCTCCTCTCCTGGGCGAGCACAGTCAATAAGATCATTCAGAAGTATCACTTCCTTGTATCTGGGAAGCCGCCCAGCAGGAACAATTCCTGGGCTTTCTTGAAGAGTGAGTTTCTGGTAGTTCCTATATATAGTCTGCATGGAGAAAAGGTTAAATTATTAAGACTGAAAAAAAACAATTAGTTTTACTAGGATTAACAGTATAGCCCACATGCAGAAAAACTATATCAATATCGCATAGCAATAAGACCGAATTGTGAAAACATGTTTAAGGTAACATGCCTGCTCAACATTGACAGTGAATGGCCCTTTGGATTGGCATTCAGGGCATGATCCAACTTTAACCTCTGTGTAGGAGTTCTGGAAGAAAGGGCCCAGGATAGCTCCACATTTGCTACAGTCATACTTCACCTGCTGCAACTGTGGGAATACGCCAGATCGTCGGGTAACAACACCTCCAATTCGAATCATTGTGTTCAGATGGATTTGCCTGAACACAGGCATGTGGAACATGAGACCAAATCAAATTGATCATGAGGCTAAAGGATACAAAGGAAACTAAATTCTTTACCTGATATTGCGTATTTGATCATAGACAGGAAGGTTCGTTATACGGACATAGATCTTTTGGTGGATGTTCCTATAATTCTTGTGGAGATCAAAAACAACATTTTTGGCAACTTCCTCCATAACTTCAAGCACTGATTGAGGTGCATCGGCCAACCAGATGGCAATGTTTGGATGTATGTAAATAAACTGCTTGTAGTCTATTTCCAAGCTACACTTGTTAGCTGCAGAAGAAATAGATAAGGATCAGAGAAGCAAAGACTTTGTAGTAGCAGCTAAAAACTTGTTGCAATTTTTTTTCATGTCAACCAGAGAATGTGAAGCAGATGATACCTAAAACCATCTCATTAATATGCCGAACATACTCAATCTCTCCTTGATCGTTCTTTGGGTTAACATATGTAAGAAGGAATTCTTTAAATTTCTTTGCAATAAAGCGACGGACTTCATCTCTTGTGACCCACTCTCTCAATGTACCTTGGACGCGTACATGTTCATCTCATCTTCTTCATCAAATTCATCCTGCCAAAAAGATATTGTCAATTAAAGGATAGACAGTCATTTAGAGATGCAGAAAATGAGGCTTACTATTCAATTGGTAGTTACAGAACCAAATAAAAAGCATAACCGTTTAAATCGATATGACAATACCTCATATGGGTCATCATCAGTCTGATCAGTCATCGGTACATCACCACCAGAGTACATTCCACGCTGAGATCTTCCAGGTGAACTAGGAGTGGCAGCATCACCATCGTCATCACTTCTTGGTGTTCTTGGTCCACTTGGTGGTCTAAAACTAGCCCTGTGCCTTTTAGGACGCCTGAAATTCATATCCTCATCTGTATCTGCACCATGGAAGAAAATAGCTTTGAATTCATAGTAACTAGCATCTAAATCTTGGACTTCTAATATATGTTACAAAAGTCATAACAGTTCTCAAAAAATATCCAGGCACCATCAGTACTGCTGTGCAAACGAAGATTGATTGCTAATATTTATTATATGCTTACTATATGAATATGACTAACAAATAGAAGAATTTTCAACAACGCCACAGAAACGGTGCTACAGGGATTATAGAGCACAGGTTTGATCATGCCTAGCTACTGACACCCCCTCCCCCCCCCCCCCTGCTTTGTTTGTGGGTCTCCCCTTTTTTGGTTGTACATAGACTCTTATTCTCCTCTCTACTTAATTGAAAGGCAGAGCTCCTGCCATCTAGTTCGAAAAAAACTTCCTAAATCCTAAGCAACAAATTCATTTGCAGTTCAGACATAAATGACACAGCTATCCTACATGTGGAGGAAAAATAGAATACATTTTCTGTTACGTCCTATGCAATCTTCCAAAATGAGGTTTTTACAGAAAGCATTAGCCACACTGGAATCACCAAATGAGGATGTGGGCATGTGGCCAGTCAAACTTAATCCAATCACAAAAGAAACAGATGCAAATGAACGAGAGCCCAAAGATGCAACATAAGTTCATATACCAAATACTCATTTGGTGATTTAATCAAGAGCATATATTCAAAATATAAATACCATATTTGCTCCAATATCCTACAGAAAAAAAAAAAAAAACCTTGTCTTGAAGCCATTACCTGATCGTGGAGCATCCGTGGCAACTTCCTGTCAGCTGCTGTACCAGTCCTCACCTCCCTTGCATCAAGCTCCGCTTCCGCAGCCCTTCGATCAGCCATGATTTCATCAAGATTCCTCTCATCCTCGAGTGAATCATCTAAACCAACTGACTCATACTGATCATGCTCATCCATCCTTCGGTAATCACTGCAATCAGGAAAAACGGAAAGGCTGAATATGGAAACAAAAATTTTAAAACTGCCAGTCAGCAGATATATAGAATGGTTTGCGTTGGCTAGATATTTTGGATTATTCATTGAGACCATTTAGAAACGCAAAAGTGATCCTCACAGCAAACTGTGCAAGTCCAAATTCCCAATTTAGGAAAAATACAGTAGCTTTAGTTTGGTAACAATGTGTAGCTTAACACAAATTCACATCAAGGAAGCAGCGTCTCTTAACAAATCTCTCATCAAAGATGGAGATCCTGGGCATCTGCCCTATGGGCACATAGAGTCACGCAATGCACTTCGATTTAGCAAATTTCGAGACGGTAATTTCTGTCAAACCAATAAAATTAGCAAATTTTGATGGATGACCAAGAACTAAAGTTGGTTGTTTTCAACAAAACATAGTAGATTTAAGTTCATTTCCATCAATCCAACAAATATTAGTTAAGAATATCAGTTAGTTACTCTAGTCCTACAATTACCTACTTAAATACAAAATTCTTCCCTAATTTATGTACTCCCTCCTTTTAAAAAAGATAATGTTTAGGACAGCCTAATTAGTTAACTTTTCAAGAAAAAAATAGTCGATGGGAATGACCATTTCTTCTGCTATGAATGCCACAATTTGCCTACATCAGGTAAATCATGACAACAGATCCTAGAAGCGCAGATGTCTGACCAAAAACCAATCGCATCTGCCAATCAAGCAACGGCATCTACCAGATCCCCTGGTCCCAATTACCCAGCCGCTCAAAAACCCACAGCAGATCCAGGAAATCTGCAGCCCCGGGTGAGATTCGAGTTTGCTTACTCGAGGTAGTTGTCGTTGAAGAGGTCTTCCCCTCCTCGTCCTCGTCGGCGGCCACTGCGGCGGCGGGGTCGTCGTCCTCGGGGAGCACGTGAGGGTCGACCTCCGCCTCGCCATCGTCGTCGGAGTAGGAGGACGGGTCGGTGGCGCCGCGGCTGGTGGTGTTGGGCGGCAACCGGTCGGTGCTGAACCCGGGGAACCGGGCGTCGAGGGCGGCGCGTTGTTCTCCGAGTCATCCTGCACAGACGACGATAACGCCGCCACGCGACCGCAGCAACAAGAGATCAGATCTTGCGGCGCCGCAAGCGCGGGAGGGGAGGAGGACGAGGCGGAGGGGGTCGTGCGCTTACCATTCCGCCGGCGAATCAGAAGGCACTGAGCAGAGGAGGCTGAGGCGAGCGGCGGTGGGCCCGGCTAGGGTTTAGGGAGCAGAGGGAAGGAGGGGGAAATGGGGAGAAGACGCGCCTTATGAGAGGGAGGCGGCGGCGCGCGCAGGCGGGCGGTTGTGGCGGGAAACTTTGGCGCCAACAGGTAACGGCTTCCCGCGCAGGAGGCACGGGGCATGGGCCAAGTTGGGCTGTCAACATGGTATTCGGGATTCGAGGTTTGGGCTTTACCTTAAGGACGGCCCACATTCGATAAGGTACTTATAATTTTTGGGGAAAAATCTCAAGTGACAACTTTGGCAGGCGTCTAATTCTGATTTTTAAATGAGATCGAAACTTCGTCATCTACAGCTGGACCAAATACTCGTCAGGACCATTTGATAGTGACAAAACACCTTACGGTCGGTTACAAATGAATATATGGGTGAGTATCTGTGTGTGTTCTATTTATGAGGCGGTAAGTTCACCAAAACCATATATACATGGGTGAGCATAGCACACATGGTGCAGACAAAGCTAAAATGGGTTTGATTGCGTGAGCAAAATTTAGCAAACATTTAATCATTATTTCAATGCCTCAGAATCTTTCTCCTCCTTTTGCTGGATAATTCCTCCTCAGCTGTAATCCTGACCTTAAGCTTCCAGCTCTGCCTCCCATACCTTCTAGCTTCTCGTCTTGCTGCATATAATCACATAAAGACTTAAGAAACAGGAAGAAACCTTTCGAACACAACATCGAGCTGATATTTTTAGATTAGACAGAAACGATGCGATCCAAACCTCTTCTTAAGAATGCTTGTCCGGAAGCGAAAAGATTCACGGTTGCATCCAGATCTGTACAAGGGTCCTACCTTTTCCTGGGACACCAGGATTGAGACGCCTACCCTACAGTCAAATCAAAGGTATGCAACTAAGGGATGGCTTTAGACGACAGAAAAAAAAAATGCAACACCGGGTTGCTTTGTGAGTGACACGGGATCGGCACACGTTAGACAGCGAAAGAAACACTTAGACATTGGTCATCCTTCCATATGCTACACAACAGAACACATATGTACACCGTTCCCAACCAGCAACCTCTGACGATGGTTTCGAATATGGACATCTTCCCTATTACCTAACGAAAATGCAACCAAACCCCCCAGCCAATAATTCAAATTTTAGTTAGAGCGCCACACAACGCATAGAATTAGAATCAAAACGCCAAACCAAATTTACATCGTTCCCAACTAGCAACTTGAAATTGAGTGTTGAAACATGGGTTTCGACAGTGAGTAGGATCTCTGCCTGGGCGGTACCCCAGGGGAGAGAGTGGAGAAATCGGCTAAGTATAGAACACTCAGTATATAATGGTCATAAATTTCCTTCACCAACCTCCTTACATGAGGGTCAAAGCCCCTACTTATAGCTCTTGATTATAGCCAAAGTCGTTTTACAAGATTGCCCATGGCATATTCTTGGAATACCCCCTTGTTGTACCATCTTGATGAGGGCAGCATGGTCTTTCCTTCTTGCAAACCGCCTTTGCTTGCGGGCAAGTGGCTCGGCCCATTAGGACGTCAGCCCACCAGGAGGAGACGTGCTAGGGTTCTCTTCTTTCCCGGAACCTCCGCTTGCTTCATCTGGTCTTGTGCCTTCGCGCTAGCATGTTCTCTTGGGATATCTCCGCCTCTGCCCGCAGCACGCCCTCAAGAACCTCCGCCAGATCCCCTGGCTAGGAGAGTTTTGCACTCTTCAAATGGGGATCTAGTAGGAGGAGGTCTGCCTCCGCCTCCGTTCTGCGGACTCTTCGGCAATTAATTCGGGATAAAGGAGGAATCTCATTAGGATTATCTTAGGCTTTTTGGTGTGCAAGGGGATATTCCATCTATAAGGAAGACCTTTATTGGGAAAATAAATAGGATTTGCTTGTAAAAATGTATTCCAATCTATAAGGAAACCTTTTAGAGATTGCTTGCGATACAAGTCTCATTAGTCGGGCTATAAATGTAAAGGGGTCTGTAATCTCTCGGGGCAACAAGCAATAAAGGAAATTTATCCCAACTCTCTCCCCTCTCCTCACGTGCCGCCCCTCCGCCAAGGCGCACCACCGCACCACCCGCCGCGCGGCGCCGCCACACCGCCGCCAACTCCACCATCGCCGCCCCCAAACCGCCCGGCCAGCCAGCCACGTGTCACGCCCGGATCGATCCGGTTTGTGACAAAGAGCGTCACTTTGGGTGTCCTACAGATAAATGTCCCTAAAACTTTCCTAGTCGCTGAGTGATTGTCATTGCAATAGGGGGTGAATTTGGATCCAAAACCTTATGACACATTTGTCGCCCAAGATATGGGTGATGTTTTGATTTTTAAGTAAGTCTAATTCCATGTGGTAAGCCTGGGCATTAATAAGACCAATCATTCTCAAACATAAGGAGCATGACTAAAATTGAGATCTTGAGGACGCTGAGACTGCCAACCAATGGTCCATTAAATTTTTTTGGCTAGTTTTACATTCGAGGAGTCTTTTATTATAGGATGATCTCACTTTCTAGAGACTGGAGTAGGGATATTGGTGTATTCGTTTGTTTGATGGCTCCTTCAGAAAGTACTGTGATATGTACAGTGTGTTCATTAGCTTCACCCAGTAGAGGCAGTACTACCTCTCTTCTAGGAACTTTTGGTGATTAAAATTGATTCTGATCATTTTAAATAGGTTTTGAAGTGAGTTTTTCATTCTCATAATGTTTCATATTTGTTTATGTAAACATAGTATTTTATCTGATAAAATTGCTTACTTTTTGCAGGCATTGAGGGCCTGATTTCCGGCTTCACTACTGTATTTTTTTGTGTATTGCTACATAAGTCTATCTTAATCTATATTTTTGTTGTTGATAAACATATTTTCCAGCGTGATGAATTGAATGTGGTAAAGAATGAGCTATTAAACAAGTTGAAAGATAACTACTATGAGGTCTGCTTTCTCAATTTTCTTGATAAAAATTGTTTTGTTATTAGTATAATACTAATGCTTTTTATGACATGCAACATTATTTGAAGTGTTAAGCCAAAGAGTAAGAAAACAACTTTATTCTAGTCAAACCGAAAACCGATCTTGTCTACTCCTTATCCAAATGGGCTCTAACACCAATAGTTTTAGCTAGTTGTTTGAAGCAAACTCTAGTTGTGAGAACTTCATCAGATTTGAAATGTTATTACAGAAAGGCTTGTCCATTTAGAGCAACTCTAACAGATGTGATATGTTGAATAGGCTATTTACAATTTTTTTAGAGGAAAAAACTGAACTCTAACAAATGTGTTACATGGTTTTTATAAAATGTCAAACATGCTATATCTGAAATCTCGAGGGCCAATGTATAGCCAATCATAACTATTTGCTACCTAACTTTATAAAATATTAAGGCTATTGTGAGCCACTTCTTTTTGGAGAAGTTTTTTATTTTATACAATGGCTAAAAAATAAAATCCGGCTATGAAGTTCAGCCAACCTATTAGAGTTGTTCTTAAGCAACAAATTTACTCATCTATTTGAAGCAAAAGTCTAGTTATGAGAACCGTCTCAATACATTTGACATGCTATCTCTATAATCTGGAGGGCCAATATATTGCCAACCAAAACCATTTGTGACCTAACTTTATAAAATATCAAGGGTATTGTGGACCACTTCTTTTTGAGAAGTTTTCTATTTTACAAAAATGTCTAAACAATAAAAATCTGGCTATGAAGTTTAGCTAACTTGTTGGAGTTGTTCTTAAGCAACAAATTTACTCATCTATCTAAAGCAAAGTTTAGTAATGAGAACTGGCTCCATAAATTTGACATGTTATTACCGAAGGCTTGTCCACTGAGCAACAAACTTACTCATCCAAACGGGATCTAGCACCAATAGTTCCTCATCCAAATCGGACCCTAGCACCAATAGTTCTCGCTAGTTGCCTGTTTGAATCAAACTGTGTCATGAGAACTAGCTCGATCAAATTAAACATGTTACTGCATATATGGCTTGCCCGCTTGGCAACAAACTTATTTTGGAGAAGATTTTTATTTTTAAGATTATTTTAAAAAAAGAAGTTAATCACTTATAGCATGAATTTATTAACTGCTAAAATAAGATGTCTACCTATCTCAAACACACACGAGAGTTCTCAACTGCAAACGCGAATTATCTCACAGTACGCTGGTTTGGATATGAATTGCAACACACAACACATGGGCGGCGCTAAAAGATGTGCAACGGGCCGCCCGCCCGACATGGCATGTGCCCGTGCTAGGGACAACCTGCTAGGGCACGAGCCTGTTTGGCCCACGGGCCACCATGCCTGCTCGCCGGCCTAGGCACGACACGTGGGCCGATTTACGTGACAGGCCGGCCTGAAGAGCACGGGCCCAGCGGTAGACCGGGCTGGCCCAAGACCTAGAGAGGGGGAAGGAGACGCCACAGTAGCGCTCCAACTGCTGCCGCTCAATGTTGCGCTAGAGGCCGCTGTCGTTGCTCGAAGCCGATCGGTCTTCTTTGGGAGGCATGTAGAAGGAGGCCATCGGCGGCCGCCGAGAGGTAAGGGAGGAGGCCGGCCGGCGGAGCTTAGCGCCGAGGAGGGCGAACGGAGTGGGACGACGGCTCGATGGGGCCGCACCGGGGATGGGTGCGAGGAGGCGACCACGGGACGAGCCACTCCACCTCCACCATGCGCTCACTCTCTAGCTCTCTGGAGAAGGGGGACGCAACGACGTTGTAGAGGGAGGGGCGCAATGAGGATGGTAGAGGCGGAGTGGGGATGGGATGGACCGATAGGGGTGGTAGAGGGAAATTAGTTAGGGTTATACAGCCTAGGCTCTTAGCAGGCCTTTGTGTAACCGGACCTCAAATGTGCTTCGTGTCGGACCGTGTCACCTGCGTGCCCGCCCCCTCGGTCCAAGCACGACCTGCTCCGTGCCTCGGGCTACCACGGGCACGAAAGAGTCGTGCCGTGCTTAGGCCCGGCCAAAAGTTCATGCCTGGGGGCAGGCCGAAAGCACACGGGCTGCATGCTCATTTTAGGCGGCAAGGCATGTTCCAATCGTCCGATCAAGATCGGACGTGCCAGACCGGTCGCGCTCGCGCCCCCGGCCCACCACTCCTGGGAGCCGCAGCGACCACGAACAATAGCGAAGCCAGAATCCCCGGCGAACGGGCGAACGGTGCCCCGTTGCCACACATACTACGGCTGCAACAAAATATCCCGCGAAAACAACAGCGAGCCAGCGAGCCAACCACCGCCACCAGCTGCATCCTGTGCGTGCGTCCTACGCCAGCTGCGCCCATGGCTGCCGTGACCAGCACCGCCTCGCTCTGCCCGGCTGCAACCGCCGGCCTCTCTTCGTCGTCGTCGTTGTTCACGCGAAAGCCCAGCAACAGGAGGCTGCAGCAGGCAGCATCAGCGGTCTGCCACTGCCGCTCTGCACGGTACACACCACACCTCTCAGTTTCCCACAGTGCACCTCGCTCGTCGGCACAGTTCAGCGCCACCGGCTTGCATGGTTGACAGGGTGGAGGGGCTGGACAGGAGGGACGCCTTGCTCGGCATCGCCCTCTCCGCCGCGGTGGCGCCGCTGCTCGCCCCTGCCGGTGCTCTAGCGGACGAGGCCACCACCGGTACAGCAGCATCTTTGCTCTTGCGCGCCTTGCGACATTCAGTTCTCGCTGATCGCTGCTAGCGTGTTCTTGGTGTTCCAGCTGTATATGCTTATTGTTTCAGTTTGGTCCAATGGTATGTAAGAGTCGCAGGAGGGGCTTCACTACGTACGAGGATGAAGCCAACAAGTTCAGCATTCAAGTTCCACAAGGTATGTACTACGCAAAGAACGTCGTCGAAATCAGTCCATCAATTGGCAGAATTTGATGTCAATGGCAGCTGACCATGGCTCTATGTGTGCGTGTGTGTGCAGGCTGGCTGGTCGGCGCCGGCGAGGCCAGCGGCATCAAGTCCGTCACGGCGTTCTACCCGGAGCAGGCCGGCGCCGATTCCAATGGTACGCCTGTTTCTTCATTTTCTTGTTCCCCACATCGGCGACACCGTCGTCTTGGTTTCATCTTGTTCCACTCTGATCAGTTAGCGTCGCCATCACCGGGATCGGGCCGGACTTCACCAGCCTCAAGTCCTTCGGCGACGTCGACTCCTTCGCCGAGGGCCTGGTACGCGCTCGCTCCAGCCTGCTCTGTCTCAACATTATATTGCTGGCTGATTTGGCACCAACCAATGCAAGGCGTGCTCTGAATTCTGATGGCCATCGTCTGAGAACAGGTGAATGGCCTGGACAGGAGCTGGCAGAGGCCGCCGGGGCTCGCCGCCAAGCTCATCGACTCCAGGGCGGCAAACGGTAGCACAATACAACTGACGGAAATGCAGCGCTTCTGAAATCTGAACCTGACCAGTGACTATATATATATGCACATTGACTTGCAGGTCTGTACTACCTGGAGTACACGCTGCAGAACCCCGGCGAGCGGCGGCGGCACATCGTCTCGGCCATCGGGATGGCGTTCAACGGCTGGTACAACCGCCTCTACACGGTGACAGGCCAGGTGAGCCGCGCTCCTGCTACAGCTTGGCCCAACGCCTGCTTCGTCAGATGGATTAACATGTCTGAACAAATGATATCGTCTCTCTCGTTGGATGCAGTACATCGACGATGATGATTCGGAGAAGTACAGGCCACAGATCGAGAAGGTGAGACGATCCTGTGTCGATTCTGTTCTGCTCTAGTCCCTCATCTTCTTATCTGTCTCTGATAATGGTTTATGGTCTCTGTTCTTCTCCTGTCCTATCCTTTTGCAGGCAGTTCGATCATTCAGGCTCACATGAAAGAGGCGATCTGATTCAGCAGCCTACGGTACATATGCAGAGAAGCTCAGGTTGATTTCAGTAACATATATGCCTGTAAATTGACACCTGGCCATTTCGATGAGACAACACGAGATATGTATTCCAATTCTCGAGAGTGGTGTTTGTTCGGTTGTGTATGTTTAGAGGGTCGTGCTGAAGGAGCAACTATATGTGGCCTTTATTCAATTATTCTCTTTTCAAAACATGCACATGACTTTATTTCTTGAGCTGGATAGTAACAAGCAAAGTCAGTACTCCCTCTGTGCTCTGTCGACAGATATAAGGATATTTGAATCAATGACAAGTCAAATTATCATAATTTGAACTAAATAAAGTAATAAAGAATGTGTGGATACTGTTTTTTTTTTTCGTTTGGTCTAGGCCGTGTTATTTCCCCTAGGTCTTGCTAGTTTACTTTAAATTTAAATGAATATCATTAAATACATTACTTTTTTTTTTTCAATACAATTTTGTTTGGCAAAAAAAATCTCTACACTTCTTTTCTTCAAAATTTAGAAAGGTGTTAATTTTCCCTCTATATGATCTGGGCCTAACTTGTACAAAATCAAACAACGGCCCATACCTCTCGAGCAAACAACGACTCAAGGACCCACGGGTCCAATTCCACCGAAAATCGTGGGCAATTCCAAATTCGTAATCCCAAAAGGAAACCGCTACCGTGCCGCTCCTCCATCTCTCCATGAATCAGTCGGAAGGCACTCTTCCCACCGCTCATCTCTCGAGTCCCACGTAAAGTCAAAGAGTGAAATAAGTGACTTATTTTATCAAACAAGAAGCAACTTATTAAATCATGAGACTTATAAGTCGAGTTACAACCATTTTTTCTTCTTTTCACCCCGATTTCACTCATTTTCACTTCTTTTTCACTCGACTTATAAGTCCGTCATTTGCAACCAGGCATGACTTATACGTCACCGATTTTTAGTCACTAGAAACCAAACATGACCTAAATCCTCTCCCCACCTCCATCCCAAACCCTACTCCACTCAACCACCAACGCCATCTCCGGCGAGTAAGGGCAACCCAACTCCACCACGCGCGTGAAAGAGCGAGAGGGCGGATCCGATCCAAAGATGCAACCCCGACCGACAACACCAAGGTCATCGCGATCATGCTGATATTCGACACCACGAGTGTCCTCTGACCAACTCCAGCAAGGTTCAACCAGGGGATCTGGGCAGCCCCGCTACTGCACAACGACATCAACATGGATCAGACAGGTACCTCCATAAATTCCCTTCTACATTGCAGGGTCTTCGATGCTACTCCGATGCCTCCATCTCTCCAGATGTGCCTGGTGCCGGACCAAGACCAGCAGAATAGGCATTTTTACCGTCAACACCAACATCTCCCCGCCTCTTAGTGTGTTCATCAGGGCAACAATGAAGGAACCCTCGTTAGTTCTCACGGTGGAATCAACAACCATGGCTTTGGTTGCTTCGCTTATTAACAGGGGTCAACATTACTCGATGCAGGGCCTGCTTGGCGACAACCGGTTGTTAGTGAACTTCATCAATAGCTCGACCCTACCAATCCTCCCGATTGGAGGATCAAGCCTTATACCCAACTGCTCCACTCCATTCTCACAGGTACTTCCATAAAGGTGCACGATTGGCCGAACAATCACATGGCTGATTTACTAGCTAGGAAAAGTGCAAATCTTTTTTCAGATCAATCAGTTTGACAATTCGGATTCATGTGTGAATCCTTATCATGCTCATAGATGCACATTTCTGGAGGCACTTCAGATCAATCAGTTTAACAATAACAGTTTTTTTTGTTGTTAAGTTATGAATGCAGTGTTTGTTGTCAAAAAAAAGTTTGGTTATGCATCCCTGCTTCACATCGACATCGTTTTGGTTATACATAACGATTTGAGGCGATGTGAGTCATCATCTTCCATGGAAAGCGTGGGGCTGAAATTTGAAAACACCCGAAAAGGGAAATGAAAACGAGACACACGGGCTGCACGGAGGGCGTGTCTAGAGTAGCTTAGGCGTCGTCGTGTGTGCCAAACTTGTTGCCGCGTGCTTGCAAGTTGAAACCTGCGTACAAATTATATTATTCATCGTGATATACAAATCATATTTGTTGACTCTGAGTCTCTCCATTGGCTAAACTATACAAATTATGAATAAATCATTTTTTTTCTCTACAAATTATGAATAAAACAGATTTTTTTCCCTACAAATTATATTCTCCATCCTTGAAGAAATCAATTTTTATAGTTGCTTTAAGTCAAAATTGTCCTTTAGGTTTGACTAAATTTATATATTAAAAAAAGGAATGCTGAGGGTGATGACACCAAATCAGTATCATATGTCATAAAAACATAGTTGCTCTATGAATTTAGTCAGGCATAAAAAGATGTAACTTGCTATATTAGAGAAATTGATGAATTAAGATCATGATGAATATAAGTGAAGAAGTAAAGACATTTCAGAATTAAGCCGTGCTCGGTCGACAACAGACAACCGGAGTAGCGTGTCATATACTCACCGTGCACGGTGAAGTCCCGCGTCTACTAGCGACGATAAGGAAGAGAAAGTGCCAATTCAAATGGAATGGCTCCAACATGATGTTTCTGTCAAAATTCGAAATCCTTTTATTTTCATCTATTAAAAGAGTAGCGGGAGTAGCGGCACGTCTCTGCTACTCTGCCCAAGATGATCCTGATATATCAACCAAAGAACGCCTTGTCGTCTTCGTAATCGTAGCAGGGCAGCTGATTCCTGATCTCGTGGCAAACTAATTATTATTAGTCCGTTATTATACTTAAGTAGTACCAGAAAATGGTAGGCGACATGCTCCATTCACTCGATATCACCACCCTGCCCTGAGTCAAGATCCAGACGCATGGCAGCAGCTTGGTGGAGCCAAACCAGCTTGCCCGTGTGTAGTCGTAGTGTACTCCTACCACTAGCACCGCCGCCGCCACGAGGAACCGGCTGGTGCGGGAACGTACGACCGCAAAGTGCCCCGGCCGCCGCCGCCACGTCTGCTCTGCCTCTGCACCAGAAACCGTAGGAAGGCGACGTGAGTCGGTACCCGCCCGCGGTGCTCTGATTGCATTGGGTACCAACCGCGTGCGTGTCGTGTCATGTCAGCTCGATCCATGGATATCGAGCGAGTAAACGTAGTACAGCCTGTACAGGACTACTCTACTCCCTTGTACCGGTACCGGTAGGCGGTAGCTATCTTTTTCATCGACGAGTTGAGTTGAGTTCACCGATGGATCGATCGATCAGTGAACCAATGCCCAATGGCCGCGCGTACCTACTGAATGCACAATGGCCGTTGGGCGGCCGGTACTACGTCTTGTCTTGGCGAGTGAAACGGTGGTTCGAGATTCCGGCCGGATGGATCATGGGAGATCGTGATCGCTGTACTTATCTCGACGATACCTCCGTGTAATGTAAGGAGCCGCGCCAAACACGCGCCTCGCCCGCCCGGGGATGAGGAAAAACGGATATATAAATATTAAGACACGTATCCTCTGTCCTGTCCTGTCCTGTCCTGTGCTGTGCGCACCAGACATCGTAACGTTGCGCGTGGCGTCAGTGAAGGCTATTTGACGTCGTTATACATGTGCACCGGGCTGGGCCGTGCCGGCACGGCGTTCCTCGCCGCGCCGCCGCCGTTCCGGCCGTGCCGTGCCACCGGCGTGCTCGTCTGCGTCGTCGGCCCAAGGGCCGCGCCCGTGGGCCGCCCGGGCCGTGCGGCGGCACACGGCGTGCTAATGCGCCGAGCTGGAGTCTGGAGAACGGGGAGAGCCGCGCTGGCGCCGTCGGAGGCATGGAGGAAGAGGAGGAAGCGCGAGCAACAGGTGGCGGCGGCCGCCGGCGAAGCTCGCCCCCACACTGGATCTGGCGTCGTAGCGACTCGCGGCAGCGGGGAGCGGCGGCACGCCCGGCGGCGGGTGGCGGGCGCGGCGTCGGCCGAGCCATCCATCCGGACCGCGGCGGCGAGGGAAGCCCGGTGGCGGACGCCCGGCCGACGAGCAACTGCGCTAGGAGCAGCAGGTGGAGGAGGAGGAGGGCGGAGGACCGCGAGGAGCTAATGGCGGCGCCGCGGCGCGGCCCGGAGAAGACTCGCGGGCGGTGAGGCGGGTTCGCCGCGTCGCGGGAGAAGAGCCGGAAGTCGAGTCGCGGCGGGGGAAATAGCGGCGAGGAATAGCGGCGAGAGCGACGGGGCCGTCGATGTCGTGATTTCTTATGGGCTATTGTTTTTTTGAAGGCATTATTTTGGCACCGGGCCACCGGGCCGTGCTGTGACGGGCCTCGTGCCTGGGTGGCGGCCCAGTGCGACGCCATCGGGCGGGCGGCCGCACGAACGATGCGGTAGGGCGGGCGTGCCGGGCTCGGGCGGGCCAAAACTCCGGACCCGCGGGCGTGCTGCCGGGCTCCGGGCTGCATGCCCATGTATAGACGTTGTAACGTTTCGCGCGGGTCTACCCGTCACCCGTGTGATACGTGTCGGTGTGTCGCAGTCGTACGCACGCTGTCCCCTGAATGGCTGAGTCACGGCAACCAAAAGCCAGACGCTCGATCGAGGCGTGCGGGAGAGAGAGAGCCGTAGCCGTACGTACCGTGACGCGGACCCGGTGGGAAACCCAAACCACCGGCAGCGCGGCTGGGATGTCATCGGTGGATGCAGGCATGACCGCCACGGCGGCACGCAAAAAGGACGATGATGCGCGCGGACGGATCATCGCCAATTCGCGGTCGATGTGATTGTGATGCGTACGTAGCCTTGGATTGGTGTTCGTGCGCTTGTGCTGGCCTTATATTCAATATGAACAGAAAATCAAAATTAATCCAATTACAGGGTTACAAATAAGAGACTACTAGTAATTAAGGTGCATACTACATATCTACAGTATTCCCTCTATCTCTGTCCCTGAGTAACTAGTTTCCTATAATTTGTCGTAACTCAAACTTTTTAAAATTTAATCATATTTTTAGGAAAAAATATATCAATAACTATAGTATCAAATTAGTATCATTATATATACTATAAAGTATATTTTTAAAATGTATTTATTTTATAACATTCATATTGTTAGTTTTCTATGAAATTAGTCGAAAGCATTTTTTTTATGTTGATCGGATGGATGCTAGTGAATTAAGCATGCGGAAAACATGCATGGAAACGGAAATGGGCACACACGCGTACCCCACGTGTTCCTAGTGCCAGGCACACACGCGCGCCTGCCCGACACGATCGACATCCTTGAACACGGAATGCACAGTGTAATAACGACGTGCACCGCCGACGTACTACAGTTCCCGTGATTTTTCTTGACGTCATTTAATTAATTAATAAATCGATATAAGCCCATAACTAATATAGTAATCGTCCCATGAGTAACGCGTGATATGTACCCATGAAATTCTTATGCGAAAATATTGCGCTGCGAAGTTTGAAAGAGGAAACTTTGAGTTAACAATTCTAAGCATGTTTTGACTTTTGATGTTGATGTTGAATATGTCATGCATTTACCCATTAGCAATTCTACGCATGTTCTTTGTGCTCAATATATACTGAACACATCGAGTCACCCCAAGTTCATATATATTTTGGTGATTGATGAACATAAGGAGGACATTTCTAACAAGTGTATAGTCGCATTGATGCCACTTGGTTTTCTTTTTTTTTTAGATTCGCGATGCAATAACGCAGACGCCAACACGTACGCACACTCACTCCTCGGGGAAGACACGGCATGCATATGTCGTAAGGATATTTTTTTTCGAGAGCGGACCATTCATCCGTATTTCACTAAAAAAAATAGAACAAACGTACAAGAACACGAGCCGGAGGGGAGAGACCACCGGGTCATAAGGATATTCGTAAAGGCTAAGTACACACGCTAGTGCCTAAGTGTAGGCATGGTGTTGGGAGTACTAGTGTTAGGGCGGCTTTCTATTTATATACCTTTCATGCTTGGTCCACTATTAACTGGGTCAATATTGGTAATTTGATCCGCTAATAGCATTTTAATTGAGATGAAAAAAACCTCTAGATTGTTTAGTCCAGTGTCACTCATCGGGTGAGATGGCAATGGGTCCCATGTGGACTGACGGAAGATTTGATGACACTACGTTAAGAAGATTCCAATCATTCCTGAAGTGAACAATATGATCTGACGGCACCTAGTGGGGTCGGTGCATCATTCGGTATGAGACGGTGCAATGACTACTTCAACTTGGATGCTTAATTTTTCAATAAAATAAAATAAAATTGGACATGCCTGCAAATTTGCAATGTATGACCGTTGAACCAAAAACGTGAAGAACAAAAAGTCACTATCTGCCCGATGCATCTCATCGACTATCCGGTGTGGAGTTTGATATATAATTTTTAGCATCCTACCAGATCGCACTCTCCAAATAGCATTGGGTCTGCGTTGACTAGGACCTGACGGTGATCTGATGATCCTCCTCCTCATCCAACGAACGCTTTTTTTATTAGCGTTGACGTATCAAAAGAAGTCATATATACAGCAGCTTAGCTATCATCGACGGCGACGAATGTTTAAATATTTAATTTATTATTTACAGTAAAAGTGGACTAGTGTGGTTTAATTTATTTATGTAGGATAAATTAATGCCCATACGTTTTGTGCATGGATTTGTTTGCGCTTATTGTTGATGGAGTCAGTTCAGATTATTCGGCATGCATATGCATGCGGTGATGATAGCGCTAGAAAGAAAATCAACAGATGATTCGGGGGGCGTGTGCATGATCGTGCCGGCCCACGGTGGCATAGGTCGAAAAACAATTATATTATTTCACTTACGCGACACGCACACTGCAACCAGAGGCGCATGTGACCGTTGGGAGGCGCTCCCCGGCGGCCCCTCCATCCATCCGACGCCGCCGCCCGGCCACCCCTGGCGCCGGCCGACCAGCCTCCGCCGCCCCCTGCTGGCCTCCCCATCCGCGCCCGCTCCTCCTTGTCTTCTCCCGCCACCTCCTCTCCTCCGGCGACGCGGGCGGGCGGACCGCCACCGCTTCCCTCTTCCGTGGCGGCCGCGCCGCGGCGGCGGCGCGCCGCGCCCGCCGCAGTCGCCCGGAGCCGCGACCAGCTCCCCCCTCCCTCGCCACATCCTCGCTCCGCTTGGGCGCCAGAACAGAACCTCCTAATTACTGGGCCCACCTGCATCTGTCATTGTCCCAAAGACCTCTGACAGCAGTGCAGATGCACCCAATAACTTAAGAAGCCTGTCGAGTGTCATCGGAAACCCGATTACACCACTCATACCAGGATCAACAAAGGAGTAGCTACAACATTACAACATTTGTTTCAAAAATATAGATCGAGTGCGGAAGAATAATAACATTAATTTTACAAAATGTGAGTAAGTTACATTTGAGTAAACTTAACTTAATTAATTTCGCGGAAGCTGAGTAGACTAGAAGACAACCAGATCATGCCGTGCCCACCGACATAACCTTGGTTAACAAAGACGAGTCAAGCACCTGCAACAAGGGTTAACAAACCCTAAGTACGGGAGTACTCAACAAGACTTACCCGACTAAAGAAAATAGGAGAAGACTTAGGAATGCGGGTTTAGGGAATCAAGGTAAGGCTTAACAAGAATCAAGAATTCTTTTGCAGAAAAGCTTACTAAAAGTGAATCCTTACTTTCAATATTTTTAATTCATATTAGTAACTCATATACTCTAGGTTATCCTACTCTAGAGCAAATATTTCTTTCATAAGCCAACTTTCTTTCCTCAAAACCATATTCCATCAATTACTACGAAGAAGGGTGCGGAGGATCAAGTCTCCTTTTTCTCGTGGAGCAAACGCCGATTCGAACCGCTTAAAACCCAGGTGGGGATACCTCACCACCACGACATATGTAGAACTTAAACTTGCATATGTCAACCCTCACTCGGACCGTCTAAAAACGGGACCGGCGTCCTCGCCACCAGTACCGTACACCTCCAATCCGGGACTTTAACCCACGAGGGTAACTTGTACTCCCGCCATCTCTCCACTCCCGGTCTTGGTTTATGCGTTCGATTTGGCTCACCTCCGAGATCTCGGGCTTACTCGTATATGTGGCGGTATAACAAATTCTTGATCCAAGGGCCAATCCACGGGCGGTCCTTAAGCGACCAACACCGGGACAAGCACGGCTAGGTATCCCGCCGGCTTTCAACCTACGTCCCGTCCGATCTCAAATTCATCTCTACTTCTCTTTTTTTTTCCGAAAAGGCACCATATTCTCATGTAAAGCATTTTTGAAGAAACAACTTAACTAATTAAACGGGGCTAAGCATCACTAAGCATTTTCGAAATAAAGCGGGTTAACAAGGATGGTATTGCAATAAACAAGGATGATAATGCGGCAATTAGGTTATCACTCAACTCCTAGAACTTAATGCAACATATCATAAACATAAGTGTAAAAGCTTTGTAAAATACAAGGAAAGGTTTAAATGTATCCGGGGCTTGCACGTGTTGCGGGAAAAATTAGATTCCGAAGTTGGACCATCCACGTCACACTTGACACCAACACATCGGGTGGATGCATCTTCTCCAAAGCTTCATCAACACGATCCGACTCTCTCGTATATACTCTACACGTAGATGATGATGCATGCTTTAGCATGATGGAATGGTAAACATGATGCTTGATGAATGCATGAAATGATAAACAACTTGAGTACAACTTTCCTTCACGATAAAGTTGTAACCCAACAAAACCAACTTGTTGAATTACTCTATAAGATATCACCACCATTGCCTAAGGAGTTCGCAAGAACCATTTGATTGTGGTATGATCCAAGATTCACAAAACAATCCCAAGATCACACAAAACCTAAGTCACTATAAACACTAAATACTACCCTTTTTCTAATAAATAAAATAAAACATAAAATAGAAAATAATTTAAACATTTCAAAATGACTCCAAACTTTTTATACAAGTAGGACACACATCATAAAACAGCACCAAATAAATTTTCATGATTTTTGAATAAATATTTTATTTTCTAAAATTCATGGAAGATGCATTTTTCAATTAAAGATTGTAATTTTAAATCATGCAAGAACTACTCAAAATCAAAGTTTCATAATTTTCATGGGTAGACATACTCATAGGAAGGCTACAGAAAATTTTTTAGAATTTTTAAAGCCATACATGAATTTTTATGAAAATAACAAAAAAAAATGCATTACACTATTCACCATAAAAGAAATTCATAAAACATTCATTAAAAGGAAAAGGCCTTCGGGCCTAAAGCCGCTCGACCCCAAAGCGGTCGCGGCCGGCACAAGCACATGCGCGCGCCCAGTGGAAAAAAGGCCGGGCCAAATTGCGGCCTGCCCAGGCTTGGCTTGGCACTCTTACGAGAAAGGACCCCGGACTTCTATGAAATTACAAACATGTACAAAGTACTATTTATATGAGTTAGAATCCTCTCACCTAGCTCCCTGAGCTTTGCCGATTTTCAATCAAGTCCTCCTTCTATTTCCTTCTCCTTTCTTCTTCTTCTTTCTTCGACGACGAGGCGGGAGCGGAAAACGCATCGGCGGGGGACGTCGGCCGTACGGCTGCCGTCGACGGCCCGAGGGGCGGTGTAACAGAACCTCCTAAATTACAGGGCCCACATGCACTTATCATTGTCATCAAGACCTCGATCATTATGCACGAGTTCCCAATAATCTAGAAAGTGATATTAATCTTCCGAACAGGATCTCATTAACAAGTCACTCCAAAGATTACAACACTTTGTTCAAAATACATCGAGTAAACGGCGGAAGGATTACATAACCATAAGTTTACACACCATTTGTTCAAATACGCAAACTTAAATATCATTATTACAAGCCGATATTATTGGAGTAACATTATACATATAATACACCGACAACCCCGTCCCGAGGGTTCAACTCTACTCGTCATCTTCCTCCCCGGTACACCGTCATGCGCAGGGACCAAAACAAGCCTGCTCATGGCTGCTCACCCGCAACAAGGGTCAAAGAACCCTGAGTACGGGAGTACTCAACAAGACTTACCCGACAAGAAAAGAGGAGAAGACCCAGGAATGCTGGTCTTAGGAGTCAAGGTAAGGCTTTAGCAAGAATCAAGGACTCTTTTGCAGAAAAGCTTACTATAAGTGAATCCTTACTTTCGGTATTTTTAATTTAGATTAGTAGCTCATATACTCTAGGTTATCCTATTCTAGAGCAAACATATTTTTCTTATTTCAACTCTCTTTCCTCAAAAACATATTCCATCATTTACTACGATGAATGGGCAGAAGAACGGGTCTCCATAACCGTGAAGCAACGGCGATTCATGAACTGATTATACCCAGCTGGGGATCCCTAACCACACGACATATGTAGCACTTAAGCTTGCATATATCAACCTTCTTTCAGATTTGTCCAAAACGGGAACGAGGCCTGCGCCACCCGAGAGCACAGTACTCCACCTCCCTACCCCGTCCTAATGACAGTTTGACCAGTAGGGTGGGTACACGCTACTCCCGCCATCTCTCCACTCCCAGTGCGTGGTTGCCATTCCCGATTTGGCTCCACCGAGATCCGGCTTACCGGAGTATGTGGCTAGTTAGGGTCGACTGACCTGGGGTGACAACCAGGCAGCCGTGCCTTTGCCAGAAGGCCTCAGGCGTACTTGCGTTCAAAAGTCCCGAACTTAACAATCCAAACAACGGACGGTCCTTATACGACCAACACGGGACAAGCACAGCTAGGTATCCCGCCGGCTTTCAACCTACGTCCCGTCCGATCTCAAATTCATCACTACTTCTCTTTCTTTTCCAAAAACAGGTACCATCTTCTCAAATAAAACATTTTGATGAAAAAGCTTAACTAATTAAGCAGGGCTAAGCATCACTAAGCATTTTTGAAATAAACAGGTTATCAAGGATGGTATTGAAATAAACAAGGATGGGAATGCAGCAATTAGGTTTTCACTCAACTCCTAATTACTTAATGCAACATAGCATAGACATAAGTGATATAAAACTTTTAAAACATTAAGGAAAGGGTTTAATGAACCTGGGCTTGCCTTCGTTGACGGAATAAACTATTTCTTGAAAACCCAAAGAAATCTGAACCCGCTTCCCACGGATAAAGAACCTCCTCGGGGGATGGCTCGAGACTTGACACTCTCGATCTCGTTCACTACACGAAATAATGTATGCCTCAACATGATGCCATCTATTTAAATATGATGCTTGCAGGTGCATGAAATGATAAACACAGGAACATAACTTTACTTCACGATAAAGTTGCAACCCAACAAAACCAACTTGTTGAACTACTCTACAAGATATCATCACCATTGCCTAAGTAGTTCTCAAGGACCATTTGATTGTGATATGATCCAAGATTCACAAAACAACCCAAAAGTCACACAAAAACTTAAATTATTTGACACTAAACAATTTATAAACCACATGAAATAATAGAGCATAGAATAGAAAATAATTTAAACATTTCAAAACGACTCCAAACTTTTTATACAAGTAGGACACATCATAAAAACAGTACCAAATAAATTTTCATGATTTTTGAATAAATATTTTATTTTCTAAAAATCATAGAAGATGCATTTGTCAATTAAAGATTGTATTTTTAAATCATGCAAAAACTACTCAAAACCTAAGTTTCAAAATTTTCATGGGTAGATATACTCTTAAGAAGGTTCCACAAAAATGTTCAGAATTTTTGAACAAGTAAAAGAATTTATATGAAATTCACGGGCAGGAACAACGGAAAACGAACGGCACAGACACGGGCAGGAGCTCACCCCGAGCACGGTGCTCACGATGGTTGAAGTGGAGACAGAGCGGAGATGGCTCGATGGCGATGACTGCGGCGGCGGCGAGTTCCGGCGGCAAGGTCTACGTTCCGGCGTGTCCGGGACCTCCGCGGAACGCGGGGCGGCGACGGGACGAATCGTGGCGGCGCCGCTGCCGTCCGCGGAGAAGAAAGCGGCGCACGGACGCGTTCGGCTACGAGGCAAGGCACGAGTTAGCTCAATCGAACCGCAAAGGAGTTGCGAATCGGATGGTAGGGTCAATTTGGGTGGACGGAGTTCGACGACGGCGGCACGGCGGCGAAGGGAGATGACCGGCGGCGGTTGAAGCAAGAAGAAAAGACGACGGCGGCGTCAACTTCGCATTATATAGGGCAAAGGAAGGTCGGACGGTGGATGGCGACCTCGCGAAGCTCCCGGTGGCCAGCGACGCGAGGATGGACGAACCGCCGAGACGACCACGGCGACCGGCGGCGACAATGGCCGGCATGGGCGGCCATGCCGGTCTTCGTAGCGCCTAAACCCTAACTTTCGAAATTTGTCAAATTCTCCCCAAATTTGAACTGAACTCGAAAAACTCCAAAAGCAACTTGGCCTAATTTTTCAAGATCTACAATTTTCACAATTGGAAGATTTTCAAATTCGGCCTCTAAATATGACTTTTTGAAATGGGGTCAAAAAGGGACAAATTTGAATTCAAAATTACTTTAAAAACTTTAAAAACTTTGTACATATCTTTTGTACATCAAAACAAGATCTACAACTTGGCTTTTTGGAAGTTTTTGCAAATTTTGCTTAGATTTTGAATTATGGAAAAGGGGGTAAAAGAGAGAATAGAAATTAGGGTTTTCGAAGTTCAATTCAAACTTGAATTTGATTCAAATTTCAGATTCCCAACCTATACTATCAAACCATCATCCAACAACACACTTAGGATCAAAAAACATAAATTTTAAAATTTAATCACTCTAAAATTCTTAAGCTCAAACAATTCTCTAAAATATAAACTTATTTTAATTTGATGCATTTCAAATTTTCTAATCATGCATGCTTTACGATGATCATGATGACATGGCAAAATTTAGTTGATTAACACCGGGGGGTGTTACAGGCGGCGGACCAAAGGCGATGCCGGACCGCACCCACGCCCGCCCCGGCCCGGCTAGAGGTAGCCGTAGGGGCGCCCACCCGCGCGCTGAACGTGGCGGCGCGCGCGGCAAGAACGGCGGCGGCTCGCTGCTCGTTCGGCGAGCGTGAGGGAGAAAGGAAGCCGGGTGAAGGGAAAGGAAGAGCTGGCTTGGCCTCGGAGGGGGGCTGGGATGGAGAGAAACGGTGGCGGCGGGGAGCTCGGCCGGCCGTCCATGGCGGACGCGCCCCGGCGTTGCGTGGCGGCGAGCGAGGCCGCGGGATGACACGAGGAGAGCGAGGGAGGAGAAGGAGGTCGCTCGGACCTCTCCCGGACGAGCAGAGCCCCCCGCGACACGGAAGGGAGAGGCAATGGCGTCAATGGCGGCGCGGCGCCCCCTGGCGCGTGTGACACGTCCCGGACGCGAAGACTCCATTGAGGCATTCCATCGAACACTTGACGCGTGTTCATGTGGGTCAGTTGTGACGCCGGTTTGGGCTTGTTATGGACTGAATTTGAAGATGGGCCAAGAATGACATTTGTTCTCCAAGTGATGCTCTATATTTCTTGTCAAGACACCTTGCCCATTAGCCGCACGGATTAGAATATAATCACATGCCAACATAACAATGTCAACATGTTAATAACGATCGAGAAAACATGTCGAGACCTTGTCAAACTACATTCGAATGATCCCAAATTTGGATATGTCATTCCTCAAAGCATAAACTCAATTCCGTATTTTTTGGTCCAACTCAAGTTACTTAGCAAAATCTCGAGAACACGAGACGCCGATCCATATTCATGGTTTTCCGGACTTAGAACCCGAAATCAGCTTTTCTTTCTTTTTCGAGTCTTTGTGTTTGAGACACTTAGGAGCTGAATCACGACTTGACCCCAAAATAACATTTGTTGTACTACTCAAAATCTCCAATTTCACTTAAAGGTCAAACTTCATATCTTGCCCGAAAATATAGTTCCACTTCGGTCAACGCATCAACTTGATAAACTTCCGAACTAGGGTTTTGAGCCAATCAAAGCATTTTCGAGGTAATTGCTCAACATGAACCCTTAATGGCTTTTTTTTGAGAGTTCATTTAGAGTCATTTGAGTACTGTGGCAAGGGTTGGTTGACTTCACCTTTCGATTACATTATTGAGCCACCGAAAGCACTATATAAGTAATGGCATGACTTATCATTTCATGTGACTTTTGATTCCGATCTTCGTAAAAACTTAACCACTAGCTAAGGCACATATAGGTTGAGATACGGAGCATAAGAAATCATGGTTCCCTCTAATCACTTATGTCCTTAACTGGGCTCCAAATATAAGCATCAAAACTTACTTTTGCTCGAAATTGATGCCTCGAGATCACAACCATAAACTAATACACTTGCCTTTGTCCAAATCCATTACTTAGCTAGTAATTAACACTGGGTGTTACAGCGCCTACCCCTCTGTCGGCCGTCGGGATCCGGGATATGGACGCCGTCGCGTCGGGAGTCGCCCTCTGTCACCGCGACCGCGACCCCGTTCTCTTCTTTGCTGCGTCTTTGGGTGCCCCGTCCACCGGCGTGACGCGCCTCCCTCGACAACACCGACAGCGGATCTGGCGGACCCGACCGCGCTGCGGCGGTAACGGTGCGCGCAGCCCCGTTCCCGCCGCTGCCTCCATCACGCCTCCGTCGACCTCGCCGTCACACCCGGTGTGGCCCGACCATCCGCCCATCGCCCGTCTCGCTTGTGCGGTGAGCTACAGCCGTCCCTCCGCCCGCCTGGAGAGTTTGGCCGGCGGCGACGAGTTGTTGGGGGGCCGACTCCTTGAAGATGGGAGGTCGCACGATCGCCGCCGTCCAACCTGGGGCTTGCCTGGAGCAGCGTTCGCGCCGTTCGGCCGCTCGGGAAGGAGTCGCCGTCGCGAGGCTTCGCCGTTGTGTGGATGCGCATGCGGCGCGTCCGTCGCGACGACGCCGGCTGTCCCGCCGTTTACGGTCACCGCCTCGCCGGCGGCGCTGAGCGCGGCGTGTGGCGCTGCTCGGCCGCCCTCGTTGCGAGGTTTCGCCGTCGGTAGTGGTGGATGTCGTGTTCGTCGCGGCGTCGCGCTCACCTGCGTCGCCGCCGCCGCCCCCCGACGCCGCTTGCTCATTTCAGCGTCGGCGTCTACCTACACCCCGCCCTTCCGTTGGGGAGACCCAAGGGTATCACGATGGGTTGGCGGCTCCTTCTCGGGCTGCTCGGACATTGAGGACGACCGTCGGCCGGAGGCCTCCCACCGCCGTCTTGGCGCCGCTCGTCTATCACCCACTCGGCCAGGGCGTTCCTAGACTCCGGCGGCCAAGCGGAGGGACCGGTGAAGCCCCCGCCGCTAGCTAGCACACGACGCCCCTGCCGCCAGATCCGGCCGGTCCAGGCGCAATCGGCGTCGCCGTCGGACGACGGCCGGCCACCGCCTCCGCTTGACGCCCCCCACGACTCGAGTGCAGGCCACGCCGTAGGCTCGGCCCCCTTCCGCCCCACGGGTCCCCGCCCACCAACGCCTTGGCCGTCGCCGCTGGCCTCGCCGGCGTCGTGGCCGCGAGCGCGACCGGTGAGTGCCCCATCCGCCGTCGCGCCCATCATCGATGACGGCGGCTTCACTCGCCCGGCCCGGCACCGGCGTGGGCGACGGCGTGCCCGCCCATCATCCGTCGCTCACGGCTTTGCCGCCGCCCCTCGCCGGGCTATGCTTCAATTGCTGGCCGGGGATCACGTCGCCGCCAGCTGCTCCGCCTTGCCCCGCCTCATCCGCCTCGGACGGTAGGCACGAGCGCCAGAACCGTAGGCACCGTCGCCGCGCTACGACACGGCAAGTCGCCGCGTGTAGGGCGCGGGAGCATCGCTGCCTTGTCGAGGACCCTACCAGCTGCGCTCACGACCGCAGCGACGCCGTCGGCGATGAAAGGGGGCCTAGCGTCTCGAGGTCGCCGGGTCCACGGCCCTTCTTCGTCGCCGCGATCCTCCGTCCGATTACCTCGACCTCGGGCGGCCCCTTTGCAGTCGCCGTCCAGTCACGGCCTCGATTGTTGTGGCCTCCTCCAAATGCTGCAGCCTCTCGACGCCACGCCCGTCGTCCGACGCGAGCTCGTCGTGGCTCTTGTCTCCTCCCCGGATCCGCTCGTCCTTCGCCGTCGGTGTACTCGGTGCCCCTCGCCGGGTGGACCCGATGGTCGATGAGCTTGCGGCTTCCCTTGTCGCGCCTCCGTCCCACTCCGGGACACCATCGCCACTACCGCCGGAGCCGCCTTCATCGCTGTGCATGGTCGAGCTCGCTTCGACGAGGCGGATGACTCGGAGGCTCATCTTTGCTTATTTGGCGGATCCGTCTTCGACGCCCGCGCCGTCCGGCCATGCCTTTGCTCGCCGCACGGGATGGGGCTTCCCCGCAGCCGTTCCACGCCGGAGGTGCCGGGGAGTTGGTGGCCCAGAGGTGCTGCCGTCCCGCTCCGTCGCCGCTCGCCGACCCTCGGTAGCGCCGACATGTCGGGCGCGGCGGGTGTGAGCCATAGGGCTCCTCGCACTCCTTCTTCCTCGATGGATGTCCCACCTGGCCGGCGCCGCCGCCGGATGCCGGTCCCCGCTCGTCGGCTCGTTCACCCTCCCCTGCGCTGAGCCGCCAACGCCCCTACGCGCAGCGCGGAGGACACGTGTGGTCAATGACGATCGGTACCGCGTCGCGGCGGCCGACCGCTCGCCATCTCTGCTGCCCGTGATCACCACCCGGTGAAGCGGCCGGGCGTGTCGATCCGGCACGTGGGCCAAAGCGCCCGTGCGCGGGCGTCTACCCCGACCCCTCACTCGCCGCGAGGTTCCACGCAAACTTCCGGGATGCCGAGCCGTCCTCCAGGCGGGAGAGTGTGCGCAATATCCTTCCCCTCCCCTCGGCGTCGCCATGGGGATGAGTCGGGAGTTCCCGACGCTGGGGACACCCAATCGCCACCGGACCCGGTCGCCTCTGGGGTCGGTTCGGGATCACGCGGTCGCGCCTACCGCCGCCTCCATCCGGGACTTCATCGCGTCGATCTCCCTACCGCTCGACGAGCCCGTCCTCAGCCCGCCGCCCACCCGACGATCGTCCCAAGGTCCCCGTCGAAGATTGGAAGCTCGGCGTGCTCGTCTCCGTCGAAGCAAACCGGCACGACCCCCCACGGCGCACCGGGAGCGGGACGACGTTGCGGAGATGCTCAACAAGCTTGAGGGTCGCCCGGTCGAGGCGGCGCCTGCCCCGAGCTACAACATAAGCTACGGGAGTAGCGGGTTTCGTGAAGCCGCTTCATCCGCAAGCGAAGCGTATGCGCGAGATCTTCCTGATGCGGCCTGGGGCCAGCTGCCACCCCGGGGAGATTCCGATTTGGAGCTTTAGCCGCGGACGCTCGCCCTCCAACTCTCGTCGCGCATTAGTTTAAGTTCCAAGTACAACGTAACGCTCCACCGTTCTAGCCGGTGATTCTTGTATGTGTGTTTTAGTGCGCTTAGGCCAATTGTTTTGGCAAAAGTGTGCGGCGTGTACAACTCTATTTTCCCTTAATGAAGTGCGTGCCAATGGGTACGCTTTCAAAAGCAGGGGTGGCATAATCAACTGGTGTGATATCTTTTATTTTACTCTTGTTTAGAGCCTGTTTAGCTCCGTCTTTTTGCCAATTTTTTTGGCATTTATTTAATTTGGCAAATGTATCTAAAATCATGATTAAAAACAGTAAACCTTTAGGTCCAAAATTTTTGACATTTGCGGGCCTCTGTTGTACTAATTTGGCAGAACATGTGCTTTTGGCCAATTTATTGTAGTCAAATTATTTTGGGTTGTAATGAATTTGTGTGGTCTTAAGTTTGGAGACTAAGTGCGTGCATGAACTAAGGTTTGGAACAATTTAGTGTTTGGAACAATTTGTTGTTTGGAACAATTTAGAGTTTGGAACTATTTACGTGCTGTTTGGTTGATACCTCTGTAACGTAAATGGATAACGGAGCAATTGCACTAGATTTCTTTTGTTTTCAGCTTAGCCTGCAATCCGCTACCTCGTAATCGGATACCAGCCTATATAAAATTGATACCGGAGCTCATTGGCCGTAATCCGATTACAGAGAGTGAGACAAGATCCCCACCAATCATCCATAATAATATTGATACCGCTGCTCCTGCTCTGCTATCCTTAACACTGTTTCTCATTCCCTTTGCGTTTGCTTTTACGTGTGCAACCAAACAGCACGTTAGTGTTTGAAACACTCAATATTATGCTATTTTCTCAAAGTGTTGTTTGAAATATTTCAACATTTGTGTTGGCCTTAATATTCTCTAATTAGAACTCTTATAAAAAAAAATAGAAAAAAAAAGAGACCACACACACCAACTTACACACCAGCAGCTCTTTAAAAAAAAAGTCAACAAAAACATGCACACCAGTAGCGCACGCCGCACAACAGGGGAAGGGAGCAAAGGAAACGGCAAAAAGAGTAACGGGGAAGTGGGAACGGGAGGGTAGGGGCAGTGCCCGTCTTTTTGCAACCGAAAACCAACGTGGCAGTGTGAGGTGACGTCCCACATCGTCAAAAGTGCTAAAAATGTATAGCTTTGCAGCCGGGAGTGCTAAATAATTAGTGGCATTCGATAGGATGCTATCTGGAGAGTGCACATCCGCTATGATGCTAAAAAGTTATATATCTCACCTTTTTGCAATGGTTAGCTACCCGCCGACACACATATGGAGAGTCTGAGAAGAGAGGTCGAGAAACATTTCAAGGCAAGAAGAGTGATTAGGAGTAATCAAGTGAATATTGAAGACATGTGTTACAGGGGGGTGGTAAAGGGCTCTCTAATTTAGCTTAACAAACTTAAGGATTGGACCGAATTAGAATCAGACTGTAAAAACTATGTAATTTTGAACTAATAATGAAAAGAGCCAACTTGGATTATGAAAAAAAAAAAAAAAGACTCTGATCCATTACTACCCTTAGTTACACTCTTGGAGTTCTCTAGCTCCTATAGCTACGGTCTAGTGGAATACTATTATATGCGACATTCTTATTTCTTAGATGATTTGATTGTAGTAATTAAATTTGTGCTCGGCTTGAGCACTGTTAGTCTAGAGTGAAGAATACGAGTATTGCTTGTGTATCTCCCTGAGCCTTGGTAACTCAAGAGAGCTCAAACCTTAGTGAGTGCTCTAGCGTGGATTAGGGACTAGTGTCAACTACTCGATATATACCACGAGAAAACAATCAAGTTGTCTCTCGTCATCTGTTTACTTTCATAAATTTTACTCTTGTTTCCTAGCTATATTGTCACGTGCCAAATCAAGGTGGGGCCTAAAGGCCAACACCACCGGCCCAAATAGGCCTGGCGCATGCACAAAGAGGCCTGTGGCCGCCCCCACCGCCGCTGCGCCATCGTCGTCATCGGCTTCGTCGTTAAGTAATAGATATTTAGGAAATAAAGATAGGAATAAAATAGAAAATAAATAGATTGCTTTGTAAAAGAGGTATTCAAATCTATAAGGAAACCTCTTAGAGATTGCGTAGCGTCAAGTTTCCGGACTATATAAATACAAAGAGAGTTGTAATCATTTGGGATTAATCGAAAAATTAAAGGGGTAACACCCAAAAAGTTCTCCACTCTCCAACTCCCGATCTCCTAACCCTATGTGCACGTCTTGCCGTCACCCGCCTTTGCCGCCGCCCCGCCTCGCGCCGCCACGCTGTCCTCGCCATCGCCTTCCTCCTCTTCTTCCTCCTTGTCGACGTCTCCAACCGCCCCACCGCCGTCTCCCATCGCCGCCCGGTGCAGCAGTTCGTCATCACCGTCGTCTTCTACTTAAAAGGATCGACGTCAGCCCACGCTATCACGCCATTGATCGTCGTCACCACCGCCATCTCGCCGCGGTCGCCACCCCAGCCTACTGCCGCTGCCCCAACGCCGCCGGCAGCCACGTGTTTTGTGCTTTAATCATTTGTGAAGCTCATGTATGGTAGACTTTCATAGTAGATAGATAGTTCCCTTTTTTTTCAAATATTAATAATTTATGGACGTGGTTGGTGTGATAACCCTAAGAACTATTTTTTCCTAGTACTAGTATGGTTGTTGATGACATTGAATGTGTTGAATTGTGTGATTAGAAGCCTAGCTTGTTTGAACTTTCTCGCTCCATCTCTTACTCTTGAAGACCTGATTGGCAAACAAGATATGTAGGAAACGTGTAGAGGTGGCTACTATCTCTTACTCTTACAACTTGCTGAATTACAATCTACTCAAGGATAACAAATAAAGATATAAGGGCGTTCGGTCGGCTGCAGCTGCCAGCAGCCGAGGAACCAGTCAGCAGCAAGTCACAGAAGCAGCGGTGCCTTGCAGCCACGCAGAAATAGACGCTTTCTGTGTCGCCCAACAGCGGTGCTGTACAGTGCAGTAAAATGGATTAATGAATCAATCAGTAATAACGCGTTCTGATCTGTGATTATGCCGTGGCATAAGCCTGTGTTTTTCATCCAAACAAGTGGTGCACGATGCACCTCCACACGATTCCAGAGCCCCCGACAAGCGAAAAGGAGATCGAGAACGCAGCAGCAAAGGCCAAAGCGGCCCACGCGGCCTCGCCGGCTCGCTCGAGGCTGCTCTGGGCGCGGCACGCGGGCCCGTCTCGGTGGACGTGGTGGGCCCTGGGCTGCCAGTCCGCCGCTCGCTATTAAAGGCCCACGCCGGCCGCTCCCCGTGGCCGCCCGCGTCTCGAGGGAGTGGAGGAGGGTCACCCCGAGACAGCCGCTCCACCGCCGGTCGGTCTCGGTCTCCTCCCCACCTCCTCGCGTCTCGCGGCACGGCCGGCCGACCATACGCCACGGCACCACTACCTTGGTGAGAGCGGGACACGGACACCAGAGCTCGCGACCGACCACTCACTGCGCGTCACGCCGTCGTTGACTCGTTGACCGCCGGCCATGGAAGTGCGCCGTCGAGTGGTACAGGGGCAGGGTTCGGCAGCGGCGGCAGCACGGCACCGGCACCCTCCGCCGGCGGCGGCGGCGAGGGTGCAGGCGGGAGACGCGCTGCCGCTGCCGATACGGCACACCAACCTCATCTTCTCGGCGCTGTTCGCCGCGTCGCTGGCGTACCTCATGCGCCGGTGGCGCGAGAAGATCCGCTCCTCCACGCCGCTCCACGTCGTTGGGCTCGCCGAGATGCTCGCCATATTCGGCCTCATCGCCTCGCTCATCTACCTGCTCAGCTTCTTCGGCATCGCCTTCGTTCAGTCCATCGTCTCGTCCAGCGACGAAGACGAGGACTTCCTGGTCGGGTCCTCCGGAGCTCCTGCCGCCGCCGCCGCGCGCCGCCCTCTTCCCGGCAGCAGCAGGCGCCGGCGTCGGTCCCGTGCGCGCTGCTCGGGGAGCCCAGCCGCCGCCGCGGCGCACGAGAAAATGCCCGACGAGGACGAGGAGATCGTCGCGTCGGTCGTCGCCGGGAAGATCCCGTCCTACGTGCTCGAGACCAGGCTCGGCGACTGCCGCCGCGCCGCGGGTATCAGGCGCGAGGCCGTGCGGCGGATCACGGGGAGGGAGATCGACGGCCTCCCGCTCGACGGCTTCGACTACGCCTCCATCCTCGGTCAGTGCTGCGAGCTGCCGGTCGGGTACGTGCAGCTGCCCGTGGGCATCGCAGGCCCGCTCCTGCTCGACGGCCAGAGGTTCTACGTGCCCATGGCCACCACCGAGGGCTGCCTCGTCGCCAGCACCAACCGAGGATGCAAGGCCATCGCCGAGTCGGGCGGCGCCAACAGCGTCGTGCTGCGGGACGGGATGACGCGCGCCCCCGTCGTCCGCTTCCCCACCGCGCGCCGCGCCGCCGAGCTCAAGGCGTTCTTGGAAGACCCTGCTAATTTTGACACGCTCTCCATGGTCTTCAACAGGTGAATTCAATTGCAACAATCTTGGTAGCATTCCGTAGCTGTCTTTTGTTCAATTCGACTCGTCCACATCTAGAGTGCGACAAATGACACTCTGCTAAGATTAACACGCGGCACAAATTCATATGCGTCTCCATAGTAGTAATACAAGACGCCTGTCTTAATCAAATCATTAAGCAATCAAAACCATTTCTTCTTTTTCATTTGTTACTTATCTGCAAGATTTTGAAATCGGTGTTTGGGATGATTGAGCATGACACGGTTGCTGACTTGTTTGTGAACACCATCAAATTTGAGCAGGTCGAGCAGGTTCGCGAGGCTGCAGGGGGTGCAGTGTGCCATGGCAGGGAGGAACCTGTACATGAGATTCAGCTGCAGCACAGGGGACGCCATGGGGATGAACATGGTCTCAAAGGGCGTGCAGAACGTGCTCGATTTCCTTCAGGATGACTTCCTGATATGGATGTCATTAGCATATCAGGTTCGCCTTTCTCTCTCCCCCTTTTGGATTAGTTGAATCGCCTCACCTGACTGAGTCACATAGTGGCTGCTTAGTGTACTGAACTTTCCGTGCATTCTTCTATCATTAAAAAACTTAAATTCCTTTTTTCACATTTAAGGTAAAGGGCACATAGCCGCCCCCTAAAAATAATTCAATGCTTTTGCTGTTGTACTTGTATGCAAAGTGTTATCTTATTTGAAGCCTGACCATACTAAGGAGTCTTCAATGAACACTAAGTATGAAAGACCTATTGGCAGTATAAATACCTACTACTCTTTGTTCTATAATCATTGAGGGAAGCTTCAGGACAAAAGGTGCTGAACAAAAGATTGTTAAATCTAATAATTGTATCTCGGTGTGCCATGGTATCTGAAGTTTAAGTACTCCATCACCTCGCTATGCATTAGGATTTCAGGAAGCAAAAAAAAAAAAAAAATGAAAATGTTTTTTTTAGACAAGATACCACACATAGTATTTTATTATACAAAGATACTGCATATAAACCAATGCTGACTTTGACTATTACTTGCTGTGAGTAGTTGCAGGATGAAGATTTCAGACCAAAAGTTATGTATATAAAAATGAATATTTCAAACAGAGACATCTGTGCTTCTTTAGCACTAGCAGCAACGTCAGTGCTTTTACAAAAGCAAGATGCATGAAATATTTGACTTTACTATAAAAATCTGGTTGCATCAGCATAATCTTGTTAGATCACAAGAAACAATTTTTTCAAGACGGCGAATGGCTGCCACTAGGTCACTATATGTTTACTCAAGTTAGTAGCTTTCGTGTACCATTAAATGTCTTTAGTCATATCTGATTCTTCCTGGACCTGGTCATGGTTGATTCCATCAGCATAATTTTGTGCATCAAATGACTGTAGAATTGTAGATGCAAGATCCTACAACGTATTTTGAATGTATACTCCTGTAATGTTCCCAGGCTAACCAATATCTTTCACTCTCTAAATCAGGTAACTTTTGTTCTGACAAGAAGCCAGCTGCTGTGAATTGGATTGAAGGGCGTGGAAAGTCTGTGGTTTGCGAGGCTGTAATCAAGGAGGAAGTGGTGAAAAAGGTTCTAAAAACAAATGTGCAGTCATTAGTTGAGCTGAACACAATCAAGAATCTTGCTGGCTCGGCTATCGCTGGAGCTCTTGGGGTTTTTCAATGCTCATGCGAGCAATATTGTAACAGCCATCTTCATCGCCACTGGCCAGGATCCTGCACAGAATGTCGAAAGCTCCCACTGCATCACAATGCTGGAACCCATAAATGACGGAAAAGATCTTCACATATCTGTCACGATGCCTTCTATTGAGGTACACAACAATAACCCGTTTTGTATAAGCGCTAACGTATCGAGGTGTTAGTGCTGGTGATATGCTTGCCTACAGTATGTTTGGTCCCACTTTGATTTTGTTTTTCAGCAAATGCTCTGGGCGTATCTCATGGCCCCAAATGGGCTAGGACTTAAACTTTCACATCCTTTTCCATGGACAATTGTCCTTTGAATCCGTTTGATAATTCCATCTACCAACTTCCTTTATTAATAAAGAAAAGGTGACATAATGAATGCTGATCTTCCGCAAAAACTAGAGCCTTGTATTTTGGTTGTGCACTGGTAGGGCAAACACAGTAGTCTATTCTGCAAAGATGACATAATTAACCCATTACTCTATGTCATCACAGCAGCTGATTTGATTCAATGGAACATTTTTCCAATTCCCAGCAAAAGGAATCTTTTCTTCTTGTTGTTTTCCTATTCCAGTCATCTATTTGCTGGCTTGATGAGTAGGCTTTTGGCCTCTATTATGATTGGTGGGGCTCATACTAATTCTATTGATTTGCCTTTGTTTACCATGATGACATATACCACTACTTAGCTCCCTAAGTTTATTTGTTTAATACCTCTTGGTTGAAGGTGTCTCATAAGTCATAACCAATTGTTCCATGAAATCATCAACAACCTGCAATAATGACAAAACGATGATTCCAGACCAAGCACTGATGATTATGATTACTTCTGAAATGCAGGTGGGCACAATTGGTGGCGGGACTCAGCTGGCTTCCCAGTCTGCCTGCCTAGACCTCCTGGGCGTGAAAGGTGCGAACCGAGACGCCCCTGGATCGAACGCGAGGCTGCTGGCCACTGTGGTGGCTGGAGGGGTCCTCGCCGGGGAGCTCTCCCTCCTGTCCGCTCTCGCCGCAGGGCAGCTCGTGAAGAGCCACATGAAGTACAACAGGTCGAGCAAGGACATATCCAAGGCCCTACCTTGATCATGTCCAAGGCCCTACCTTGATCGGAACTGAGACTTGGATCGATCGTCGCAGTGGAAATGGACAGGTCCAGACTCAGTGAAAAATGACTTTGAATAAGTTCTTGTGCCCCGTGGAAGTGGAAGTGGAAGTGGAAGCGCATGCAGAGGTGGCCGGCCGGTGGGGCGCGGGTGTGTGTGAGCAGCAGGGCAAAGCTCTCTCAAGAGGCAAAGAATCCATCAACATGGAGACGAGAGAAGGCAAGAACAGTTTGTGCTCGAAACAGGGAGAGTCCTTCCTTGTTCAGGAGCTTGACCTGTTGGATCCTCGATGCTGGCCGGTCCAGGTGTCCAACGCAGTCATCAAACCGGTCGTCCTCTGCTCGCTAACGCTGGAGTAGCAAGCTAACCTTTAGTTTTTTTCTTTCTTTCTTTCTTTCTTTTGTGTTCATATCTCATAAGAGCTTTGGCCGCCATGGTGCAGAAAAGTGTTGTTGTAGGTCGTGGCAGAAGATGCCTCGTTTTTCTCTCTTGGTTATGACTGGTAGATCTCTCTCCCTCTTTGCTTCAGGAAAGCAGCTTGCGAACCTAGTCTCTGTGTTGTTGCAGCACTGTAAATTCTAAATTGCACGGATACGTGTGGATAAGTTTAATATTTAAAAAATAAAAAAATGCAGAGAGAAAGGTTGGGGCTTGGGCAACGATGGGGGCTCACTGATGAAGTGCTGCTGGTGGTGGACGTGGCTTCGGTGCATGGGCTTACGGTGGCGCGAGTCCGACGAGGACAAGGCCCAAGGCGACGGCTCGGGACTGGAGTGGAACAGGTGCGGCATCCTGGTGCAGCAGGACGCGGGATCGACGGCATCGCAGGCGGACGGGTCCGGAGCGGCTCGACGAGGGCGTGCTCGTGGTGGTCGACGTCGCTGGCATCGCGGCGTCGGTGGTTGACGGTGCAGCGCACTCGGCGGAGCCGAGGACGCTGAGCACGGCTTGGCGTGGCAGGACACCGGAAGCTGAGGTAGAGGTCACGGAGGGGACGCGGCGCGACGAGGCCGGTGCTATGAACTGAAGAAGGCTCGTCGCCGGTGGCCGGCCGGCGGCGAGCTGAGTCGCAGTCGCGCGCGGGGAGCTGGGGATGCGAAGCGTGCGAGGCGAGATTGCGACGGGATACGTATCGGCAGATACGCGTTTGTTGGGCTGGGCTGTATCCACAAACGCAGATACGCGTGATACGTATCGGCAATCCGTATCCGAATATTGTAAAAATAATAAAAAATCTGATACTCCACGGATACATATCGGACGCGTATCCATATACGAAATACGCACGTTTCCTGAAGTATCCGTCTTTATAGACTGTATTTAGTTTTATCCGTATCGAAACGTATCGGCGCGATACGTGTGTTTCCTAAAGTATCCGTCTTTATTATTTCTACTAGTTAAGCCCGTCGTTTTTCTGGGGTTAACTAAATTTTATAAAAAAAAATACATGAATCGCATGATAAGATAACAATATTATGAAACTAAACAATGATATTAAAGTGACATTTAATCCAAACAAGTTTTGTGAAAATAACACAATCAATCCACCAGATATCTCAGGGCTCGTAAACTCTATTTTTATGGGCTTTCCGTAATTTGCCTAAGATAATATTTTATATCAGCTAGAAGAAATCTTCGATATCCATTTATTTTGTGTGACAATAAATGCACGAGTAAGTTCCGACACATCTTCATACCATATAATGTATAAATGAGAGTATGCAGATATTAGTGCTTATCACATGGACAACACAGCGTGTCTTAGGAAATCTCATAAAATCTTTAAACAAAGTACGTTATCCTACCGCACAAATACTTTGCGGGTTTACAACTATTCCACGCAAACATGTACCGTAGAATAAGCAATCCACTTGAATATGCGTGGCAAGATGATCAGGAACGTATAGAAATAATTAAATAATTATTGCTATAGCGACTGTGATTCTTAGTTAGTTACCCATCTATGTCAATTTGCAATGTTTCCCTCACAGTGAAATTTCCATTCAAAGATTTTTTTGATCCCATCCAGTAATATGTTTATTCATTACGGCTTGGAACTGCATGTCGAATCTTTCGCGTGGCATACATCAGCACCCGTGTGTGCATAAATAAATTTAAATGTTGCTAAGCATAATGTATACAATTTTATATTTTATAATATTAAACAATATAAAAAAATAATATTTTCTTTCCCTCTCTTTACGAAAATAATGACTATTAAATCAAAATCAAATCCTTAAATTTGTTCAGTAGAATACATTTATTTTTGAACAGAAATCTGCTAGAATATAATGCTTCACACCAAAGGTTGAAATGCTACACTAATAAGTAAAAGGAAAATGCTCAAGTACAGCACCCTTCACTGAAAGTTCACGTTAGCCCTCATGTCTGTGGCTGCGGAGTACTGGCTTTAAAGTGGCTGAAGAATTCCTGTTGGTGGCCTAAACAAAATAAAAGGAGATTGAATCAATGTAATTGGATGAAGACATATATCCTATATCAGTTGGAGCCAGAGGGAGGGGGTTGGGTTCTTTCGGATGCAAACTAATACTACTTGATGGTAGTAAAGGGATGGCTGGTAGGAAAGGAAGCAAGAGCCATTCTGGTGCCACAGGCAGACACTTGCATTTTCAGGAGACGTGGGCACATATGTGATATAAACATGACTTACAAATAATCCAATTCCCCTGTTTGATGGATTTTTGTCACATAAAAATCCATGTGTATACTTGTATTAGGGCGTATTACCAAGTATATAAACTGCATATGGCCGTATATGCGTATATATCTTTGACGCTCTACATACAAAAGAGTTAGAGAAGCTAATAACGTGCTGCAGTGGCATATATATATGTATATGTGCCTTGACATGCAAAGAAGCCATGTGATGCTACGGTAGCATGCACGCATATGTATGCATCTCAACGTGCAAGGAAGCTAGCCAGCTAACAAGAAGCTAGCAAGTGCAGTACGTGCACTCATATACGACCGGAACTGGCTATACGATGCGTATGTATGTACGCCCGGTTCATGTGTATATATATTCCGTCCTGGCACGACTCGGCACGTGGTCTAGAATGTTCTAGAACCTTTGAGTATACGTGTACGAGCAGGACGACGGAAATTGATGGAAGCGAGAGAATACGTAGACGTATTTGAGCTTGTTTCATAAGGTGCAAAGGGAACTCTATTTCGCTAGACCCATGTCTCCATCAGGGACTACGTGAGAACAAGAACCTCTGGGTGGATATGCATGAGCCCAAGATATTTTGCAACGGCGGCCAGATAAGCACGTACACGTACGTACTTATCTCGTGTACAACGAATGGATCGGGACGACTCCGGATATCTCGGCGGGGCCGCAACTGATTCCTGGCGGCGCTGCGTGCAGCCGAGAGCCTCTTCAACCCTAGACGTGACCTATATAAAGAAGCCTCTGGACTCCATAGAGGGGCCCTGACTTTGCATCCACGCGCCGTCAGGCTGCGCAGCAGGCAGGTCTCTTCATCCATCAAGCCGGAAGCCATGGCGCTAGCCGTCACAAGGATGCCCGGCCCAATCGATGGCTGCGAAGGCAGCCCTACCAGGCGCCCAAGACGGAAGTCAGGCAGCCGCCGTCGACAAGATACAAATCCATCCCTCCATGAGCAGGCCAACGACGCCATACGTTTGGTTGTTTGCCTGCACCGCGACATGGCTAGAGGAGCCGGGCTCATTGGATCGGCCGCCGCCACGGCGTCATCCACCAGGAGCACGGAGCAGACGACGACGGAGGATCAGACTTTGCGTTCACACGCCGTCAGGCTGCTGCTGGCACGGCGCCATGCATCGATCCAGAGGCCGGAGGAAGACGGCATCGGTCCAGCTCGGCCTCATGCAGAGAGCCGCCGGCACGTCGTCACCGCGACACCAAGCCGCCATGCCGCCTTCCGCCAAGTTTAGCACGGACGACTGGATCACGGCAAGGGGCAGCCGCCATCATGGCGCCATCCATCCTGATCGAGACTTGGCGCAGATCACCGGATGCGGTCGTGCGCGCTGGCCGGCCGGCATGTTCGCCATGTACCTATGGCACGTATATACGCTGCTTGCATGTATATGCATGTGCGTGTATAGTACACATCCATGAAGAGTGCGACTCTTGATCCAAGAGAACGACGGCCTTGCTCATCAAGCAGCCGCCACAACACGGCGACATAGCGAGCAGGAGGGCCGCCTACGCTTGTCGCAGGGATCGAAGTACATCTGCTGTGCGCCTCGACGCCGGCGAGGCAGACACCAGACCTGGCTGCGCCACGTACATCTGCTGCACCGATTATGCACCGGGCCGCCAGCCAGCATCTTCGTCTACGCCGGCGACATCGCCGCACTGCAAGGGGTGAGCCCAGATGCCATCGACAGCGGCTCCATCTACCTCGACAATACCGCCGCACAACGGAGGCCAACCGGGACGCCATCGGCGATGGCGTCTCTCGAATGCGCGCTCGTGCCTGTCACTGCGATGCGGGGATTCTCCGAGCGCGCCATCAAGATCAATGGGATGTGCTGGTGCACCACGAGGCGTCAGTGATGACTGATGACGCATACGTGTAGGACACGAGGATGGCTGGCTGATCATGTACGCCGGCAAGCTGGTTTCGGTGATGCCGATGGAGACGCCGCGTCGACGTTCTCTGCTCTCGGCCACGTCGACTTTCTCTGCCCCAAGCCGGGATGCGTCGATCATAGGCGACGCTGGACGGACTACCATCGAGCCGGAGGACACGCCCCGTGCTAACGCGGCAAGCCGCTGGAGGAGGTACACCATGATCGTGTACTCCGGCCCGATCTATGACTGAGATGATAGGCAGCGGCCACAAGTTCATGCCAGCGCCATGCATATGCATGCAACCAAGCAAGCATGTGCATATACATATACAATCTCTGTAATGAAGGTCAGCCATGATCAAATGGCGGCAGAACATTTAATTAACATCTCCATATATTTTGTATTCTATTCAACATGCAGGATATATATGGAGGATGGCCATGGACGCCATCGACACAGACGACGGTGTTGAACTAGAACACACCGACTCCATCTACTACCACCACCACGTGCCAGCCCACGCCGACGAGGCGGACGACGTAGGCGAGTACAAGTCTTCACCGAGCTACTACCACCACTACACGCCAGCCCACGCCGACGAGGCGGATGGCGCAGGCGAGTACAAGTCTTCACCGAGCTACTACCACCACTACACCCCAGCCAACGCCGACGAGGCGGACGACGTAGACGAGTTCAAGTCTTCATCAACTACTACTACTTCGACTACTCCACGCGATCAAGTTCCACAGCGTACCACGGCGACGTTACGAGGAAGTCCAAATCAGTCAAGCTACATCAACCATGCAAGTGCTCCTACCACTACAACAGCGTGTCGCTCGACACCGACGGCGAGCGACACAGGCGGCGTGGCTAATACTCTAGCCCACGTTCCAATCGCTCATGGACCGACGAGGCCATGGACACGCCCGACGCCATCCACATCTACACCAACACACAAAGCATGGAGAAGTGAAGCGAGGATCGGCGGCGACGACTACTGTGGCTTAATCGGAGGTACTACGTGAGCCTTTAACTCAATGGGGTAATTAACTGTAGAGCTTTCCGAGGCCCTAGGAACCATGAAGACCACATCGCCTATGTCGGATTGCGCGGGGAGGCTACCCATGGAGCGCACATGTATCGGGAACCTATATTTGTATTTTCATTAAATATGAATAAAGTTAGAGTGTTCCCTCTATTTGTTTCTTTTGTGTACTTTAGTACACACAACGCACGCGCACATTTATTTTTATTCGCACAGAGATCCTCCCTTCTAGAGTAATTTTTTTCGCGGAAACAAATTGGCACGCCTGTGGGACATGGTTCTCCTCCCATCTTTGCTGCGCAACAATGGTCGTCGTATTGGTCTTCACATATGCTCTCCAAGATGGTGTTGTATTTTAAGTTGGTGCTATCTTGGATGTCTTCGCTAGTGAGGCTCCTCATGTGATAGCCCTATATCATTTTTAATCACTTGTTTCGGTGCTTGGTGTTCCCATACACAGGTCCAAGATGCGTGTACGTTGCCTTGAACGGGCTGGAAGTAGGCGTCAATTTCTGGTGCCAGCAATTTCAACAAGACTAAGGCTGGTGTCCATCTGTTGGAAGCCAATGCTGCTTGCCTTGAAAAAGCAACGCCTCAAACCCTTGTTGAACACAACAAGCAAAAAAGTACAATTCCCGTTAAGGTTAATTACGAGCGACAAGTGGCGAGCCTAACTAGTCGCCGGGGCAGCTCCATCAAGTGGATGCAAAAGATGCACCTTGGCACACATATGGGCTCCATCCATGCCACTCGACGTACGAAATGCGTACCAGATTGCGCGGGCTCTGTGCCAACGTCTGGATCATGCACGTCAACGGGAGGCGTGCTCATCAACAGCTTCAGCGGCTTTGGTGCGGAGCAAACGACGCCGAGCCGAGATGAGCGTTCAACTTGAGAGCCGAATGGCAGGGATGTCAAATCGACATTACCAGTGCAGGGGGCTGCCTGCCTGAGTAACCACGGCATTGAGATGCTGCGGCACGACGTCGAACTGATGCTAAACCTGTCGCCAGGCATGAAGGAGACGACGACGAGATAGCGTGATTGGTGCGGTGATGTTGTCATCTTGCCGTCCACAGTTCAACATCGTCGTAGCTGTCGGTTGATGGCTGTCGCCCTCAAGATCAAAGAAGGTAATACCTGTCTTCCATGGTCGTGCACAAGGATGTGTGAGTGACATGTACATGCACGTCGTATAACCACTGTGCACCGAGCAAACAAAGCAAGCCTCGTGCATGCATGGGCGCGCTGTGTTGTTGCTACTTGTCATAGTGAGGAGAGGAATCGGCGATGTCTACACGTCGGACCCTTCATGTTCGGACCTCAAGCAGCGGCAGCTCTCGTCTCTTGGCAGAGATTTCTGTTGTCTGCCGGACGGAGAGCAAGAATCACGAGGACCACGAGGAGCCCGTCTGAAGGAGCGTGTCGGCGACTAGCACGTAGCCGGAGGGCAGCAAGCCATGCGTCACTCGACGTCCAAAGCGATCGCTTGAGGCAGCGAGGTCGTGGACGACATGCAACAGCTACACCGACGCGTTGGGATGGGTGCACGTTGGCGCACGTATCAAGTCTCCATCCATGCATTAAGGCTGCCGACGGGTCCTCCAATGGGACGCAGACTCCACATGGCGGCGACTGTTGACCGGGATGCTGAGTTAGCGGCTCTGACCTGGAGTCCGTCAAGGCTCCCCGACATGCCCTCGCGGTGCAAGCAAGACACAGTCTACACATGACGTGTCAACTTCTATGCCGTGTGCTAGTGATCACATCAAGCTGGAGGGACGTCCTGCTGCTGCAACAAGCCGCAACACGCTGATGGTGGTAACATGGTGCTATTTTGGACGTCTCACCTGGTTTGAGACTCTTGTAGGATAGCCCAAATCTTATCTGGGTAGTTAATTTCTACCTGGTTTGTCTTCTTTTTGTGTCTTTTGTGCAGGGACCAAGGTGGATGCTTATGCTTGGACAAAGCTGAGGCGTACCTCACGATGAGGTCAAGGTCCATCTCCACGCTTGGGGCAATTTTGCTTGTCATCTCCAGTTCTTCATGCTTTGGGGGCAATTTGGCTTGCCATGGTGAGGCAACAGCGACAACCCCTCTCTGCTCCGTGGGCGATGAAGCATGAGGGTCCAGAAGTCGCGAGAAGCGGTTCCACCTTATGATGAGCACAACGGCAACAATGCCGGTCGGCGCATCTATGCCGACGGCATGACGGGTTAAATCGACGGTTCTTGGTTGGGACTCACGATATCGTGCCCCTGGTAGTCGCTGGGGCGCAACTTCATCAAAACGCCGATGCAGGGACGCACCTTGCCGCACACATGAGGACTCCATCGGGCTGCTCAACTTGTTCGCGGCACAAGCAGGATGACCTCATGCATCAACAAGATGAATGCCCCACATGATGGTGACTTCTTGGACTCCGATGAGTGAACGACATCACCAAGTTGGTCAGCTCCATCAAAGCCGAGGCAAGACGTCTTTGCTTCAGCAAAGTGTCCTCATTGCGTCAGCAAGATGCATGCCTTGCAGGATGGTGGCTGCACAGACTCTGATGATCCAAGGACACCAAGCCCGGCTCCATAGTGGCCTCCTGACGTGTTCTCGTGGCGCAAGCAGGACATAGGCCATGCGGAACGGCGACTTCATCAGATTTGATGTTGATCTTGTGGCGCCGAAGTGGAGGACGCCTTATTACAGGAAGTCACAAGACAATGGCTCCAGTCGATGATTACAGGACAAGGTCGCGCGCTGCCTGCAACTGACAGGTGGCGCTAACGATGGCTATGCCTGGCATGAAGACGACGGTGATATGGCTTGGCCACAATCATGTTGTGGTAGTGCCATCAAGATTACAATTGTCATGGCTGCCGGACATTGCCCACCATAACGTAGGACTCGACCTCTCTGTGTTTTGGCACCCTCAACTGCAGCTCGCCTCTATTGGCGGCGATGTCTGTCCGCCGAAAAAGCGATCATCTGAGGCACTGGGGCGTGAACGAGATATTGCACACATCTAGTCTGGCAGCTTCACGGGTGCACAGAGAAGTCCCTGGTGGGAACTTCAAACGTTGAGCCCCTAATTAGTCGCGTCCTATATATAGTGACTGGCCACAGATGACAGATGCACGCACTATTGCAGTGTCAAGGGGAGGTTTCCATCTCCTTCAAGACTACGCTGACTTTGTCGGTATGTCGTGATGAGAGGCCACGACGAGTCGATGAGATTCCCATATGGTCGCGAAGGCACCAACGAGAGCGACTTGCAGTTCGACGAGCTTGCTACAAACAAGCTAGCCGGCGGCCGAGCGTCTTCATCCAAGGCATTCCCGAAGCGGAAGCCACAAGCGCGGGAAGTGATGGCGTTCACGTCATTCTCTATGGGTAAGAACTAATCTAGTATTGTTTCTTCGAATCTTGCATAACCATGTGCACGTCGCCCCCGATATCATGATTTGGGCCAAGAAGAGAACGACGTGGCAGCCAGATGATCAAGACGGCGCCGGACTGCGAGAAACTCTCGCGTCACGAGACACGAATTCGCGGTTGCCAGGACATGAACCTGAAGATGCTAATACTACACCGACATGCAAAGCAACATCAAAATGCAAGCAAGGTGTATATTCATGCATGTATTGGCCATGCATACATGTACGTGCAACTACCGCAAGCTAACGAGCTAAGTGGCTGGAAGCTGCGACGCGCGCTCGATGGCTCACGCACATTTTGGCGCAGCTGCTACTTGTTGGCTGCCCTAAGCATCTGTGAGGGACGCGCTTGGACAAGCATGCGGAGTCAGTCATCTCGCCCTGCTCCAAGCCACGGTGTGCTGAGCCGGATGTGCAGGAACAACTCTTCTGCACACATCTACAACGCTAGACCCGGAGGCTTCGAGGCGAGTACGCGGATGTTATCAAGCATAGCTCCGGCGTTCCACCTCAACACCGTCGCCGCCACCAGACAGGCGAGTACGGACGTCATCAAGAGTGTTGCCATGTTATACACTTCGACGCCGGGGCCGAGGGGCAGTTCCATGTATAGCAGCCCTCTGCTTTCGACATCAATCATAAGGGGCAGAATTTGTTCCTTGATCCATACAATGTCGACAGTTTTCCCGCATCACCAAATGTAAAAGCTGAGATGCTAGGACGCTGGACGAGTGCGGCAAGCCAAAGGATACAACAAGACAGATATGAAGGACGACCACGCCTCTGCATTGGCACGATGACGGCAATGGCGGCGAGCGTGCCTCTGCATCGGCACGATGACGGCAGCGGCGACGAGCGCGCCTATGCATCGGCACGTTGACGGCAATGGCGAGCGCGCCTCTGCATCGGCACGGTGACGGCAACGGCGGCGAGCGTGCCTCTGCATCGTCACGATGACGGCAGCGGCGACGAGCGCGCCTCTGCATCGGCACGTTGACGGCAATGGCGAGCGCGCCTCTGCATCGGCACGATGACGGCAACGGCGGCGAGCGTCCCCTTTGCGTCGGCACAATGACGACGGCGGCAAGCATTCCTTCGCGTCGACATGACGGCAAGCAACCCTCTGCACCGGCACAATGACGATGGTGGCAAGCGCTCCATTTGCGTCGGCATGACGGCGATCGGCTTCGACACGCCCCTCTACCATGGCATACTGCGTCACTGAGGCAGATCAACATGCTGATTCCTCACGAGGCCACGACGGAGACTGTGGGCATTAAGTCGTCCTACACTGACTTATCAAAAGCCACGCTTGCTGATGGTAGGTGCAACAGGCGCCATCTATCCTAGGCCGCGGGAGCTGTACCCGCGAACTTCTGCCCGAGCGCCACATGCTGATCCCGCCAATGTGATGATAAGGGCGCCTGACTAATCTCACGCGCCTACGCACACATCCTCGCGGCGCAAGAAGAGAGGAGCGCCCTGGAGCTGGTACAAGCCAGCCCTGCATAGAGGCGTCTGCAATTGTTGAGATCACCAGTCTTAGCAAGCGCCACCCAGAGCGAACGACGCAGCTGTCGCCGCGCGCGCTGTGTCTGGACTCTGAAGGCGAGAGGACGCGTCCAGCACCAACGGTGGCTGTAAAGAAGCGTGCTAGCAGCTCAAGTGTGGGTAGATGTGTATGCACACATGCAGCATGGTTGCACATACGTACGCACCTCTACATGGATGGTTGCTGACGAACTAATTAGCAAGCCATAACTTAATCCACGCACAAGCCAAAGATAATAAGCAAGCCAAGCAGGATTGCTGCACGTTCGTGCGCAAATGACAGTCCGACAAGCAAGAGGCTTTTGCACCTCGCTGATGCACTTCCACACGAGGCTGACCATATCGGCGGACCCTGGAGGAGTAGTACATGAAGCAAGCCTACTGCGTTGCTACACTTCTATAGTGCTACCCTCGACACGGAGCAGGCCATCACTTGGTCTGGACTTTGCCAAGCCGTTGCTGTCACCATTTCCAAAGTCGACGCCGAGGTCCACACCACAAGCGGGCGGCTCCGCCAAGCTCATCACCGGGGCAGCAGTACACTACCCTGGTCCCCTATGACGCCGACAGCCTCTACTGGCGTCATCTTCATCATCAACAACCTCGGAAGACAGCATGCCATATCCTGAGTCTCTGATGGACGTCGTTGATCTTCCGGCGTTGCATTCTACAACAACACCGGGGGCAGCACCATTGTTTTCGGTGCCATAGGATGTCGATTGCCCTCAAGCGACGTCTATATCAACAACACACAGGGGTAGCAACACAGCAGCTCCGGTGTCCTCCAACGCCGGTCGTGATCCGGTGTCGCCTTCTACATTATCAACACTTACTGGGGCAACATATCATAACCCCAAGTTCTCTACGATGCCAACATGCTTTCGGCGTCGCCTACATTAACAATACTGGGGTGTCACACACCTCCCCGTTCGTCTTGACAACATGGTCTTCGGCACCGCATTCAACATCGACAACATTGGGAATAGCACCACACCTCCCCGGTCGTCAACACCACCAACCGCAAAGGCACCTTGGTCTACATCGACAAACCCAAGGGGCGTCCACACCTCCTAGCTTATCTCCCATGCCAATAGCATTTTGGCGTGTCCTTCAAAACGGCAGCACTAGGAGCAATAGTGCGCCTATGCAAGAATCTACGCCGCGAGAAGGCCTTTCGACAACGCCTCCAAGCTCGCAAGCCAGAGCTCCACATTGATGGCAGGTTCTTGATGTTCATTTATCTTGCATATTTTTTTTAGAGTAGCATGCATTTTTCATTGCATCACTTTCGGCCACCTCCTATAAAAAAACCCAAAAGGCTCTCCCTACAAGGCTCTAGCTGCAGTGAAGGATCCGGCCGCTCGGGACCTCTCCGTAGGGGCGGGGCAACGACCTTGCATGTGGAATTTGCGACAAGCCATCACATCACGGATAACACGACGGACGCCCGAACGTGTTTTCGGCCGGGGGCGGGGAAGACGGCTCGAGCCGCTCCTAAGCAGCGAGGCGACCATGCACGCTGCGCTTCCAAGACATGAAGCAACGCACACTCCGGGAAGACTATAGAAGAAGAGCAAGAAAGGGCTACCCGGTGCAACACAAGTTTAAGCCAAGTGTGCAGCCTCTTGCCACCCCTAAGGTGACAACAAGGTCCAACAAAATAAAAAAATGCGAGGATTTACCTAGATACACAGAGGTGAATGGCTACACTCCAAGTTCCTCGTATGTTCAAAAAAAAAAAAAAAAGCAAAAAAAAAAAAAGAGTGAGCAAAGAAAATGGTCACCAAAGATGTGGGCGGGCAGCTCAAATATCAAAATGGAAGGCGGAGGTAGCCATTCACTATCCTCGGCAAAAGTGATGGCAAATTCTTCAGCGTTACCCAAAACCAAACTCAAATCAGCCCCTACCTCCCTCCATGTCATGGAGAGCGAGTGGGCTGTGGTTCAAACTCAACGCAAAAGGAGTCTCGACCAAGAATTCCCTTCACCCCAGTGGAGACATCCAGCTAAGTCTACACATTCAAGCACACAATGGGGCCAAATCGTAGGAGCCATGTTGCTATGGTTCACGCTTGGCACCCGATGATTATGTCCCACGGCTGTCCTATCACAAGCTGCTCATATAGCTAATGCCCATGGCGTAGCCAACATTTTTAAAAAAAAAAACACAATCCGGACAATATACTCAACTTGATGACTTTTGTCTCATCATTAACTCTTCCTAGCTATGTCATCTATCACCGCATTAAGCTAGTTGTTTATTGTAGTGTTGCGGTCCATCGTTGCACTACAATCGGGAGCGGTGCGATCGCCCGTCGCGGTTAGTATCAAGGCGATGAAACCCTTCAATCCAGCCATGTCACGCCACAATGCAAGGTGGCACTGGGTTGATAAAACCACACCGGGAGGCGGTCACGTGCGCCCGCTGCGGCCGGTGTCAAAATTTGTGGAAACCCTTCAGCGGGTCATTTCATGCCACGATCACAAGGTGGCTCCTTGGTTGATAAAAGCTTTAAAAGTCAAGTACCACGGTCCTCATACCGTATGGCCAAAGCAACTCAAGGCGTCCGATTGGCTAATGCCATCATTCGACGATGGATACATCAATGGACAATGCCGCAACATGGCCCCAATGAAGCCCTACCTCGTCAGTTGGCGGCGCGCCCGCGCCGGCTCGCGGAGTTCAACGCATCGTCCGTTGGCGGCGCCGCCACGCGGCTCCAACGGAGTTCAAACCTCGTCCGTTGGCCGACGCCCGCCACGCGGCTCCATCGAGTTCAACACCGCCCCCATCCGTTGGCGCCGCCACGCCGCAGCGGCTCCAGCGGTACAACCTCGTCCTGTTGGCCGGCGCCACGCCGCGGCTCCAACGGAGTTCAACACCATCCGTTGGCGGCGCCCCACGCATGCGGCTCCAACGGAGTTCAACCTCGCCCGTTGGCTAAAGCGCCCGCAGCGGCTCCAACGGGAGTTCCACGGCTTTACGTTGGCTGACGCCGATCACGTGGCTCCAACGAAAGTCTCTCCACCACCTTGGAGTCAACACAACACCATCAAAGGTACATTTTTATTTTTATTTATTTTGCTTTTGTTTCTTTTGTCTTTTCCTTTCCTTCTCTTCGCTTTTGTTTTGTTTTCCTTTTCTTTTTGTTTTCCTCTCTCTTTTTGTCCATGCTAAAGACTAAGGGAGCATCCATGATGGGAGTGCCCTTCATTGAGAGAGCCGCTACCAATGACGACGTGGCGACAAGACACAAGAACTTGTGTTGAGCAGCGGCAACGGCATGCAAGTGACCAAGACAAGCAATGCCGCACCGGTGGCCCGTCAGCTGCTGCCGCACATATATGCGTGCCAACAGCGACGAATCGGCCAACGAATCGACCAACGTTGTTGACAATACAACACGCCGCCAGTGAACGTACGAGACCTGCTGAGCTGTGATGGTAGAAGTCACGCTAAACATGAGCAGATAGCACACCGTATACGTGCCAACGCACGCCTTTAGATGAAGCTGCATCACCTCTTTGCTGGTTGTGGCTATCTGAAACAAGCGGACAAGAAGGAATGTATACATAAATGTACTTGAAAAGTGTCAATTGAGTACGTGTATATGTCTTATAATGTGCTATTAAGAAAATAGTGAAAGGAAATGTTCACGTCAAGAGCATTACTAGATACGCTTGTACTAATAGAGAGGTTCATATGGCGGCCATTCTGTGTGGCGTCTGGACCAAATCAATAAAAAAATGATATCAAATGGCTAGAGCTTCAGATGGTCTTACAATAAGTACCGTCGAAGCGCACAAGAAAGGGAAGCAAGCTAGAAACTGCATATGCAAGCTCCCTCGCAATTGTGTAATGAGCAATTAGTTGGAGATGATACGTGAGCATACGCATACTTCCCCGATATGGGATAATACAGTCATATGCCTACTTCTGTGCTCCATAGTAAAGGAGTATACGGCCTGTAAATTGAACAGGCCAGACTATATGCACCATGATCAAACAGTAACACCCGGTGTTGCACGGCCTCGTCGAAGAGGTGATCATCGTCGCTCCGCAACTATGCCCTCGGCGGTCAGCTTGCTGCTCATGGACGATATCCCCTTGACGGGCGCAGGCGCCGCGACAGCAGTTGGTGGCAGCCGCCGAGCTTGGCGCAGCCCAGACCGATTATTTCATTTGTACATGTCAAGATGATATTATGGGCACTAACATCCTGGCAAGGACAGACCTGTGACTCTGTCCAGCGGGTGCTCTGCATCAACAGCCTTGACCATGGCTTTAGCCTTTAGCAACATGAACATGCGCTGCCTCGATGATGAGCGAAGTAGCCGAGGACACTTCGGCACTAATCCCCTTCAGAGGTTGCTCAAGCTCGATCGTCTCAATTGGGCACCGGACAGAGGCTGGTGTCCATCCTCCATCAACCACGGCGCGGGTGCGGACTTCTCCGTCCACAGCCGAGACGACGTCAAGCATCGACGTCCTCAATACCCGCACAACAGTAATCCAGCAGCTCCTTCGTCGACGGGCGCTGCATCAACTCCATAACCTCTTCGCCTCGACACGACGAGAGCAAGGGTCAAGTAGCAGTAGAGCAGCCATCTCCATCTAAGATGTGTCATGCTTCTTATGCTGATCACATGGCAGCTCAGCAAGCTCGGCGCCACGACAACCCTGCCGTAGCAGGCGCCAACTACGTTCGGTGCGGCAACTCTCGGCAACCATCCGCACATACACCGTGGCAATAGTTCACATGGTTGCATCATGTATATGCACCAGTCTGACGTGCATGATCATTTCAAGCACGACGTAAGATAAACTCAAATGCAATGCAATGGAGCATGGACGGTGCCCCTGTTATTATTCATGTGGTGCACATGAATGGAATTCAATTATTTTAAAAAAAAATAAAAGTAATTTAATCCAAGGCCGCAACTAGTTCATTGCGCCATCTCAGTAAAAAAATATGTATTTTCACCATGTCGAAGTTCGAATTTACTACGCAATTCAAACTCAACTTGGTGGGGCATTGTTTGATGGATTTTTGTCACATAAAAATCCATGTGTATACTTGTATTAGGGCGTATTACCAAGTATATAAACTGCATATGGCCGTATATGCGTATATATCTTTGACGCTCTACATACAAAGAGTTAGAGAAGCTAATAACGTGCTGCAGTGGCATATATATATGTATATGTGCCTTGACATGCAAAGAAGCCATGTGATGCTACGGTAGCATGCACGCATATGTATGCATCTCAACGTGCAAGGAAGCTAGCCAGCTAACAAGAAGCTAGCAAGTGCAGTACGTGCACTCATATACGACCGAACTGGCTATACGATGCGTATGTATGTACGCCGGTTCATGTGTATATATATTCCGTCCTGGCACGACTCGGCACGTGGTCTAGAATGTTCTAGAACCTTTGGTATACGTGTACGAGCAGGACGACGGAAATTGATGGAAGCGAGAGAATACGTAGACGTATTTGAGCTTGTTTCATAGGGTGCAAGGGAACTCTATTTCGCTAGACCCATGTCTCTCCATCAGGGACTACGTGAGAACAAGAACCTCTGGGTGGATATGCATGAGCCCAAGATATTTTGCAACGGCGGCCAGATAAGCACGTACACGTACGTACTTATCTTGTGTACAAGCGAATGGATCGGGACGACTCCGGATATCTCGGCGGGGCCGCAACTGATTCCTGGCGGCGCTGCGTGCAGCCGAGAGCCTCTCTTCAACCCTAGACGTGACCTATATAAAGAAGCCTCTGGACTCCATAGAGGGGGCCCTGACTTTGCATCCACGCGCCGTCAGGCTGCGCAGCAGGCAGGTCTCTTCATCCATCAAGCCGGAAGCCATGGCGCTAGCCGTCACAAGGATGCCCGGCCCAATCGATGGCTGCGAAGGCAGCCCTACCAGGCGCCCAAGACGGAAGTCAGGCAGCCGCCGTCGACAAGATACAAATCCATCCCTCCATGAGCAGGCCAACGACGCCATACGTTTGGTTGTTTGCCTGCACCGCGACATGGCTAGAAGGCCCGGGCTCATTGGATCGGCCGCCGCCACGGCGTCATCCACCAGGAGCACGGAGCAGACGACGACGGAGGATCAGACTTGCGTTCACACGCCGTCAGGCTGCTGCTGGCACGGCGCCATGCATCGATCCAGAGGCCGGAGGAAGACGGCATCGGTCAGCTCGGCCTCATGCAGAGAGCCGCCGGCACGTCGTCACCGCGACACCAAGCCGCCATGCCGCCTTCCGCCAAGTTTAGCACGGACGACTGGATCACGGCAAGGGCAGCCGCCATCATGGCGCCATCCATCCTGATCGAGACTTGGCGCAGATCACCGGATGCGGTCGTGCGCGCTGGCCGGCCGGCATGTTCGCCATGTACCTATGGCACGTATATACGCTGCATGCATGTATATGCATGTGCGTGTATAGTACACACATCCATGAAGAGTGCGACTCTTGATCCAAGAGAACGACGGCCTTGCTCATCAAGCAGCCGCCACAACACGGCGACATAGCGAGCAGGAGGGCCGCCTACGCTTGTCGCAGGGATCGAAGTACATCTGCTGTGCGCCTCTCGACGCCGGCGAGGCAGACACCAGACCTGGCTGCGCCACGTGCATCTGCTGCACCGATTATGCACCGGGCCGCCAGCCAGGATCTTCGTCTACGCCGGCGACATCGCCGCACTGCAAGGGGTGAGCCCAGATGCCATCGACAGCGGCTCCATCTACCTCGACAATACCGCCGCACAACGGAGGCCAACCGGGACGCCATCGGCGATGGCGTCTCGAATGCGCGCTCGTGCCTGTCACTGCGATGCGGGGATTCTCCGAGCGCGCCATCAAGATCAATGGGATGTGCTGGTGCACCACGAGGCGTCAGTGATGACTGATGACGCATACGTGTAGGACACGAGGATGGCTGGCTGATCATGTACGCCGGCAAGCTGGTTTCGGTGATGCCGATGGAGACGCCGCGTCGACGTTCTCTGCTCTCGGCCACGTCGACTTTCTCTGCCCCAAGCCAGGATGCGTCGATCATAGGCGACGCTGGACGGACTACCATCGAGCCGGAGGACACGCCCCCGTGCTAACGCGGCAAGCCGCTGGAGGAGGTACACCATGATCGTGTACTCCGGCCCGATCTATGACTGAGATGATAGGCAGCGGCCACAAGTTCATGCCAGCGCCATGCATATGCATGCAACCAAGCAAGCATGTGCATATACATATACAATCTCTGTAATGAAGGTCAGCCATGATCAAATGGCGGCAGAACATTTAATTAACATCTCCATATATTTTGTATTCTATTCAACATGCAGGATATATATATGGAGGGGATGGCCATGGACGCCATCGACACAGACGACGGTGTTGAACTAGAACACACCGACTCCATCTACTACCACCACCACGTGCCAGCCCACGCCGACGAGGCGGACGACGTAGGCGAGTACAAGTCTTCACCGAGCTACTACCACCACTACACGCCAGCCCACGCCGACGAGGCGGATGGCGCAGGCGAGTACAAGTCTTCACCGAGCTACTACCACCACTACACCCCAGCCAACGCCGACGAGGCGGACGACGTAGACGAGTTCAAGTCTTCATCAACTACTACTACTTCGACTACTCCACGCGATCAAGTTCCACAGCGTACCACGACGACGTTACCGAGGAAGTCCAAATCAGTCCAAGCTACATCAACCATGCAAGTGCTCCTACCACTACAACAACGTGTGTCGCTCGACACCGGCGAGGCGAAAACGACACAGCGGGCGCGCTAATACTCTAGCCCACGTTCCACCGGCTCATGGACCGACGAGGCCATGGACACGCCCGACGCCATCCACATCTACACCAACACACAAGCATGGAGAGTGAAGCGAGGATCGGCGGCGGCGACTAACGCGGCTTAATCGGAGGTACTCGTGAGCTTAACTCACGGGGTAATTAACTAGGAGCTTTCCGGCGCCCTAGGAACCATGAAGACCACATCGCCTATGTCGATTGCCGCCCGGGGAGGCTACCCATGGAGCGCACATGTATCGGGGAACCTATATTTGTATTTTCATTAAATATGAATAAAGTTAAAATGTTCCCTCTTTTGTTTCTTTTGTGTACTTTAGTACACGGCACGCTCCCGCACATTTATTTTTATTCGCACAGAGAGATCCTCCCTTCTAGAGTGATTTTTTCTCGGAAACATCCCCTTGCAGATGACTAATCCAAATCGAACTCAGGAATGTTAGAAGCAATTCTAACATGACGTTCCATTTTTTACTACAAGCAATAGTCAGGACTGGACCAAAGTCCATATATATACGCTAGTGAAAAGCACAAACAGGTACACACCAATAATTCAGTAGAAAAGAAAAATACAGTAAAACATGGTGAAGCACAATAGAGGCTCACATGGTAAAAATCCTGAAACACGGAACTTCTTAAATAATAGCTCTATGAAAGTCAGAGCTCACCTGAATCCTCGACACTGAGAAGTTTGCTTCTCCACTCCGATCATAAGATTGTTGGTTAATGGCAATGTCGTCGATCCCCTTTGAAAAGGTATAACACATCAATTGCTTGAGGAATATAAAGCAGCAAGAAAATAGATGCTGTTATAATGGATTCAGAAAAAAAATGTTCACAAAGAGGCCATGAACAATATACAATGATGTGGTTTATTACTTGAAGGACTGATATGTAATAGCCATACAATTCTCTTCATAAGCAAAAACAGATGCTGAGATGAAAGAGGTGCACAACTAAGCAGACATGCCTAGGGATTCATTCCATTAGGGAAATAATCATATTAGACGAAGTTAGATACGAAAAAATTCAGTCAATCATGATCACCTTTTTCGAAACAGTACATGGAGGAAGATAAAGGACTTGTCCCATGCTTATCAGAACCTGTTTACAGTCCCTGAAATCATTCAGCATAAATCGACTGCTAGAAGATTTTTTTTTTTTTTTGAAAAAAAACCGAGGACAGCTAGAAGATGATCTGCAAAATAAATCATCGAGTAATTAGAGTTTAGATTCGCAAAAAATGTATCCTTGGAGTGGCCTCCAGGTACCTTTGCAAATCAAATACAGGTTAGTGAAATGGTATAGTACTGACCACATCTCACGTGGGTATTCCACTGAGCACATGGTCAGCATAATGCAACCATAGCTAACTAAAACCATATAAAATATAAAATATAGCAGTCATAAACCTTATTAGTCAACTATCTTTCCTTTGGAACATCAACAATCAAATTTGAAGGTGCAACTCCCATGTTTGACAGTTTTATAGTTTAACTACATGGCCTTCTAGGAAAAAGAAATAAACAAAACTAAGGTTAATGAGACTGAATGCAGAAGCCATCATATAGGGTTAAATAGAGGTGTGAAAATAAATTTCAAGGCAATTTTATGCAACCTATCAGCATATTGAACAAACAACAAAAGGGTTGATTTACAGCTTCTGATAGCAACCATAATAACATGTACAAATTTTTTTAAAGATGAGTACAACAAGAACTTCTATGTTGTTCTGTGTAGCTGGGCCTCTACTTTATTAAAACTGATTGAAAGGATACTACCATGAATAGTACAGCTACCATAATGTTAAAACCACAACAGTCTTCATGTTAAAACTACATGAAGCTATCTTCCACTACAAAACCAGCATGAATGAGTTGGTTGCTATAGTCACCATATCCCCAAAGTAAATTGCACTTTCATCATGACAACCTTTGTGAGGCAATTACTTTTGCACAGCTTAGGAAAAACCATTATTCTAGCAGGAACTTTCCTATAATCATATATGCGTGCACAGAATCAATCCTAATTTGCTTAAAAATTATGGGAACATAAAAATACAAAAACAATAAAATGGAATTGCACCAAAAATAATAATATAAAAAAACAGACCATGAATCCAATGAACTGTCTAAGATGCATCCAAGGAACCTATAATCCACTAATTGAGACATTTTGGTTCGATATCAAAGTCGAACACCGTCAGACAATTCATCTAAGCAATATGAGATGCAGCTTAAATCTCTGAGTTTACCAAAACGAATATGGCAAAAAAATTTAATAAAAACAGAGGTCCTAATCCAATGGAACAGACAGAGATCCTTTGTAAATATCTGAGTGGCTACCTTGAGAAGAATTAGGCCCTGATCCAATATCTGAGTGGCCATCGATATGGAAATATGCAATGATGATGCTCCCCTGACCTGTACTGCAATTACCTCAATGACGACGGGCATGAGGTGGAGCCATAATAGCTGGAACCGAACAAAGTCAATCTGGAACCATAGCTAAATGATGACATTTCTTTCCACGGGCAATATTCAAGAAATAGGAAGGCCACACCTGCCAGCTGCCTGATGGCTCCTTTTTCTTTCTTCGATCTCCCTACAACCAATCATGCAATAGAATTGGACATAAATAGAATCCGACTACAAGCTAATTTGAAGCAAAACCAATTTCTAGAGCAAATAAATGGATCTAACTTCCCAAATTTTACAAAAAAACCCTTAAAATTAGATTATGAAATATACACTGATACGAATATCTGTTGGACCAATTCTGCGCAACCACATCCTAATGTTGGTTGTACTGTGAGTGCACATCAATGGATAATGTGTGTGACTTATCAGGTGGCTCAGAGACAAGCAACAGACTAACTACAGTTGGTCAGTACATGCAGCATTTTTAGGTTCCATCTCCAACTATAGATTAAGCTTCGCACTACTGCCAGTATCTTGGAGAATAAAACAGAGGCTGAAACGGCAAGCAGAAACTTGAATACCAAGAGCTAACCTGAGTTGGCGAGCTGCACCATGAAACAAGAGGACAATAGTGCTTATCAGTCAATATCCAACACGAACTGAATGTGGGAAGGTATATGATGATGATTCCACTCAATATCCAACACGAACTACATGTGGGTAAGGTATATGATAATGATTCCACCTTGGTCTCATGGAATATGCATAATAACAATTATTCTACAATTAACGGTTGTTCCAAACCTTCCTGCAGAAAAACAAGCATGAACCATGAATATTCTTTTGGTTATACAATGCCTTGTTTGTTCACCCCGCCTGCAGCACTTCTAGGCATGACTTGAACTTAGATAAACAACTACAAGATGGATGACGACACATTGATACATGTTCATAGACATAATCTGCATACAAGACACATTAACTTCAAAGTTTTGAAAGTAGAATAGAACGTAGTATGTCATACCTCTAAATTATTCCGAGCACTAACATACACGGATTCTTCGTATCTTGAATTCTCTTTAGATAATCTTGATCAAATTTTGAACAATTAATTATGCATTCAAATCAAACTTCAAAAGGCTAAAATGTTATTGAAATTTTGGACAATTAATTATGTGCTGAAACTTCAAAGGCAAATCTGAAGAAAAATACCCGTGTGTATGTCTGCTGCACGGGCGCCTGGCCGATGCCCTTGCCGCGGCTGGCCCAGATCTGCAGTCTCCTCCTACTGCTGCTGCTGCCCAATGGAGTGGTGGTTGGGGCTGGCTGCTGGCTTGGGCGCCATGGAGAAGCTTCAGTAGTCCTTCCCCACGCAAATGAGCCAGAGCACACCGAGCATGGTCTGCTCGACCATGGCGCCCTTGCCCTCCGCCTCCAGCAGCCTTGGGGACATCGCAGCGCCTCGATCGACGGGATCTGTCCCCCCCTGCCGCGCTCGGATCGGCTGCTGCAGCACAACCTCGAAGACCGCCACCTCTGTGGGCATCCTCGTCGGTGCGGCGGTGGCATCGCGGGCGGAGGGGTGGCGAAGTTGCCGCGAGGAGGGGAGCGCGGCGCAGAGACGGAGGTGGTGCGGAGACGAGTCGCAAGGATCACGGATGGCTTGTTCTTTCCTTTTTTTAGACGGAGGGAGGTGGAGCTCGGGTGGTGGAGCTCGGGTGCGGTTTCGCACGGGAGGCGGACAGATGGCGGACAGAAATTTTTACCGCACGAAGCTTTGTCCCCTTTCCATCCTAGTAAAGATATCCGTATCCGAAACGTATCGGCGCGATACGCGTGTTTCCTGAAGTATCCGTCTTTATAGACTGTATAATTATTTCTCAGATTTGTTTGATCCTCCTCTTCTCGTTAACCAAACGAGCACTTGTCGAAATACGCAGTGCACCAGCTACTCTTGGTTATTTTCAAATCAAAATAAATAAAGTAGCAGGTTAGTTGGATGCAGATGCGTGTGCGGCCAGATAGGGGATGAATAAGCTGGAGTGTCATGTCGCATTCAGACTCCCCGGAGACGCTGCAACCTCTTGTTTAGCCACCTGTGCTTTTATCCTGGCTCGATGGCTCACATCACATGTGACCTGCATGTTGGGCAGGCAGATTGGATCCAGGCATTATCCAGCATGCCACATGGCCTGGGCCTGGGCCTGGTGCTGGAGCTGGTCTCTGGGGTCGCCATTGCCGGTGCCGGTGGCCACTGCCAGTTCTGTGCCGGGACCTCGCATGCGGTCCACTTTGTCCACCAAGTGCCAAATCAGCAGGGGCAGGGCGGGCAGCGGCCAAGAATGCACGACGAGATTCTGCAGATGGCATGCGTGCCGGGAAAGATTCTCGGCCTCTCGTTTGACGCCTGCCTGCTTGGCGCAGTGATGCCATGGCATGCATCACAACCGACTACCGAGTGCGTTCATGCTGCAGAGTGCAGACCGCAGTGCATGTCTTGGCCTTCCAGGTCCAGGGTGGGTCGGTATAGGTAGAAGAAACGGTCTTCCCGTACGTGTGTGTCGAGATGATCCACCGCACCGCCATGAGCAAATCAAATGTGCGTGCATGTCCATTGGTGTCCATTGGGACCTTGTTTCAGTATCAGTAACCCAGGCTGGCAGCAGGTTCCCTTGCCATGTCTCTACCAGTACAATGTGACCCTAGAAAAATAAATTTCTCTTAGATACGGGTCAATGGCTCGATCTCGAAAAAAAGGAAAAAAAATCTCTTGGCGTCATGTCCTCCCTAAAGGCGTGGCGGTAGAACCACTACTCTAGTCTTGTGCCTAGTCTTTGTGGCCTTCTTTCATCGTCTTGTAGGGTTGTCATCGCTCTCTGTGGTCCTTGGCACGTCTGTGATTATGGTTCATGTCGGAGCTTGTTGTTGTGCCTATGTATGCTTACCGCGCGTCTTTACAGTGCGTTGGTTCTACCATAATGTCTTTGGGTCATACTGGCAGGTAATTGTTGTCCCTATTGTTTAGGTTTTGTGGTGGATGCTTTGTCGCCACCATATCTCTCCCCACGGATGGCCGTCGTTGGTTTCTTCACTAGCACATTTTTGGCCACCAGTCGTATTTCTCCTGATGGATGCTTAGTCATTGTTGGTTTCTTCATTGGCGGATGCTTTGTTGCCGGTACCATTTGGTTTCTGCGGATACTTTGTCGTCAAGATCGCAGGCTGATGCTTTGTTGTCATAGTTGTTTGGGCTCCTCTTGGTGGATGCTTTCCCACTCAAGTTTATACATACACGTGTCGCCCGCATTGGGTGGATGCTTTCTTGTTAGAAGTTTAGTTTCAATATAGACAGCCATTGCGTTGATTTCTTTTATTCCCCCCCTTTTTTCTCTCGTTCTTTGCCTTTCTTGGTTATTTTGGAATATGGTTGCGAAAAAGAAAGACATTATGATATGTGTTGACACCTGTTATAGTATAATATTAATAGTCAACTAAACATGAAATAAGGGCGAAATGAATATCAACATAGACTAGGGGTCTAACTAACATAATTCCACGAGCTTTGGTGATTTATATCTTTTCGGGGACTTAACGGATAAACAGAGAAGAATAGAGAAAGTTCCTAATATACATCTCATACAATGGCAAGCCTTGGATCGTGAAGTAACTTAACCCAAAATGTGGACTAAAACACTCTAGAAGGTACCGAAGACACCCGGGAGAAACATGGCTCGGTTGGGCCACAAGACCGACGGCCGCGGGGATTTGGGCGGCGCCGCCCTTTCGAGCCAAACAGGCCCATCTTCGTAGGTCGGTTTTGTAACCGACTTTGAGGTTGTATCTACACCGTTGCCAAGGTCGGTTTGATCCAAGGGCTATCGTTCATCGCCAAGGCCTATATAAAGAAGACCCCCGACCCTAGGGTTAAACCCTAATTCATTCTATCTCATTCTATTCATTATCTCTCAGTTGTAGAGGTGTCCCAATGTAAGGATAACCTCTCTCTGGGATTAGTGAATTAGAAGTAGATTAGAAGAAGATTAGTCATGTAATTAGAGATAGATTAGCCATGTAATTAGAACTAGATTATATCTAACTTAGATCTAATCAAGAGTAAAGGAGAGAGGAGTTTTGCTCTTGTTCTAGAGATGTCTTCAGAGTATGGTATGTCTTTATATCTTCTCTACAAGACTTATGATTCACATATTTATCTTCTCCATTCACTTCCATACTTTTCATATATGGTTAAATATAGTTGTTATATTATTGCATGGGATCTCCGCTCGTTTGAGGGCTCTAGTTATGCAAGGTAGCTAGAGTAGTAATCAATAGTGTAGACATGGTGTCTAGGCTATAGGTTACCTAAGATTGCGCCCAATCCACGGATAGTTGTGGTAGCCCCCCGGGGTGATGGCTCTGTAAGGCCTTTGTAGTCCACCACGTTCGGATTGGTGTTTCAGAGAGCTTTTGGCGACCTTCTCCCATCTACCTTCTTCCCGTCTTTCTCGAGTTGGGACGGATCTGCTTTGCTCCAAAGTGCATTAGTATAATTGCTATCATAGAACCTAAGTAATAGAGAAGTACCGGGGAACCTTGATCTCTCCTTTGACCTCTTGATTAGTTTAATTATTCTTTGATATCTTAGGTTATTATTTTATGCTTTACTTATCCTTTAACAATTACCCCCTCACACTATAGTCTAGTGGTTTGCTAAGTTAGTGGATACATGATTGTGACTTATTAGAATTCTTTAGCCAAAGCTTCCCTGTGGATCACGATACTCTAGAATACTCATCCTAGGGAAAAGCTACAATCACTACTACATAAATAAACTTCCATGGCGGGCATTTTCATTTTCGATTGGCCCGACAAAATGCCCGCCATGGAGCTAGGGTCCTGAAAAATGGTTGGATTTTCGGTGGCGGACAAAAATGCCCGCCATGGTAAATAATAAAAAAAAAAAACAAAAAACCGGTCGGGCCCCGGCCGGACCGCCGGGTTTCGAGGGCGTCGCCGCCCAACACGCCGCCGAGGCCGGAACTTCGAGCAGAGGAGCCGCCGCCCGACGAGCTTCGAGGTGGAGGAGATGCTCGGCCATGTGGATCTCGATCTCGGGAGGAGCCGCCGCGCCCGGATCTCGAGGTGGAGGAGCCGCCGCCGCCGGAGCTTCGAGGTGGAGGAGGTCTTGTGGTGGAGGTGCCCGCCCGCGCCGACGAGCTCGAGGTGGAGGAGATGCCTGGCCGCGGGATCTCGAGAGGAGGAGCCGGCCGCCGCCGGATTCGAGGTGGAGGAGCCGCCACGAGCTCGAGGTGGAGGCGCGCGGTGGAAAAAGCCCGCCCCGCCGACGAAGCTCGAGGTGGAGGCGAGATGCCTACCGTCTTGGATCCGAAGCAGCAGGCCCGCCCCACGGATCTCGGGGGGGAGCCAGCCGAGCTCGAGGAGGGCGGGGCGGCGCCATCGGGAGGGGGGCGCGAGCGAGGCGCCATCGGGGAGGGAGGGAACCGGGATGGGGAGCAGAGAGAGGGAGGCGCGCGGTGGGGAAGAGAGCGGGATGGGAGTTGGTGAGTTAGGGTTGGGAACGATGTTTATACTGACCTTGGTATTGGGCCGAGATGGACTTTGTTGGCCTCGGTTTGCTGGAGTTTTACGGGCTTTATTTACCATGGCGGGCTTTTTAAAAAACCGCCACGGTTAATCGATTTACCGTGGCGGACATTTTGCCCGTTACGGTTAATTAAAAATGCCCGCCACGGTAAATCAAGGCATTAACCGTGGCGGTTTTTCTAAATGCCCGCCACGGAAAATCTTTTTCGGTGCCTCGTAAAATCAATTACGTAGTAGTGAATGGTAGGTGTTACATTGCACTTGCGAAATCCTTCATATTCTTTTTAGCACTTAACAAATGCCAACAATATGTCGAATGTCGTTGTGCTTGGGCGCCCAACGTGTGTCGCTCCTCCATCTCTCGCTCTGTCTGGAGTGAGTTATATGATCTCTCTATTCTAGGTCAAAGTTTGCTTGAAGGGCCACGCTCAACCTTGTGAAAATTGCTCTTTTTTTACACACCACGGCACAGATCGTACGTGTCAACCGCATATCCCTATATATACACGCACAGTAAACTCTTTTTTTGTTTAAAGGGATTTCCTTCGTCACTCACATCATGGACTGAACTCTATTCTATTCTCTCTTCTCTAGGCCTAAGTTTACTTGAAGGGTAAGCTCAATCTTATGAAAACTATTCCTTTTTTTTAAATCAGCAGCAAAGACGTGTCGTCCGTATATCACCGGATATAGTCCTCCTTGTCTTGGCCCATGAAATGATTCTCATGGTGCTTGTGATAATTCTTCTCGAAAAATATTGGTTGGTTGTTGTCTCTTTTTTGCTAAAGTATCACTCGTTATGTCAAGAGTGAGCTCGAACGAACCTACGATTCTATGCTCATCAATTACAAGTAGGACTGAGGATTTTTTTTTACAAAAAGTTTTGAGTGCTTAGGATATATATTTGAAAAATGCAAAGCAAGTGCAATTCATAGCAGAACAAGAAGTTTTGCATATGCATTTTTATTCTTTTGCAATAATGTGTTCCAAAGGAGGCCTAATAATGGGCATCTAGCACTCAGCTCATATGGGCCTCAAACTTTGGCCCAAATACCACTTGCATCGCACTCTGCCTTTTCTTTCTTGCGGACCAATACGAGACACGGAGGCGAAGGGCGGTCGGAGTCAGGAAGGCGTCGGCGGCAGCTCTGCTCGGTGGCGGCGCTCGTGGGGCGGAGGAGGGCCACCGGAGAGAGGAGAGGAGAGAGGGGAGATGGCGCCGACGAGCGGGTGGGGCCGGACGGTGGGGAACGCGCGGTCGTTCGTGGGCAACGCGCTTGGCGGCCTCCGCGGGTGGAGCAACCTTGCCTCCTGGACCGTCGCCGGATCCCTCGCCTACTACCTCTGGGTGAAGCCCGCGCGCCAGCTCCAGAAGGAGCAGGAGGTGACAGCTACGCCCTTCCCTGCTCTTATTCCAGCACTGTTTGGGGGTTTCAATTGGGTCGGTATCGGATTGTTGCCCTCAGATCACGAGCGAGGGTAAGCTGCTGTCGGGAACTGGGATCGGCCAGTGGAATTGTTCAGTCAGCAGATTGTTAGCTGGCGCGTTAGCTCTAGGGCGCTTAGAGGTTTTGGTGCACTGTTAATTATGCATTGGATTGCTGCAAAATTGTTGGCCCTGGGTTGGTTTTTGTGCGAATTGTTGGCCTACCTGCTCAGGGAAGCAACTGATTGAGTACCTGCGGCTGTAGGGAGCTATATAGGCATAGTTCTTGCATTAGACATTGTTCCTTATGTATCCTACTGGCGCTCATAATTGAGCTGTATCCATGCCTGTTGCAAATGTTATCAGGAAAATTAGATATACCTCATCTGAGGCAAATAGCGCTGTTCCTCAAGTGCACATAACACAACATAAACTTAGCAGTTTCACGCAGCTCTTGTAGCCAAAACACTTACAAAGATAGTAGAACTGCAATCTATGATAACAAAATGAATTCTCGAAACTCCATACCTTTGTTCTCAAATGTGATTGAATAGTTATGCCCTGAGCATGGGCACCCAGTTGACCTAAGCTTTACCTATGATAAAGCTTGTGACAAACGAAATGGACACTTATTCGCACGGTTTCACTCACTGCACTTGATAGTGTCACTTAGTGTTCTTTTTTCTTTATCGTACTGTTGTGATCATGTATTCATAAGCTTTTTATCATAAGTCTATTCTATTGTGCTGGTTGTTACACATCCTCAGAAAATCTATAACTGTGCATATGGCAAAATCACTTTAGAGAACTGCACTGTTATCGCCTTGTCTGTCCATTCACTAAACAAGTTATATTCCTTTTTTCCCCAGGAGCGAGCGGCTTTGGCTGCTGCCACAGATCCTTATCGTTATGTTGAGAAGCGGAAACCAATTCCTGATCCACAGGTAGGTACATCCACTCTGTGTTGGATGCCAGATAACAAGTTGTTTGTACTAATTATGTGTGTGATGCTTAGGACACTGGCCTTACTTATGGGAAGAAAAGGGAGCCTACGAAATCTGAAGATTAGTTCTCCGAGCACATCATGTAGACATGTACCAAAGCGTAGATGGAACAATACATGATTGATATAAAGGGTTCATGAAACAGTTGCTGCTTTATGCGAGCAAACAGCAACTGTAAATGGAGTTTTTAGTCTGGGTACTTTAGCCTTGCTCAAAAAAAAAAAAAAAAAGTCTGGGTAGTTTAGCCCAGGAAGTGTTCAGTATCACCTATGAGAGATGTAGATCCTTTCAGGATAGAAAAGAGAGAGAATAATTTCTGTACTTTTTGCTAGCAAGTTAAGCATGTTGGCGTGTTTATGTATCACTCTATCAATGCACACCATTGGCACGGGCTATATGTTTCCTTTTTCTTCTGCATACATTTACTGTTAAGTATAGCTTTGTGCGAACTCGTTTATTCCACTCTGTGCCGACTCCATGAGCTTTGCAGCTGAATTGCTATTGGATCGAGCCAATTGTGTCTTATATTCATGGGTTTATTATATTTATTCTCTTATAGCACGAAGATAAGGTGTATTCATGGCCTAGTTCCTATGTGAGGATGGTTTCATGCTAGATTTCTATAAATCACATGGTTGTGATGTTTGTTTTAGCTGTTTTTTTTTTTTTTTTTTTTTTTTTTTTTTTTGCGACAAGCAAAAAATTCCATTAATACTAAAAGCAAGTTACATCCTCTCATTACAAAAAGTAAACCAAACTATTCTACCTTCATTGATGGGAGTGCAAGAAACATTAAAAAAACCATAAATTCCACCATCTAGGATTATCATCCCAAACGAATATGCCACACGCACGCAAAGCCCGATCCGAACGAATGCGGCCATCTCACCATCCACCGCCGCCATCCTCATACCCATCACTTTTGTAAAAGAGGAATAAATCGCTAAAACTCCACATTACGCGAACATGATGAAATTGACGCCGCCTTATTACGTCAGTCAAACACATCGCTATTGCCTTCACCGATTCGCCATGAGTAACACAAGTTCAACCGACATCCGTGATAGATATCGTTGAAAAACTAAATCTCACTAGCCCATCGCCATATGGCCGCAAAGAACCACAACGCAGACAAGGAAGGGCTGGAGAATACCTTATTATCCATCAATGGTGATGTCTTAGCCTTGCCATCACCGCCGAGAACGACATGCTCCATTGCTCCATCGATGAACTTGACGACGCCTTACGCCGTAATAATTTCTTTGATTGGATCTTCGAGAAAACTTTAAACCTTGAAGACTGATCTACTAAAAAACTTATTAAAAGCGATGGATCCCCACCCCTTCAAAGGAGCTCCAGCGTTTCAAGAAAAGCCTATAATGGATAAACAGGACAAATAGATAGATGCCACTGGAAAGTGGAATCACACAAAACACGTAGCTGCAATGTTTCGATAGAAGCTACAAAGTACGATCAATAATCCTTACTACATACAGACGTCTGTTTTTCAGAGATAGTCCTCGACTCTTTGTTTCTCAACAATCCCCGAGTACCCACATGAAAAGAGTTAACTTTGGCTCGTCTGAATAAAAAAAAAAGACTTGTTGTACCAGCTCACATGGTTATCTTATCTGTATCCACGAGGACAACATGTAGTTTGAACGGGAGGTACGAATTAGTAATGATGGTACAGAAATGAAAATATATTTTTTTGAACCGAGGGAGACCCCTATTTCCATTACTAGGTAACGAAAATACAGCATTTGAAGTTTTAAGGGATTACAGACAAGTGTCCAGAAATGAAAATAATAAAATTCTAGAAAATGAAAAAAAGGCAAAAGCAAACAGGCCAGTGTTGGTGGGCCGTACGCGAAGGCCCAGAAGCTGGGCTGTCTGAGGCCAAAAAAAAAAAAAAAAAAAAAAGTGGATCCTCCATCGCGTGCCTATATCTAGAGAAATTAATTGCTTAGACCTAAAAAAAAATTGCTTAGTGTCTTAGTTTCCTAAATCGAATTTCTTTTGTTTTTTTTGTTGCCCTTTCCTAGTTTGATGGGCTAACAGTGTTAAATTGTACACGAAATGACTCTTATAAGGAAATGTTTTGTAGAACTTCTTGTTGGTATAACAAGGAAGCAAACATTTGTATAATGACCAAGGCCTTATTTAGAATCTTAAAATTTCTAACCTTTTTGTCCTCGTCACAAGACCGTAAAGACGTTTCGTTTGTTTGTACAAATATTATCCTACCTACGGAGATGGCAGGGAGCCAAAAAGAATCGTCTCGCAACGTACATCTAAATTGTGTAATTAGTTATTTTTTTACCTACATTTCATACTCCAAACATATGTCTTTTGGTGTATTAAATATGATGTGATAGAGAAAGTGGGAAATTAGAAATTTTAGAATCTAAACAAGGCCCAAGGTTAGTTCGTGAAACTAGTTGCCACACTTTACTAGTCTATATTAGGAGAATCCTGTCATACTTTTTGTTGTCACTGATAAAAGCCGGTAGAAAAAGAATAACCCTGCCGTACAAACAGCTCGGTCAAAACCTGACAAGGTTTTGCTTGAATCAAAATTGCGTTATTTATCTGGCTATTTTTGGTCACAAACGCACAACGAGCACACGTTCCCCCCGTGGCCACAGCCACAGGCCACGCGATCTCCTTTTTGTTCTCCGCTGTCCACGTTTCCCTTTCCAAGCCGTGTCAGCTCCACGCCGCCGTGGTGAGACTCGCGACTCCGCACCGCCCGCACCGCAGCTGCTGCCAGAGCCAACTGGAACCCCACCAGTCAGACCTCGAAGGGCGCAAAGCCGCCGCCGCCGACTGGGACGACGGCGAACCCTACCCCACTCGCAGCTCTCGTTCCCCCAAGACAACACGAACCCCTCCTCCTCACCCGCGACTTCGAAACCCCCAAAATCACACAACCCCACCACATCCAGCCTGGCCCATGCCATGTCGCAGCCCGACGCCGATTTCATCGACGCCGCCGCCGCCGCCGCCGCCGCATCCGGCCTGGCCCATGCCATGTCGCAGCCCGACGCCGATTTCATCGACGCCGCCGCCGTCGCGGCGACGGATCTCTCCCCCCAGCCCTGATCCATGCCAGAGTCGCAGCCCGACGCCATCGCCGCCGCCGCCGAAGCGGATCCCTCCCCGGCCCCGCCCCGGCCCCGATGGTGGTCGAGTGGCCCGAGGGCGGCGCGGTGACGCGGGACTGGGGGCGGGGCTGGAGTCCACGCTGGACTGGTGCTCGCGGCACCTCCCGCGGACCAGCTCCCGTCGGTGCTCCCTTCCGCTCTGGTCCAGCGCCTGGTCCTGGCCGCCGCCGCCATCCTGCACCGCGAACCCAACCTCGTCCGCGTCGACCCGCGCCCGGCCAGTCCGTCGTCGTCGTCGGGGACGTCCACGGCCAGCTCCACGACGTCATCTTCCTGCTCCGCGACGCCGGGTTCCCGTCCGAGGAACGCATCTTCGTCTTCAACGGCGACTACGTCGACCGCGGCGCATGGGGCCTTGAGACTTTCCTCCTCCTCCTCGCCTGGAAGGTTGAATTCTACCGCACAATTTATTTTTTTTAGTACTTTTCATTTCCTTAGCATTCAATGGCTGAAATATTGATGATGTGATATATATACTTAGACATGTGATTGTTAACTCGCACAAGCATGCTAATCCTCCTTTTATATTTTAAAACTGATCTAGAAAATTTCAGTTCAACCATCAAACTGTGTCAAGCATAAATAGTTGCTAATTAATGTTGTTTTTGTTTTCTTTTAGGTGCTACTGCCAAATTGTGTGTTTCTTCTCGGGAAATCACGAATCTAAGTACTGCACGTCAGTATATGGTTTCGAGAAGGAGGTGATGACCAAATATAAAGATCAAGGTCCTCAAGTGTATCGGAAGTTTTTAAGATGTTTTTGAGGATCTTCCTCTAGCTTGACAATAATAGCAGGAAGTGTGTACACACGCACATGGAGGCGTGTTTCGTGGAGCGATTGTAGTGCCATCAAAGAGATCAAAAAAAGGAAAGAAGGGTCACAAATACAAGGGCGGATTTTACCGTTGATTTGTCGGCTTTGAAACTTGGATCCTTAGATGAGTTATTAAAAGCAAGGAGAACTGTTCTTGACCCTCCTTGGGAAGGCTCAAATTTGATCCCTGGGGATGTGCTCTGGTCTGACCCTTCTTCGCAAATGGGTCTTTCACCGAATAATGAACGAGGCATCGGTTTGCTTTGGGGTCCAGATATCACTCAGCAGTTTCTGCGGACAAATCATTTGAAGGTTCGTTTTGTTTCTTTTCTTACTCTCTTGTGATATTTTTAAATTTTTAAGAGCAGACAATCTTATGAAAAATTTTGCAACATAGAAGAGCTCACTATTTCAAATTCTATTTCATGTTGCAAATCTGATGATATTCACAAACTGTGTGATTGGTTAGTTGAGGACTCCTTTGTAGCTTCACATGACTTACATCAGTAACATTCCAATGTTTTCCTTTTTCAAAATTGTTGTGTTGGTATAGATGTCACCTAACATGTGGATGCAGTGAATGTGAGATAAGACTTATTAACATACTTGATTTTTGGTTACATGATTCTAATTTCTTCCATGTTAGTGTTCATTGATATAGCTTAATTAGTATCAACGGTCATCTTTGAACTTGGTGAGTTGGTATGTTTTGCCTTGTAGCCCGTTGAGCATTTAGTTACATAATATTTGAAAGTTATCATAATGATAAAACTATATGTACAAAGGAATAGGGAGAATGCCTTACTCCCATTAGATAGAAATAACTTGATATAAGGCCGTTAGTACATTTTATAATTAGACAATAGATATATACATATCTAATATTATATTTGTTCTAAGTTCACATGCTTACTTCATCTTTTTTTCGTTTTAAAAAGCTAATCATCAGGTCACACGAAGGTCCAGATGCAAGAGATAAAAAGCGACATGATCTCTTAGGAATGGATAATGGATATACAATTGATCATGAAGTAGAAAGTGGGAAACTAATTACTCTCTTCAGTGCACCTGACTATCCACAATTTCAGGTGATAATATTTTTTCATTTTCGATATTGAATCCATTATTAGCTTTTTGTTGCGAGTTCTGTAAGAGATTTATTTATCTTTTAAAAAATGTGACTTGGATATATAAGTTCTGTCTTTTTGTATCATTTTTGCATATTATTGTGATAATATAGTGTTAACTTTGTATCTGGGCCTGGTGTAGGCTTCAGAGGATCGACATAACAATCTTGGAGCATACATTGTTCTTAATCCGCCTGATTTTGCCACTCCTGATTTCCATAGCTTTGAAGCTGTAAAGCCTCGACCTCCGGTATGTGACTTAATCCTCAATAATATACTCAGGGGTACTTGATTCTGTGTTGATGTGAGACAAATCAACTAACTTTGAGTTTTTTTTTCTATATATGCAGGCACATCCATTTTATGATTTTGAAGAAGTGATTGACTCGGATGAAGAGTTAAATTTGGACGCTATGGACAGTGGCTCGGCAAGGCTGTCATCATGACCTGTCATGTACCTTTTGTATTTATCACTACAATTGTTGTCAAGGAAGCTTGGCATCAAGGTTTTGTTGTAGCTAATGGCGACCGAGCAAAGCTGCAGGTTTCTGGATGGCATCCTGTCATCAATCTAATTTGTTGGTTTGGTTTAGGTTGATCTGTGTCTAAAATTAAGTGACCTGACCCTGAAATATGGCATCAAAAGATTGAATGTGAGAAACCTGTTGCAAGAATCTTAATATAGAAACCTTCTTGTTGCTGAAAAAATGCTGATGCATTCGGTCATTCAGGCAGACTTTTAGAGGAAGAGAAAAGATTTGTCCATGCTTCTCATGTTATCTGAAATTAGCGTACATCTGCCTTTGCAGCCTTTGCAGCATATACATGTCACATGCTTGTAAATAAAATATGCATGTTTGGCCAAAACCTAATACACAGTTAGAAGAATGCTTTCCGTTTTATCATCACTTCCATTGTTTTTCAAGAAAAAAAAAAAAAACATTTCAGCGTTTCTAAAATCGTGAAAGAAAATGTAAGTCCGAAAGGATAAGCATGACTGTGTACGAGAAGCCAAATGGACTTTGTGAACTAAGAAGTGGCTCTGCGTTTTCCCCGATTAGTCCTCCCAAATCTTCAGACAACTGCTGCCAATCAGGCAATCAGTAATCGACAACAATGGCGTCGCAATCCTTCGGCTGCCCCTCCTCCCCAAGGCTGTCCCCGCCGGAGCCGGCGCGCCCCGATCGCCGTCCTCCGTTCGCCTGTGGCGCCACCACAACGGCACGCGCTACCAGCAGCAGCAGCAGGCGAGGCGACTAGTGATGGCGGCGGCGGCGAGGCGACGGTACAGGGGGACGGTGAGGGGAGGGAAGCGGTGCTGGCGGAGCTGGTGGAGCGGAAAATTGCGGAGGCGATGGAGGCGTGCGGGGAGCGCGGGCGGGACGACGAGGGGTGCCGCGTGGCGTGGGACGAGGTGGAGGAGGTGAGCCAGGCCAGGGCCGACCTCCGGCGCCGCATCGCCGAGGCCCCCGGCGACCCGCTCGAGCACTTCTGCGCGCAAAACCCCGCCGCCGACGACTGCGCCGTCGTCTACGAGTGACTGCACGCCATCCGTGTGCGCCCTGCGCCCTCGTGCTACGTTCTTGCTCTGTTCATTCACTGCTCGCAGTGGCAGATCGATTCGAGACACGAGATGAAACATATCTCAGATTTGCGTCCAATCATAACTGACACATGAATAATGGTACGATTTATTTAGTTATATTAGCGTCGCTTCAATGCTTCATCAGAGGGCGATTAAGAATTTATTCTAGTCCATGGCAGTCCTTTCATCTGCTCTTGACTGTGAAACCAAGCCTGAATGTGATGAGCATTCCTGATTGTGGCACTGATCCTGAATCGTGTGTGGCACTGATACTGCATACATTAATGCGAAGAGGGTCTTTCGGATGACAAATTTGCGAAGCCCATTCTTTGTTATGGAAAATAGCCAATTCCTCCACCACATAGAAAATTGCAGTGATCACTGCGTGTGCCTGTTTGCTGAAGAAACCCAGCATGCAGACATCTGTTTTTATTATTATTAAATTTTAGTTTTAGGAATTATTACTACGTGGGCCGATACGTTTCTACAAGGAGGATACAGCCCAACCAGCCCAACAAGAGGCAGACCTCACGGCAGCTTCACCCCCGACCCGCCGCCTCCCGCACTCGCGCAGCATTGAGCGGCGCGCCGACGAAGCAGCCGGAGGAGCCAGCGCCACCTCTTCCCGCCCGACGGCAAAGAGCCTCCGCAGAAGCCATTGGCCACACCGGCGAGTTCTTCCTTCTCCACCAAACTACCGTGACTACCACGACGGCCACGAATTCTTCCGTATCTGTGCTACATAGGCCCTGACTGCAGACCGAGATCGCCCTGGGCAAATTGACGATTTCGTTCCCATCGAAGGCATCGAAGTCGGACTCAGCGTTAGGTTTCCTCCTGCCGCTGCCTCCCAAGCCATCTCTTCCGCCGCCGCCGCCGCCGCCGCCGCCGCCGCCGCGATGCCAACGGTGAGCATCGGCCGGGACCATCTCTTCACCTCCCTCGGTCGGACCTACAGTAAGTTTATTTGCCGATTTGCTCAGTTCCTCCCCAAAACCCCCGCTCTCCCTCCGCGACAACTCGTAACCTATCCTCTTGGCAACAGCACAGGAGGAGTTTCGAGCGCTCTGCTTCGAGTTCGGCATCGAGCTCGACGACGTGGTGAGCATCTCTCTTCGCGGTATCCCCTCCCATTCACTGTGCTGAGACTAGAGTGGCATTGTCTGAATTTTGAGTGTTTTGGGGTGCGTGTGCAGACGACGGAGAAGGCTATTATCAGGAAGGAGAAACACCTCGACGATGACGGCGAGGTGGATGATGATGATGAGATCATCTACAAGATAGAGGTTGCCGCCAACAGGTCAGCATATTTTGTTTTTCATCAATGGAATCAATATTACTAGGATACTAGTACTAGGTATACAGGATTTTGGAAACCCAGTGAAAACTTGGAACAATATATGCAGATATGATTTGCTATGTCTTGAAGGATTAGCAAGAGCTCTCCGTGTTTTCATGGGGACTGAAGCAAGCCCTGTATTCCAAGTTTCATCCATCCTTCGTGGTTCAATTCTTAAGATGCATGTTAAACCAGAGGTAAGTTCATGTCTTTGGACTCACATTGCATTTCGAATATTCCTATACAAGAAAAGGCTAGAGTTCTTCAGTTTTCCATCTCTAGGTTGTAGAGAAAATCATACAGGAGCACTGTTGTTGTATGTTATAATACCAATGCTCTTGAACTAGTTGATTCTTTTTGGGTTTTTGGATTGGATATGGAATGTTATGTCCCTGGAGTCATGGAGAAATGATGTGTGAAACTGTCATTTTTGAAGAAAAAAAAAAAAAGGGGATGCCCTACTGACATTTTCCATGCCATTAAATATGTATATTTTTTTTTTCCAGTGCGTGCTTTCGTTGTAATGGTTTATTATTGTCGCAAAATCCATTATAGCTTGAAGCTGGCGCTAAATGTTAAGACATTAACATATTCATGATTTTTATATTTGCCTGTTATTACTAATTCTAGAAGCTATGTATTAACGAAATAATGTTGTATTTGCTAATGTTGATGCTGATCATATACTCCAGAATGGTATTATTTACATTCTTATTTTCTTCCAATGTAAGCCTTGATTTGCTATTTTTTTTTCAGACTTCAAATATTAGACCATACGTTGTTTGTGCTGTCCTAAGAGGGATAACTTTTGATGAAGCAAGATACAACAGCTTCATTGATCTTCAAGACAAACTCCACCAAAATATCTGCCGGTATAGATTATCTTATTGCCTTTTTGCTTTTCATTGTATTGATATCAGGATTGTACTCAATACAATGATTAATTAATTCAGATTACTCCATGATGGATAACAGGAAGAGAACTCGTTATATTGGCACCCATGATCTGGACACTCTGCAAGGACCCTTCTCATATGAGGTGAAATTATCACAGTGCTGCTATAAATAAACTAATTTTGTAACTCAATCTTGGTATTATCTTTACTCGCCCTGTATTCATGGCAATCTCTGTCATGGACTTGCACACTGTTCCTATATTTATTATGTGTTCCTTGGTTTTTCTGCATTCAGTTTTCCCTTTTTGATGGGGCAAATGATTATGTCTCATGATATGTGTTTTGCGGCCTTGCACTATCGAGGGAGCAAACTGCACTTAGTTTTATACCATCATCGTATGGAAAGATAAATGCAAGGACATGTTGGTGCCTGTTTGGTTGATTTATTCCTTTTCCATTGAGGTGTATAAGCTCCCTTCCTTTGATTTTGAATCTAATTTTTGTAAAATTTGAGTTTGTCTAAAGTCATTTGGCAGATTAAACTTCGCCAGGTGTGTTTCCTTCTTGGGGAATTTTAGAGTTAATCTTGGACTGTAAATGTGTTTATGATCTTAGTTGCAGAGAAGAGCTATCCTTTTTTCACCAGTCACAGTTAACGTGATACCTTATGGTCATAAGGTCTCAAAAAGCCTAAATCAATAAAATCTTATTTTGTTTTGCTGCCTTATTCCTTCTGAAAAGGAAATACTGAACAAAAGGACAAAGCTAAAAATGAGAACTAATGGAAGAGAGTTAGGAAAAGTGACTGGATCCAGATTAGGAACATAAGCCAGTTGTCGCTCATTTAGTCTTTTGTGGTTGGAAGTCTTGCTTCATCTAAAGTGACTGGATCTGGTTTTGCTGCCTTGTTGGGGCAGATTGCTCATCGGGAGTGGATCAGTGAGATAGTTCCCGATGAATTTGTTTTACAGTGGGGCTTCAGGAAGCATTTATGACCAGTGACACTAGCCAAAAATGTGTATTTGCTCGAATTTTAATCAAAAAAGTCGGCTTCAAGCCCTTTTTTGTATGGATACTAGAAAACTCATCTTAGCCAGCTTACCATGAACACAATTTGGAGGAAGTTTAATCCCTATGCTTTCAGGTTTATATTTGTTCCAGAATGCATGACAGCATGTATACATGAAAGTATTAACTAGTGTTTCACATAAAAGTGGTAGAAATTGTTATTTTAATAACCTTTTGACTAGGAAAAGTAATAACCAGTGGTGTATACTGCAGTCTGAATATCCAATCCAACTATTATAAAAAACTATTATTTAGCTTCTAGCATGGAGGAACCTTGAACAGATTTGACTTAACATTTCGCGGCATTATAACTAATTACAGCTGAATAATTTATTTCACGTTGGTCAATATTTTTGGCGGAGAAGATAGATCTCTTAGGAGTTGGTTGACTATGTTATATTTCCTGTTAAATATATCATTGCTGACATGTCAGACTGCCCTAAAGCAAAAGCTCGTCCTTTATATCTGACATTTTTTTTTTTTTTCCCCCCACTCTCCTAGGCTCTACCACCACATGAAATCAACTTTGTCCCATTAAAGCAGGTAAAAGTAATTGATTTAGTTCAATCAGATGATTTTTTATGTTATATTACTTGTTGTTTTCTGATCATCATTACAACTTTTAGCAAGTTGCTGGGGAAGGCAACATTTTTTGACTCACTGTTCTAACTTTTGTATGACTCAGGAGAAAAGCTTCAGAGCTGATAAACTGATGGAATTCTATAAAGTAAGTAGCTTCGTCAGAGTGTTTTGTTGTTTCATTGTGCACTAAATTGGGCCATGTATCAGGATGGAAACTTTTTTTCGGCAATATCATAGGCTCTAGATCTTAATACTATTCTTTTATGTGCTCTGTGCCTATATTTTTTATTACTGACATCTCTTGCTTTGTGGCAGTCTGACATGAAACTGAAGAAGTTCTTGCATATAATTGAAATTCTCCAGTGTACCCAGTTATCTATGATAGCAACAGGTAAAATTGTGACATGCTCTTAGCCTCTTATCATTCCATTTGTTGACCCCTTTCTTTGAGGCCTATGATCTTTTCAAAAAAGACTAATAATTACTAGAGGACAAGTGGACAACAAAATTAAATCAAAAAGATTCTATTGGCACTGCTCTCTGGAAATTTGTCTATCTAGTTAAGCTTCAAAAACATTGTTCATTTTCAAGGAAAATCTGTTCTCTTAAATATATTTATTTTACTGATAAAGTGGACCATGATCCGCGATGAGTGCTATGCTTTCTTTAACTTTTTTATGATATAGAAACTGTTAATACGGTGTTTTCTGCACACGCTGACATTTGCAATACTTTGCAGGACTGTATTATCATTACCTCCTATCATCAATGGTGCACATTCAGCTATCACCCTTGCAACAAGGAATGTCTTTATTGAATGTACGGCTACTGACCTTACCAAAGCAAATGTAGTGCTGAATACAATGGTGGGTGATGTTACATTTTAGATGGGGAACATGTCCTCTAGAGTTTAAGGAGTTGAAAAAACTTATTGTATTGATACACTTGTACTTTCTAGGTTACCATGTTCTCTGAGTATTGTGAGACTAAATTTGAAGTGGAGCCTGTTGAAGTGGTACATCATGATGGCAGGAAAACAGTTTACCCTGATCTTTCATGTTACAAAATGGATGTTTCGTTATCTGACATTCTTGGGCCTATTGGCATCTCCCAGGATGAGAAACAGGTACCTGCAAGTTCCTGGAATGTTTTAGCAAGGATGTTTTTCAATCTGAATTAATAACTGTGCATCTGAAACTGTAGGTTGTCTCTTTTTGAATAAAATGCAACTCATTGAAAGTCACTCATTGAAGGGGAGCCTAGCATTTCAGTGTCTGTTCCTCCAACAAGAAGTGATATTCTGCATGCCCGTGATTTGTCAGAGGTATATCTGCTATTATCTAGCTATTTCAACTGTTTTGTAGCTATTTTTTTTTTTTGCTGTCATTTGTTAACTGGTTTTAATTTCTGTTTGGCTTTTTACAAAGGACATTGCTATAGCTTATGGATTCAACAATGTGCCAAAGTCAAAGCGAGTGCATGTTTGACAATAGGAGGAAGGCAACCATTAAACAGATTCTCAGATAAAATTAGTGCGAGGTACTTTAGGTATTTGATATATCTCTTTTGTGGCATCTTGCTGGTATTTGATGTCTTTGTGTTTATATCTGTTCATCAGTTGATCTTTACTGGAAACTCCTTTGTGTCCAGGTTGCAAAGAAAGCTGGTTTATATGGAGGTGCTCACATTTATCTTGTCTTCACACGAAGAAAATTTTGACATGTTAAACAGAGCAGATGACAAAGTAAGGCAGTCATCATAAAACCCCCACTTCAATCTTGGTTAAATTTCCCCGCCACCCATCCTAGTGCTGGTTGCACCCATCAGTCAGCTCTCCTATGTGCTCTCAATTGACTATATAAAAAGAATAGTGTAAAATTTTGCTGGATTGATGCCTTCCTTGCAAAGATTCCTACCTCACCTGTCCCAACCGGCCCCACTTCCTCCCTGGTCACCCCCACAGGCCACAAACTACAACAGCCCACCCGGTCCTCTCTAGCATTATGGCACATAGCGATGAGTCAGAGGCCTGTGGCTACACCCTCTTCCTCCCTCTGGACGCGACCACTCGAGTGCGCCTCAGCTGGTCACTTTCTCCTGCCTGCGGCCTGTGCCTTCTCTCACATATGCTGATCTGTTGATAGGCTGACCTCTTTAAAGACCTCTTCCCAGTCCCTGAGGATCAAGTCAGTGATCGCGTGTAGCTGCCGCTAGCCGAGACAACCACCTGATGTCAAACCTGGCTGGACAGCAGACGCCACTCCCTGCTGTAGGCAAATGATTTATGCTTCATCCTTTGTTGATCTGTGTTTCATCATGCTCTCATTTGTGTTCACCCACAAAAATCTACCATTATTATATTACATAGGTGATTTTCTGATTTATTTTTTCGATATGTGTATTTAACTTGGTTAGTTCAGTCATGGTTTGGACTCAGTCCATCTTAACAGACCAAATTTGCTTCATCTTGATAATTTTAGGAAACTAAATCGGTACTCAAAGTTTTTTTGATACCTGAAGTTTGAGGAAAACCGGCGAACGAGACATTCATTTGGTCTGACTGAATGTCACCTTACTGACAACTCATGTTTTATCTCCATATTTGATATTTGATTGCCAAGGAAATAAACATGTTCTACAATACCATTCATTTGCTGTAATCATTTTTTTTTCCTTGTTACCCTTACTGAGTTGTTAGAACTAGTCTGATATGATGTTTATTAGAAAACACTGGAAACATAACATAGACATCAAGACCTATAAAGGTACTTTTTGAAAACAATATCTATATTTGCTATATAGTGATAAGGATATTGTCTATGGAATGTTGTGTCACACATAAAATTCAAAACTAAATAGTAAAGAAACCATGGGGGAAAACTTTAAATTTCTCTTGCTGTGAGCAGTGTCATTTTGCCTGTTGCTTTTTCGTTTCCCTACCAACTTAATTGTGATTGCATGATAATACTTTCTCCTTCAAATACTACATTTCAACCATAGTATAGGCCCATTTAGGATTTCTTGATCATACATTTTAAGCATTAACAATGAATATCTAGTTAATATATGCTAAGAGTAAGAGATGTACCGTGGCAGAAATAAGAACCTAGTAACACAAATGATATTATTTTCTGAAAATCAGAAATTCTTAACATGTGATACACGCGATTTGTTTTGCCAAATTTCCAGCACTATTCCTTGAGTGCTGGACATACTCTTACTTGCAGGTTCTGTATGAAATTTGCATTCCGGATCCCTGCACTTTCGCTTTCGAGATGGACCTCTGGAAGCAATCTGTTGTAATCCCTGACACAAAGGAATGCTTGAAGCTGATGCCTGCCGCAGATCGGTTTTGTTCAGTAAAAAATGCATGGGGTAGTAGCAAGAAGTGCATATTACCCAAGCTGGAATGTCTCAGTGTGCTTCTCAATTACATCGGAGTGCTATGGGAAAGAAGGTACAACGATGTGGCACATACCCTGCCTAAAATTTGTCAGGGACTATTTTTCAGTATGTTTCCATTGTAAGAGCAGCTCATTCCTATCCAACTTTCTATCAAAGGTGTACCTCATATCCTTTTGTAAACCATCCAAAAATTTGTTTCTGCAACTCTTTGCACCTCTACATGAGATGAGATCAGGATGATGTAAAAGCAGCCTCAGAATATTAGTTAGGCTTGTAATGTCTCATCTCTATGTGATCGTGAATGACACTAAAAATTGATATTGTGTGCGAATGTGATGAGCATTTCTGTTTGTGGCGCTCACCCTGGATTGTGCGAGATCCTCAACGGCATCCTTTGTAAACCATCGAGTGTCCAAAAATTTGTTTTCGCAACTCTTTTTTAAAATTCTTACATGAGACGAGATCAGGATGATGTAAAGCAGCCCTCGGTAGCGAGTTAGTTAGGCTTGTGTAATGTCTACCTCTTGGATCGTGAATGACAATAAAATTTTGATAGTGTGTGTATCGTTTTTTGACAGTCCATGAGTCCATGGCACCTGCCCCCTTACTCTGAAAACTCCTGCGTTCGTTTGTGGCACTGACCGGATTGTGTAAATCCTCAACGGCAGCCCTGGATCCAAGACAAAAATTGTACAGGGTGTTTTCATCGATAAAAACGAGCCCTAAAATGGGGATAAGTGGGTAGCCTCGAATGCTTTTATCAACGACGTGCAATTGCTTTTAATCACAGTCAGCTCGTCACAGCACAGACGATGAACGTACTATGTGCAGTGATCGCCGGAGACCTCGAGCGGCAGGCATGTGACATGGCCAGTGCTCCAGTGCTGTACGGGTGGCGCGATGGCATGTTGAGAGAGTGTGTCTGTGTGTGTATGGTGCTCTATGGCGTGGGTGACGGCATGGTAGCGTCCCTGTCGTTGTTCGCTGAAGAAAACCGCATGGTAGACATGGTGCCGGTGCTGTACAGGCACAGTCATAGGGGCGCGACACCCGTCTGTCGGCTCTCTCAGGCTCTCAGCTCACACCCGATGCGTGTGCTCGAGGTGGTGGTGGTGCCCCTGCCCGCCTGAATACTTCTTATGCTGTTGATTTCTCCGTCACAAGGCACCGATCCATGCCGAGGGGAGTATAGTACCCGATTCTGGCACGGCTGGGGTTCCAGTCGCATGTGAGGGGGCGTACTGGGCCGCTAGCTAGAGTTTACGCGGCGGTGGCCATGGCGTAGCATAATAGCCCATGGCATATGCACACCGCCGCCGCCGACGCCACTGATTGGTACTGTACGTACGAAAAATTGGTATACTGAGTATTGTATTGGTCTGATCGCAATATATACTCCACGCTATGCAGCTCGTCCTCCTGGGCATGTCGTATGTATTGTTTGGCTTGTTGCCTTCCCTTCCACGGAGGAGAGAAATGGGGTGGATGGGGCTGCTCCGCCCGGCCGGCGTGCATAGAAAGAGAGCGAATCGCGGGATCCCAGCCAGCTCAGGGCTAACATGTAACATGGCCACAGCCGCAGCACGTGCAGTTTGTTGGCCTGGCCCCTGACCGGAGCGGTCTGAGCGCCGACGTAGGGTATTCCGACCGACCCGTCCAAACGGGTAAGTTAGGCGTGGACGCACCACGCCTACCCGCTAACTTCGTGCAGGATGATAGTTGGCCTCGGCCGCGTGGTCGTCGCTCGGAAATATTTTTGCTTTATGTTGCTGCACCTAGTATTGAGAAAACCGTTTCACCTGCAGCCCGTTACAAAGAGCTGCGCTAGGCTTCGGGTCATCGTCGGCGTGGAGCCGAGCAGAGGGATGTCAACAACAGGTGGAGTTGGTTAAAGTTGATCGGGTACCCTGGCGAGTGGATGTCGCCCCCGGCTCTGGCGTAGGACGAACGAACGGGTCGACGACGGAGACGAAGTTCAGAGAAAACAAGTCAAGTCAACTTGTCCAACTCCACGACTCTCGCCATCCGCACGCTGCAGAATCGGTAGCGGCAGAGGGGCTTCGACACGCACGCAAGTTGCGCTAAAAATATCCGCCCAGTCATCGGGTCGTCGGGACCAGGTAGTACACACTTGTACTGTCAGCACCGGTAGCAGCGTGAAGCCGTCGCAACGTTCAAAGTACGGAGACTGGACGGGACGGGCACCGGCCGGATCGGATCGATGGATGGATCAAAAACAAACGGAAAGGATGCGCACGCACGCACGCGCAGTTCGCGGCGGCAGCGTACGTATGGTGCGGCTCCCCGCTGGTCGAAATGATTGCGATCGTTACCTGACGGCCGCGCGGTCGGGTCGGGTCGGTCAGTCTTATCCCCGGACGTGGCCATGCATGTGACGAGCCACATACAGCGCGGGATCGATCGGAAGAAACGCGTGTCGGTCACCCCCTCGCTCGCTCCATGCCTCCTCCATCGCGCGCCGCGGGCGCCCCACGGCGGAGTAGCAGAACCGCGGCGGCCGGGGACGACGCGCCGTCGAGGAGCGCCGATCGGTTTCACGTGCCAGCCCTCTGATCCGCCCGGTTTGCTCGGGAACCCGGGGAGGAGGCCGAGGACGTCGGTTCGGCGTTGGCCGGCGTGGGACGACGGCCACCGGCGGGTGATGCGGGAACGCGCGCGCGATGCCATCATGCCATGCCCCTCAGCATAGGGAGACCGACGGCAACGCGCACGGTGTATGCCGGCCGTATGCATGCGCTCGGCGCCGGGCTCGCCCTCGACTCGACTGGGTCATCGATCGGCTGCTGCCTGATGCTATACACTGCGTGGCACTGTGGACTGTGCACTGTTGTTATATTGCACACTTTGACCTTATGTGATGGATGGATCGACATGGTATGCGTGTGCCGGCCGGCTGGCGCTACCGCGGCGCGGGCTACCGTGATGAGCGAAGTGCACCACCGTGCACGCAAGGTTGATGCCACAATCGAAAATCAAGGCCACCGTCGACGGGGGCCGCGTGCCCACCACCATGGCCCTAGTTGGCCCATGCGGAGGAGCCGGATTGGTTTTGGTGCGACGAGGACGAGCCGCGAAACCACCATCCGCCTCTCCGCCGTCGCCGGCCGGGTGGGAACGCGGGCGTTCAAGGATCCGGTCCGGCCCCACTAAACGGTCTTTCGTTCACGATTTTCCTTTGTGGTGCACTGGTTTCAGTTTGGAAGCTTGCTTTGGTACGTGATGATTGGCATGCATTTCGACGCTAGTAGTAGGAGCCCGTACGTGCTACCAGGGCAAGTAACAAACGACTTTGTGGAAAGGATTTGTTCACCAGTACAACAACCTATTGGCGGGCCGGCCGGGTTCGATCCTCGACGGCTGGCTGGCTTGTACGTTCTCGCAACTTGGCAGAGGAAAACCCGTCGTCACGTAGTCCGGGGCCGTTTCGGTGGCGCATCTGCTCACGCGTCTCCCTATCTTAAAACCCTGCAGCCTCTCACGCCCACGATGAATATTCCGCAGTTTCCCTCGATCTCTTCTCCATCCAGATCGAAAAGAAAGCAAAGAAGGAAAAGATATAACAATCACGCTGCCCTCTGATCTCGCTCGTTCGTTCAGACGGACAGCGACTCGTGGCACGAGCCTCGCCTACGGCCTACGTACCTACGTTTGTTACGTCTACGTGCGCGCGTACATCACTACTACTAGTACGTAGTAGTCCATCTAGATTTGCCGGCCGGTACGTGCGGCTGTGGCTGGCAACCGGGACAGGAAAGCTACTAGTGGTACGTACGGTGTTACATTCACGTGGGCCACATATACGCTGTAACTAGCGGCGAAGAGAAAGAAGGGCGTCGACGTCGTACTGGTGAGCCGGACCGCGACAGCGGTGACCGCCGCCAACGCAACATCACCGTTGGACCGACGCCGCGCGGACGACACGATCGATCGATCCCGATCCGCGCGCCGGAGACCGCCCGGCCAGCGAGTCACGGCGTGAAACAGGATGGATATTACCTCTCCGTCGCCGGTCGGTGAGACGTGTGTGGTCGAGGACGATCATATATGGTATTTGGTCCCGATCAATTGGACACAAGCAGAGAGTGGGTAGACTGGCCTCCGGGGCTACAAATACAAATACATATACACGACGATCGAGGAATGCATTTGGAGCACCATCTGGAGCATTGGCGGGCGTATCCAGTGGAAAAAAGACGCGTCTTACGACAGTTACAGCCAAAAAAAAAAAAAGAAGTAGAAGGCATGCATCAGCATGTATAAACGTCCATGAACTAGCCACCGTGTAGGTTTGTTATGTAATGTCCAAATTTGTTCTTTCTGGTCAGCTTCTACAGATCTCATACTACTAATATTTACTCTTGTCGAAATAATACAAGCAAACAAAAAATGGTACCCAGGTAAAACTCCAAACTTCCAAATATATTATTATCCATTGTTGCTACGAAGGTAAGAGAAAAAAACAACACGTCTGTATTAGGCGAGCGGAGCAAGAAACAATTAATAGTGTAGGGGCTTGATCCTCCTATTTATATTTATTAACTTATTCTAAGTTTCAGCGAGTACAGACTTAGGGCATGTTTTTTTTTTTTTTTTTTTTTTTTGAGAAGTCTTAGTGGGGGGTGGGGGGGTGGGGTTGAATCCCCCCACCTGCTTTTGTATTCATGTTTGGCTCTCAAAGCCTGAGTGTTTTGGCTACATGGTATTATGGCAAGGTCGTTTACACTTGAACTTAACAACAAAGTACACCAATTTTCAGCTACTGCTCCATCTTTCTTTGGCAGCCGGTTCTTCCATAATCTTGCTTCCGTCCTACATGCCATCAACGCCCCTTGGACTGTCGTCCGATGGTTTCTGAATACCGTGTTGTTCCTGCGCTTCCGGATGTGCGGCAACATAACCTTGGGGGCATGTTTGGATGGAGGGGCCCGGGACTAAAGACTAATAGGGGACTAAAAATTAGTCCATCAGCCCTCCCAAGAGTCTAGTGAAATTGGGACTAAAAATTAGTCCCTAATCCTTATTTTGGTTATTTAGGAACTAAATGAGAATAAAAATTAGTCACTAGTCTCGTGGGAACCAAAAAATGTTATTGGAGGGAGAAGCTGTGAATGTTTCTCAATTCTAACGAAGAGGTAGAGGGGGCATGAATTTGAAATTCTAAGCCATGGAATTCTGAGTTCCAATCGACACGGTGCTAGATCCATTACCTCGTACCCCCTCCCCTCTACTCCCGTAAGGCAAGTAAAAAATATAGCGATCCGTAAACTCGCCAACTCGGTATAAGGTTTGGAGTTAGAGCAGGTGGAGGAGCAGATATGTTTCTCTATATTAGCTATAATTTTTATACAAAAAAATCCCACTATTTGCATCACCCATGACAGTGAACTAACTCAGCATATCACAAAAAAAGACGGTTAAATTATCCACCTAAGATAAGTACTTTGCTCTGTTGCAAAATTATAATCCATTTTGACATTTTGATATATCCATTGTGATAAGTTCATCAATAGCGAGTTGCACGTAGTTGATTAACCCTCTCAGAACACACTTTACCCGGGAGTATGCTGAAGTGAGCGGTGTACTATACTATATACATGTGATGGTCGGTAAACCGTAAACACCTCACCCGGATGGAGCCTGATACCCACAGAAACAGACGAAAAGAAAATATACGTACGGACCCCTTCCGGCCGTGTACTTTTCTATTCTTCCTGCTAGCGGTCTGCAAAGACTTCTTCTATCATTGCTTATTATATTCATGAATCAATAATGAATGATGATAAGTCTTTAACACTGTACTATGTTTTTTTCTTTTATTATCAAATATATATATAGCTAGGCGCACGACGGCACTGCATCTTATAGCGACAGCCTGTGATGGCGTCGTTGTCCACCCCCAAACGCCGTTAAGTAACTAAACGTTGCATGAACCAAGCCATAGCCGCATATACTACCCATGCGATTTTTAGTAGTAGAGATAAAGTGCTAATGCACCTTTTAATGCTATTATATCACGCGCTTTAACTACTTTGTGATGATGAGAGTCGTCAATTCCTTGTTCGCTGCGTTGTTTTACGCGGCGATAAACCGACGGTGTTGATTTATTGTAAGAGAAAAATATTATAACTTGACCGATAAGCACGAGTTATGGCCGGTTAAGGACCTGTTGTCAGGTTACTGACGCCATCGATCAGTATCTAGCGGCCAATCTAAGCTTCGTAACGCACGATGATGGTAGCCGCCGGACATCTCCGGATTCACCGGAAAACCCCGAATTTTCACCTTTTTTTTTTCCGAGGCAGCTGAGACAGACAGACAGTGGTAAACTGGTAAATTGCAAAAAGGTTTCTTTTATTAAAATCTAGTCGCGATCCCATCCGTCACGTCCATCTTGGGCAGCGGAGCACATTCCGATCCACAGCAATGGCAAGATGCGATCCACCAACAATTTCAATACAAATTGTCCTGCCCCGCCCGAGACATCGGTGCAAAAATGACGAAAATGGACCTGTATGCCGGGTCCGGGTCGAGTTGGTGAATGAATTTTAAGCGTACATTGCGTCCGCTCATGTTTTCTTTATATATTTATCATTTTGTAATGAAACATCATTGCTATATCTTTTATTTATATTATCATCGATATTGCTCAATTATATAGGACGTAGTGTGTAATAATATAGTTTTTCTTTTGCTAACTTGTACATTTTTTAAAAAAATAAAAATATAACAACCTACGTAACTGCAAACATAAAAAGTGTAAAACAAAACTTATGGCTGATGATAGAATGTATATGATTTAAGTTATTTGTGAAGAACTACCTAGATTACCTTTTTATCTTTTTTTCCCCCGAGCTGTCTATATCCCTGTGTAGTGAAATGAAATGCTATTTTCGGGATGCAAACGTTTACTGCTACTTTGTCCTAGCACCGTAGGACGTGTCATGAGAAGAAACTTGTTCTGAGCTTCTAGTAACAGTATATATAATAAGAAGTAACATTCTCTGTCAAATATGAATAGCATCGAAATAATATTTAATCTCCTGTCGAGCCAGGAAGCCAAATCCTACGATAATGATGCTAATCTTTTTAACACGAGCACTGGTTCTGGCATAATAAGGTATGGACATGGATGCGTGGCCAAAGTGTTCGTTTTTCGCGGCCGTATAGGCAAGCTACACGTAGCTATATATGACACACTCTCTCGATGTCTTTAGGATGATCTGGGGTTAGCCTTCAGGCTAACTGACATCTTAGCACATGGCACAATTTGCCAATAATTGTCCCACCATCGGAAATTGATCTCTTTCGCCGGTACGGTATTAGAAGTCGTTTTGGGACAAGGTTTGGGTCAAAATCGGGAATATAAATCATCAATAACTTTTAAGTTGTTGAGTTTGTAAATATAAAAAATATATGAGTAGATTTGTCTTAAAAAAAATACTTTGATAAAATATATATATATATATATATATATATATATATATATATATATATATCACATCTCAATAAATATTTTATAATAATAAGAGGTCAAAGTTGTGTGTTTTGTGAGCCCCGTGTCGTCCTAAAAGCGACTTCCTAATACCATCCCTGGGGAGTATTAATTTTCGGGGGATATAAATCGTATACCATTTTGAGCAACCAAACCTTTCTTGTGTGTTGTTAAAAAAAAAAACATTTCTTGTGTAAAAAAAGGAGAGGACTTTCATTAGTCCCTTTGTACTTCATCACCAAGGTTTTGTTTCCAAATTGCAAAATCAAGGAATACTCTAACAACCGTTCTAAACCGTAAGTGGTTCTAGTGGCCTAAGTCAAAAACTCTTCTATTGTGATTAACTTTTATAGAGAAAAAAAAACAAACAAAACAACACAACACGGACCAAATTCATCGAATATGCATCATAGTAGAATAGTTTTGTCAGATTCGACTAGATTGGGCGGAATTGACACCCGGATTAGGTCGGCAGAGTGGGAGCTCCTCGAGATGGCGGCGAGGCGGCTTCGCCCGGCGGCGGCGGCAAAGGCTTCGGTGCAGGTGGAGGGGAGGAGCCGTCGGGGAGGAGGGACCCGGCTGGCGGTGGCGCTGCCGTGGGGGCGCGGCGTGCGGGGCGGCCCGATGGAAGCATGGCCAGCGTGGAGGAAGGGCGGCGGCTTCTGTGAGCTGAAGCGAAAGACTTATTTTTATTTTGCTTGCTTATCCCCTAAGGACACAAGCATGCCTCTTGCTTATATAGCCCGACTAATGGGACTTGTAATCTAAGCAATCTCTATAAGTTTCCTTATCACATTTGGAACCTTTTTACAAGCAATTCCTATTTTTATTATTTCCTAATAAGGGTCTAACTTATAGATGAGATAGCCACTGCACACAAAAATTACCCTAAGATAATCCCCTAGCGAAAGCGAAGCAAACGCTAGGAGTCGTGCGAGGGAGAGGAAGCGGCGGCGAGAGGCGCCCCGCTAGCGCGCGCGCCCCCGGCCTCACGGGCCGGCGGCCGTCGCGTTTGGCCCAGTAGCCACTCTCGGGGTGGCCCAATTCGGTTCATGACATCTCCCCACCGTTCGGC